>JBBDGP010000174.1:1652500-2057500 GCA_037952835.1 Lithobates septentrionalis | reverse complement strand
TGCCTATTTACTACCACTTTAATTTAAGAGAGTCTATGTAGGTTAAGTAGGAATGAAAAGCCTGTATTCCTGTCTAAAATATTGCTTTATAGATAGTAGTGGAGTTTAGTGGAGATGATATTTATATGTTCCATCCTGTGGGTTTGACTTGCTGAACGCTAAGTATGACAACATAATGATGTGTAAAACCCATAAGCCCCTCAGGAAGTCCTATGACAAAATGCATAGGCAGGATCTAAAAACATTATTACATTTCCAGGAAGTCTGTTACCTGAAGACAGTTTCAAGTCTGCTATTTGGAGTACATTTGTGGGATTTTGGTACCTGTATTGCATCTAGGAGTTTTATAATGAAGTCTGTGTGTGAAATTGGCTTACCACTGGAGGTGACCATCCCCCTGTTTTTCCATTGTTGTGCAAAAACATGTACTGTTGAAAATGCATATTGACTGTCAGTGTATATGGTTACGTATTTTCCTTTTGATAGTATGCCTGCTCTTGTCAGTGCTACAAGTTCTGCTACTTGTGCCAAAAAAAGTTTTGGTAATGGCCTAGCTTTTAAGATTTCATCCTGTGTCACTACTGCATATCAAGTTGCATTTGTGCCATCTGGATTTTTCTTACTGGAGCCATCAACAAAAAGTGTCATGTCAGGGTTAGATAACGCTACATCTTTCAAATCACTTTGTGGCAGTACCTTTTCAGTGATGGCAGCAATACAGTCATGTTTGTGACCATCAGTAGGAAATGGTAGTAATGTGGATGGGTTTAATGTAGTACACCTCTGTATTGTTAAGTGAGGTTGTGTCAAGAGTATTGTCATACAGGAAAGGTGTCGTTCGTGCTGGGCTCAAATGTGATATCTTTTCTTGTAAAAGGATAACAGACACTGCATGTGGTACCTTGAGTGTCAGCACTAATATAGTACTATAGATGCTGAGACATTAACTGCTTCGGCTACAGCTACCACTTTCTGTACACAGGGTGGAAGTGCTCTAGTTACACTGTCCAATTTTGTAGAATAGTAAGCAACTGGCCTCTGTCGCCCGCCATGTGATGGTGTAAGTACTGATGTCATGTGACCTTCCCTTAAGTCTACTGTTTGTTCGAAAGGTTTGTCATAGTTTTGTAAGGCCAGCACTGATGAGCTAGAAAGGACTTGTTTTAGGTCAGTAAAGGCTGTCTCTGTTTCCTCACTCCATTTTATAGCGTCCTGTGTGGCCATGGGGTTCCCATGTATGGCATGGACCAATGGGGCGGTTAGTATTGAATATCCGGGGATCCAAGCCCTACAAAAATTTGTCATGCCCAAAAAAGACATCATTTGTTATTTTTGTCTCTGGCTGCAGCACCTGGAGGAGTGCTTGAATTCCCTCCTCATCCAGGTGTCGACCTTCTTTTGCGATATTATACCCCAAGTATTTGACCTGCTGTTACCACAACTGGAGTTGAGTTTTATTTACCTTATGCCCTTGGTCATGGAGGAAATACAACAGAGCCATTGTGTCAGTCCTACAAACCTTCTCTGAGGGAGACGCCACTAGGATGCCGTCTACATAGAGGAGGAGCTGGCTTCCTCCTGGGGGCACAAATTGAGCCAAGTTTGAGCACATTGCTTGTGAAAAGATGGTAGGGGACTCACAGTAGCCCTGGGGCAACCTGGTGAAGGTATACCTTTTTCCCCGGTAGGTGAAGGCAAACCAAAATTGATGATTGGGGTGCACCGGAATACTAAAGAAGGCGTTACTGATATCAATCACAGAAAATAATTCATTTCCCGGATCTAAATCATTCAATAGTGTGTGTGGATCTGGTAACACAGGAGCTCTCGGTATAACTGCCTGGTTAACAGCTTGTAAACCCTGTACCATTCTCAAGCCTGTGGAAGGCGGAGCCTTCTTAACAGGAAAAAGAGGGGTGTTGCAGGGGCTGTCAGGACACAGAATAATCACCCCTGCTTGTAAAACTTTGTCTATTACATGGGCTATACCCTCCTCTGCTTCCTTCCTAAGGGGGCATTGTCTTTGGTGGGGTCTGTGGTGTGATTTTGGAGTGATTGTTACTGGTTGGACTCCTTTTATGAGTCCCACATCTGCTGGACCTTAAGTCCACAGTGTCCCTGGGAGCCCATCTAACAGGTGACCCTCTTGTGTCAAGTATCATTCAGTTCCTGCAACCCACATGTGTGCTGAGGGTGTTGTAATGGTTTTGTGTCCTAAGGGTTTGTGACAGAAATAACCTGTCGACCTACTTTTGTATAAGTCAGGTACGCCTACAGGAGACCAATCTTTTGGATCTTGGCATTCCTTCACAAACCCTCCCACATCCATCCAATCTCGGCTTTTGGGTTTAACCAGGGATAGATGTGGGGTGATTTCCCTGTTCTTTGAGGGGTATAAAACATGCCAATGCACAAAATCCCTCAACACTCCAGTAAAAATTGGTTAATTGCAGGGTAACTTCCTTCTTTGAGAAAAATCTGGAGGCGTAATACCTATCAGGCCCCAGTGTTTTCTTAAAATACATTGTGCAGTGAGCCCTATTTGGTGCCTGTAAATCCACTGTCTTACCTTCCGTCACAGTTTCAGCATAATTAATCATTTTGTCAACAGTATCAACTGTCTCCTTGTATTTCATATACACATCTAAGGAGTAATAATAATGTGTTTCTTCTTTTGGGTTCATGGGTCCCTGTCCTACCTGGACTGCAAACCCATTTTTTTGTGCACTGACTGACAGGCGCATGGCTGACATTAGGTCTCCACCCAAGAGATTTACAGGGCAGACAACAGTAGACAAGATCACTCTGGTTGTGGTCTTGACCCCTCTCTCTAGCTCCTCAATGGTGTAATACTCAGACAATGATTCCCTCACCAATTTTCCACTTACTCCTTGTACCAGAATCGATTTTGTAGATTGGTCAATATGAGGCACATCTGCAGGGTGGATTAAGGTCCTAGAGGCCCCGGAGTCCACCAAAAACTGTAACACTTTCTTTCAACCATTAACTCCACCTGTGGTAAGTTTTCAACGTACCCCATCTTTTCCAGGTGGCTCACACATACCATTTCTAGTCAATCCGATTTGTGGGGGCCTGGCCCATCAGCGAAGTCCCTGGCCAAATGCCCCTGTTTTCCACAAACCCAGCATTCCCTTCTTTCTACCCATTCTTTATTCTTCCATTGTCCTCTACCCCTTCCTCTTCCTCTCGACCTGCTCCTTCCTCTAAAACCACCTCTGCCTCTCCCTCTATGAAACTCCTCTGATTCCGCCTCGGCGGTGTACACTTCTACATCCTCATCTCCTTCATCACCTTGCACAAAAACCTTTTATTTTCACATTCTTTTTTGCCATCATTTTCAAATACTTCTCAGAATGTTTAGCATGTTGTAAAACATCTAAAACCAATGCAGTTCAGTAAGTAACCATGTTTTTAACAATGTAATCCTTATGATCCTGTTTTAATCCATTAACAAAAGCTATCTTTAGCTGTTGCTGATATGCACTATTCACATCCTCAGCTTCGGGGAGCCCTGAGCTCTTTCCACTTCCACCTCATTTAGCCTTTAACTGTTTCTCAGGCCCTCAATGTTCTCAATAAAATCAGCAGGACCCAGCTTTGGATGGTTTATGTGCTCCATAGACTCCTGTATGTTATTCTCAGTCCATGGCCTGAAAACAATGAAAAAAAGGGGGGTGAGAGCGCAAAGACCAACACGGCAAAGTCTCTTGTATAGGGGTAAAGGAAGGGGGGATGGAAGAAATTGTCCAATGTTATATACAGGGTAGGGGAAGATAACCAATATGGTAATAGTCAATATGGGTATACACCGTCGGCAGCAACCCTGAGAGGAGAAGCACAACTCTGGAAATCACAGCGGAGAAAGAGACAAGGTGCACCAGACTAAGTGCAGTATTTAAGGATGCATTTAATATAATATAACAACACACAGCCAAATGGCTACTCACAAAAGGATGAGATAATCAGGCATGTAAATATAATAGGGTTCCAGGGTCACTGGAAGGTCCGTGGGGAGATGAGTCATGTCCCAATGGAGATGAAAAGCCACTGGCAGGCCGATGGAGAAGGGAGCAATAATGGAGCCTCTGTAGATGATCCTCGGGCTAGCACCCCTGCAGATGGTGTAATTTCAGCAGCGTATACTATCAGCAACATCTGGAAAGGCGAAAGCCGGAACCGGAAGTGCACCTCAGCGTGGAACGCAAGCTCCGTAGACCAGAAGTGACGTGGCGACCAAACAGAAGACGCGTTTCACAGCATCCGCTGTTTCTTCAGTTCTATCACTATAACTGGAATAAGAAAATATAAATATATAAAAAAATGATGTATATATATATATATACATATACACAAATATATAGGGGGGATTCTAGGATTAAAAATAGATATATGTATGTGCAGTAATTAAAAAAAATTAAAAATAGCAAATAATAAATGATTAAAAAAAGAGGGTTATTATAAAAGTGACGTTTATGGGGATAATAGGACTGCATGGAATTAATTTCCAACTGAGAAAATGGGACTTAAATAAAAAATATATATTGGAAATAAATGTATAAGGATGTGCCATATCTGTTAACTAATTATTAAATAAAATAAAAAATACACATGTACCAGTGGAGAAGTGGATAATCCCAGTTTATCTCCAGAAACATGCATGCATACATACATATATACGTGCACATACACATATACACGCACACACATACACATGTCTCATACATAGGTCTCTACACACATTTCTCTAAAGTTTGTCATACATACACCTTTCGGGTGATGTATAGCTTATCATGTCATATGATCTCACTTTTTAGGGCCCTGCATGTGGGATCTGCCCCACGTATTCATATTACATATTGTATTAATTACCTCCCATGATCATTCTTATGATCATTCCTCTCATCTCTTATTTTGCCATCTCCAGTGTGTTGCGGATTCCTGTATGCGTACATGTGTATGTGTGTATGTATGTATATATGTATGTATGCATGCATGTTTGTGGAGATAAACTGGGATTATCCACTTCTCATGTTTTTTGTCATTCAAATGCATGCATCCTCCTGTTCAGCACACTCATATGATATTCATACGTTGGTCTCCCCTCTATACATGGTATATCATTATGCATGTGTTTTATTTATTCATATATTGATGAGATTGCTTATATATCTATTTTCGGTAATCTCTTTTACACATGGTACATTATAGTGCATGCATGGTACATGTGTATTTTTATTTTATTTAATAATTAGTTAACAGATATGGCACATCCTTATACATTTATTTCCAATATATATTTTTTATTTAAGTTCCATTTTCTTAGTTGGACATTCATTCCATGCAGTCCTATTATCCCTATAACCGTCTCTTTAATAATAACCCTCGTTTTTTAATCATTTATTATTTGTTATTATTTATTTTTTTAATTACTTCACATACATATATCTATTTTTAATCCTGGAATCCCCCCTATATATATATATATATATATATATATATATATATATATATATATATATATATAATTTTTTATATATTTATATTTTCTTATTCCAGTTATACATTAATCTTCCATGGTGCTAATCAATTGTTGTTTTTATTCATATATATTGTGGCGACATTATTTATTTATTTCAGGTACTTATATAGCGCCGTCAATTTACGCAGCGCTTTTACATATACATTGTACATTCACATCAGTCCCTACCCTCAAGGAGCTTACAATCTAAGGTCCCTAACTCACATTCATACATACTAGGGACAATTTATACAGGATCCAATTAACCTACCAGCATGTCTTTGGAGTGTGGGAGACATTGCCTGTTTCATACAATTACATGTGTTACTACTTCTGCTGGCCAATACAGCATATTGTCTGTCTATAAATACTTGACTTCCTGGTTAGACTGATAGAACTGAAGAAACAGCGGATGCTGTGAAACGTGTCTTCTGATTGGTCACCACGTCACTTCCGGTTTACGGAGCTTGCGTTCCACGCTGAGGCGCACTTCTGGTTCCGGCTTTCAGCTTTCTGGACGTTGCTGATAGTATATTCTGCTGAAATTACACCATCTGCAGGGGTGCTAGCCCAAGGATCATCTACAGAGGCTCCATTATTGCTCCCTTCTTCAGCAGCCTGCCAGCGGCTTGTCATCTCCATTGGGACACAACTCATCTCCCCACGGACCTTCCAGTGACCCCGGAACCCTAATATATTTACATGCCTGATTATCTCATCCTTTTGTGAGTAGCCATTTGGCTGTTTGTTTTATTATATTAAATGCATCCTTAACCACTAAGCCACCGCCCACTGTCATATGACGGCTGGACGGGACTTCTGTTGTTCTGGGCGGGCGTCATATGACGTCCTCGCCCTCCCGAGCCACTAGGGGGCGTGCGCGCGCCGCCGGCGGCGCGCGCGCGTGCCCGCTGCGTCGTTCGGGACCCGGTGCGCGTGCCCGGCGGCCGCGATGTCCGCCGGGCACCCGCGATTGCCGGGTAACAGAGCAGGAGCGTGGATCTGTGCATGTAAACACAGATCCACGTCCTGTCAGAGAGGAGAGGAGACCGATGGTGTGTCCCTTGTACATAGGGACACCGATCGGTCACCTCCCCCAGTCAGTCCCCTCCCCCCACAGTTAGAATCACCTCCTTAGGTCATACATTAACCCCTCGATCGCCCCCTAGTGTTAACCCCTTCCCTGCCAGTCACATTTACACAGTAATCAATGCATTTTTATAGCATTGATCGCTGTATAAATGTGAATGGTCCCAAAAATGTGTCAAAAGTGTCCGATGTGTCCGCCGCAATATCGCAGTCACAATAAAAATCGCAGATCACTGCCATTACTAGTAAAAAATAAATAAATAATAAAAATGCTATAAATCTATCCCCTATTTTGTAGACGCTATAACTTTTGCGCAAACCAATTAATATACGCTTATCGCAATTTTTTTTACCAAAAATATGTAGAAGAATACATATCTGCCTAAACTGAGTAAAAAATTTGTTAAAAAAAAATAAAAAATTGGATATTTATTATAGCAAAAAGTAAAAAAAATTGTGTTTTTTCAAAATTGTCCCTCTTCTTTTGTTTATAGCGCAAAAAGTAAAAACCGCAGAGGTGATCAAATACCACCAAAAGAAAGCTCTATTTGTGGGGAAAAAATGATAAAAATTTCATTAGGGTGCAGTGTAACATGACCGCGCAATTGTCATTCAAAGTGCGGCAGCGCTGAAAACTGAAAAATGGCTTGGGCAGGAAGGGGGTGAAAGTGCCCAGTATTGAGGTGGTTAAATACTGCACTTAGTCTGGTGCAACTTGTCTCTTTCTCCATGGCCTGAAAACAGTCATTGTCAGGGGATGCTGTCTCCCACCCTGTCCGCCTGTCCTCCCCTGGGGTTTGGGACTTCTATTAAAGGACACCCTTCAGCATCCTCTGTGTCCTTTTCGCCATAATCTACTGGTTTTCTGTGTGTTAGAAGATTTTAAGTTCATTATTATTTTAGGTGATAAAAGTTTCTGAAAAAATATATGAAACACATAAATGTTATATGTAATTTGTGATTGTTTCTGAAGGTTAACAGGATGGAGGACAGAGGACAGAGGAGTGGTTTAGCTGGGTAGATATTTCTATTTTGAGTTGCTATGTCAGGACAATGGGTGGAGTAATGTTGCTTATCTTTAGACTATAGCCATTTAAAGTATATATGCAAATATGGGTGTTACTAGGATATGCTGACATAACATTTTGAAACAGTATAAGAATGGATCAGATTCATGGTAGAAGAGGAATGGAGTAGGGTTAACAAGAGAGAAGTAACCCAACACTTTGGAGAATGTAACATCAAGATGTCTCCTCCTCCTCCTCCTTCTGAGACCATCACCATGCCACATGTTATCGATGTAAGTCTGGTCTTTGCTTATCTTTCTGACCAAATAAACAACCTTTCTGGAAGCATCGTATGAACGAAGGATTCTTCAATTTCTACTAAGAAACTAATTCCTAAAAGTAAGTTGGAAATGCGGCCTTGGACAAAGTACAGAAACATATCTCCTATACACCCTACCCTCTAGGAGAGAGGTCACTGATATATATATATATAACATATAAACACAAAGACATTGCTAGACATGTGCACACTGAAATATTTCATTTCGGAATTTCGTTTTCGTCTGAAAAATAAATTTATTTAGTTACTCCCGAAATTCGTTTTTATTTATTTCGTTTTTCGTTAAAAATTGCATTCGTCCGAAAATCCAAATTAAGGTCGAATCTGTCATTGAAGGCTTATGGTGTCTGTCGAATGTTCAAAGAAGATTAGACGGAGCAGCTAAACTGTACAATGCCGTATAGTTTACCTGCTCCGTCTAATCTTCTTAGAACTTTCAACAGACACCATAAGCCAAAGTACGTGTGTACTTAGTTCTAGCTATTTTACTGCTCCACCTCTTTGGTTACAATCAGCCAATAACATTCATCATCATCATTATTTTTATTTATCTTTTCTCCCCTACGTCGAATCTTTTCTCCCCTACGTCGAATCTTTTCTCCCCTACGTCGAATCTTTCCTCCCCTACGTCGAATCTTTTCTCCCCTACGTCGAATCTTTCCTCCCCTACGTCGAATCTTTCCTCCCCTACGTCGAATCTTTCCTCCCCTACGTCGAATCTTTTCTCTCTACGTCGAATCTTTTCTCTCTATGTAGAATAATCTTGGACTAATAGAGCTAAGGTTAGGCACATTCGACCACAGGTTTGATGGACACAGATTGTTATTGTCATCATCATGTCGAATCTCCTATCTATATCGAACTGTTGTAGCAACGAAAACTAAAATAAAGCATTTGTTTATGTCGGATCTTTCGTTTTTCGGACTCTGCACTTTCGTTATCGTTTGTTAAAACGATAACGAAAATACCTGAAATTCGGACGAAAATGCATTCGGACGAAAACGAATGCACATGTCTAGTCATTGCTATACATCCAGAAACGCCCCTGAGAATGAGAATTGATAATATCTATAGTATTAGATATTTATACTTTTCTTTCACTGTGTCTCTTAGTTCCCACGGGAACTCCCCATCCCTGGGACCATGCGTCAGTCAATGTTTTTAATATAGATCTGTTCATCGCACAGAGCTGTCTGTCCTCTGTGGAGATTGGGGAAATGGGGTTGGGGTTTTGTTCAGAGGCGGTTCCTTTGACAGGGGTGGATGTCACAGGGAGGGTGGTACTCTGGGCGGTGGCTTGCACCTGAGGGGGATGACCATTATAAGGAGGTGGTCTCTGGGTGTAGCAAATGAGATCATCTTTTTTGTCCACTAGGGGCAGTTGGACTTGGCATTTTTCTTTTGTTCTCCTTCCTTCTGTTCTAATTCTAGCATGTTTAAGCCAGTGCTCTGCCATTTCCAACCCATACTTTTTTTGATTTTTGGGTCCTAACAGCTTATCCACCAAATCCTGACACCCTTTCAGTCAGTTTACCATTGAATCCAAACTTGCTTTCCCACTTAGCACAATACTTAAGACATTTATGCATCGCAAAGAATGTAAATCTGTTATCTCTTTCTAATGGTGCATTAGGAACACATCAGCAACAGAAACAGACACAAGACATTCTTTCACAGAAACGATTCCCCATGTCTCTATATAAAACAACAAACAAAATCTAAACTCCCCAAAAAAAATAAAAATTACACCTTCACCTTTTTTTCACCACAAAGTACAGTTGGTTAAAACAAACAGTAAAATTAGTCCAGTAAATAAATAAAGTTGCGCTTAAAAAAGTGATATTGTGAAAATTTCATACAATAAATATTTGAATGCACTCCCTATATAGTGAAATAAAAAGTGAAAAGCAATCACAAAGTGCAAAGATTCCTACAGGAATCACCCCTCGGTCCATAGTTGTGTGAGCTTTCAACTCCCTGTCATGATATGGATGATATCATGCTTTGGAAAATCCAACTCGTGCAACTCAATCTTCAGAGCGAATCGGCGACCGAAGGCATCAGATACCAACACATCTACAGCTCCCCACAGAGGGTAATCTGTCTGCTTACATGACCCTGCGCTGGAGGGGGTCCACCTTGTCCGGTAAGGGACTGCACATACAGATTGCCGCTCTATAATTTGTGACTCAATCGCATATTATCTATGCCCCTGGGAGTTTTCCATATATTTTTCACTTTGGGATTCAATACACACTGGCTGTGTGCACCAATCCTTCTATGTTATGTTATGTGGACTATGTTTCTTTGCACTTTGTGATTGCTTTTCACTTTTTATTTCACTATATAGGGAGTGCATTCAAATATTTATTGTATGAAATTTTCACATTATCACTTTTTTAAGCGCAACTTTATTTATTTACTGGACTTTTTCACCATGGAGATATTATATGGTTTTTAGTTGCTGCTTCATACACATTATCTAGCGCGGTATTTTTTCTTTTTATTGTTTATATCTCTAGTAAAATTAGTTGTTTGATCAGAAATCACTCTCATACATACATTGCACGCACAGACACACACAAAGGAGGAAGTGCACTTAGGTGTCCGAACAATTCTAACAATACAGCGCTGACTCACAGAATTGTCATACAGATGTCTGTGAGGGGAGGGGGGTGTGAGTGAGCTCAGTTTCTAACCACAAATTTGCAGGCACACAGAACATATAACTGCCTTACCAGACAAGCTCTCCATCGTTAGCATTAGGCAGGTCTTTTATCAACTTGTAAAACACCAGACTTGCAACCCTTGGGTCACGGTAACAATAAGAATACAAGAAAAGTTAAACATGAGAAAGGAAAAACTAAACACCCAGAAGAAATTTAGCCTTGCGATCTTTCTAGATCACTCAGCTATTTTTAGAGCTTTAGATCGTCGGGCAATCAACCTCCGATGTTCGGTATACCTTTCAACAAATCTTTTTTCTATCTGTCTTGGACAGCAGGTGACATGTATGTTACCTTAGGCAACGCCCCAAATGCCTCTGTCTTTGACCAATGGGATTACCGAGATGTTATACGATCAATTCTAATGTCGGCAATTATAACTCACTTATAAACTTATCAGATCAAAAAAAAAATCAAACAGAGAGAGAGGAAAGTATTAAGAATATTTTAAATTGTCTTACCTCTCAAACATCCTGGAGGACTGGATCTTGCAGGTTCGGAAACAGACGGTGGGTCCAGGTCCCGGTACCAACCAGCCCCTGTTTTGCCACTAACGTTAAGTGAGGGGTCTTAGGTTCTCCATGAGCTTTGAGGTCCAATACTCACCAAGGTCTTGGTCAGGAACGTCTGACCTGGGATCCACTCCTTGTTTCTGGCTCGAAGGACCATAATGTTAGGAATACTCTTCTCCTGTGATCAGTCAAACTCCAGATGTATTGAAAAGCAGACAATTTATTTCAATTGTGTCGACACAAAGGGTGAGCTCTTACAGCAGCCATTAAAATGCAGAGTCACACAGAATACAGGATGTAACTTCCTTTTTTTTAAGATCAACAGAAAGAATCTTATTGGCTAAAAGTTCACTGGTACCTCATGACGTATAACAGCTTTACTGCCAAATCGCAGTTTTTATAATCTATTCCCTTATATAGCAAAGCTTGTGGTTTTCTCGCCTTAGCCAGTTAGTTGAAACAATAGACAAAAAAAACAAGTTAAAGCAACATGTCCTTAGAAGCCATTTTAAAAAATCAGTCTCCATTTTAGATTTCTTTGAATAGTCACACTATAAACATTAAAACTTTTCCAACAAACCCTCTTAACAAAAGTTGGCCAACAAGCCCTCAACCTGCACAGCTGGTTTGATCTCCACTCATTTGCATTATCTTTGTTTTGTGGGTGACTGGGAGAAGCTCTTCACCCATGAGTTAGGAACCTGCAAATGTTTAGTTAGTGCCTGGATGGCAAGGATTTATTTTCTGTTTTTGTTGGAGTTATTTTCATGCAACTTTTTAAATAAAACAGGCTACAAGTCAGATTTTAGGAAACCTGCTGTTTGGACTACCTTTTTCCCAGGGAAGGTTACATAGTTACATAGTCAGGTTGAAAAAAGGCACAAGTCCATCTAGTTCAACCAAAAAAAAATCATACAATCCCATATACACAATATCCTTCACCCACAGTTGATCGAGAGGAAGGCAAAAAACCCCAGCAAATCATGCTCCAATTTACTACAGCAGGAAAAGAATTCCTTCTAGATTGCCCGAGAGGCAATCAGATTTTCCCTGTATCAACTTTACCTATAAATGTTTTTTTTGTACTTTATTTCTTTATTACAATTTTTCATCAAAATACAAAATATAACACAACAGACATTTCCTCCATGTCCTATCCCCCCTTCCCCGGTACTTTCCGCCCTTGTAATAAGCAGGAAGGATAATTTGCCATTTTTTCATGTTATTGGGGTGGGGTGGGCGTCCTGCGGGAGGACTTATTTGACATTCTATTGGGTCTAGCCTTCTCACCCATTCTATCCACAATTGCTGCTCCATCCAATCCTCACATTCGCTCCCCTTCCAAACTCTTATAGTCTGGGTTCTATTAGGTCACTTCCCCTCCTATAGGTACTTTTCTAAGCTGCAAGAATTTACATAATAATCCCTCTAGCGTCCCACCAGGGCCTCCAGATCAGGTCATATTTCTTTACCATTCCTTGCTTTATATATACTGATTTCTCCTTGAAAATTACCTCATTCATACTGTTTACCCATTCCCTACTGGACGGAGGTGACGCCGACAGGCATCTCCGGGCGATCAAATTCCTTGCTTGAAATAAGCATCTTGTAACAGCTAACTGACTGTTTCCTAAGTTTCCTACTCCCTCCACTAGTCCCAGTAAACAATGTTTGACCTCCAACTCGGTGGAGGTTCCAAACACCCGGTCAATGGTTCCCGGCACCTCCGACCAGTAACTGTACAGCTTCGGGCATCTTCAAAACATATGGAGCATATCCCCCTCTAAGTCCCCACACCTGGGGCATCTTGGATCTGGGCGACAGCCAAACTGAAAAAGTTTACGGGGGGTGTAGTAGGTTCTAAATAATAGGAACAAATGTGACAACTGCTGATATAAGGGGATAACGAGACCAATGGGGCTTACCTATAAATGTTAGCATCCAGTTATATTATGTACATTTAGGAAATAATCCATGCCTTTTTAAAAGAAATCTACTAAGCTTGCCAGAACCACCTCTGGAGGGAGTTTATTCCAGATTTTCACAGCTCAGTGAAGAAACCTTTCCGTATTTGGAGATTAAATCTTTTTTTCCTCTAGACGTAAAGAGTACCCCCTTGTCCTCTGTGATGACCTTAAAGTGAGTAACTCAACACCAAGTTCACTATATGGACCACTTATGTATTTGTACATGTTGATCATATCCACCCTTAATCTCCTCTTCTCAAGAGATAATAAATTCACTTCCTCTAATCTTTCCTCATAGCTGAGCTCCTCCATGCCTCTTATCAGTTTGGTTGCCCTTCTCTGTACTTTCTCCAGTTCCCCGATATCCCTTTTGAGAACCTGTGCCCAAAACTGAACTGCATATTCCAGATGAGATCTTACTAATGATTTGTACAGGGGCCTAATGATATCTCTCTCTTTCTGGATTCCATACCTCTCTTGATACAAAAAAAGACTTTGCTCGCTTTGAAAGCTGCAGCTTGGCATTGCATGCTATTATTGAGCTTATGATTTACCAAAACACTCAGATCCTTCTCCACTATGGATTCCCCGAGTTGTACACACCCTAGTATGTATGATGCATTCATATTCTTAGCCCCCAAGCGCATAACTTTACATTTATCAACATTAAACCTCATTTGCCACTTAGTTGCCCAATTAGACAGAGCTTGGCTTGTAAATTGGAGACATCCTATAAGGACATTAATCCACTGCATGCCTTGGTGTCATCTGCAAAGACAGAAATGGTACTTTTAATTCCAGACCCCATATCAATTAATAAAAGATATTAAAAAGTAAGGGTCCCAGCACTAAACCTTGGGGTACACCACTGATAACCTTAGACCATTCAGAATAAGAATCATTAACCACTACTCTCTGAATTTGGTATTTTAGACAATTTTCTATACATTTACAAACTGATCTTTCCAAGCCTGTAGACTTTACCTTACACATTAGCCGTGTGGGGGGAACTGTGTCAAATGCTTTACCTACCTCCTCATAAAAAGAAATCAGGTTTGTTTGACAACTTCTGTCTTTTATGAATCCAGCTAAAAATATATTTTTTCAGCAAGAACTCGTCTAAGTGGTCTTTTATTAAACTCTCCAGTATCTTCCTGACTATAGAAGTTAAACTAACAGGTCTATAGTTACCTGGTAAAGACTTTGATCCCTTTTTAAAAATGTGCACCACATTGTCCCTACACCAATCCAGTGGTACCGTTCTAGTCAATAATGAGTCCCTAAAAATTTGAAGCATTGGCTTTGAAATGACAGAGCTCAATTCTTTTAGGATCTGTGGGTGGATGCCATCTGGTCCAGGTGCTTTATCCACCTTTATTCTGTTAAATATTTCTGGACCTTTGTTTTCTGCACTTTTGAGCCATCGTGGATCATTTGGGGCTGTGCCAATACCACCCCCATTATGGACATGAGCTCCCCCATGCTCCTTCGTATACACAGAGCTGAAGAAATTATTTAATAAATTAGCCTTTTCTTTGTCCCCAGTCACCCAATCTAGATTATTTTGTAAAGGGCCTATATGCTCAGACCTGACCTTTTTACTAATAATATTTTTGAAGAATATTTTTGGGTTTGTCCTACTATCTTTTGCAATCTGTCATTCTTTTTGAATTTTTGCGTCTTTGATTTCCTTTTTACATATTCTGTTATAGTCTTTGTAGCATTTACACTATGATAGTGTTCCTTCATTGTTATATTTTTATAAGTTCCTTTCTTATTATTTATAGTCATTTTATGACATTGAATGAAATCATGTTATGGTTACTACTACCCAGGTGTTCTTTTATATGAATATTGGTAATAAACTCTGCATGGTTTGGGATTACCAGGTCCAGCAGAGCGCCATTCCTAGTTGGGGCCTCAATAAATTGGACCATAAAGTTGTCTTGTAATAGGTTTATAATTTTTTCTTTAACTGTACCAGCAGTGCCATTACTCCAGTCAATTTCCAGGTAGGTAAATCCCCATTATTATCACTGTCCTAGCCCTTGCAGCCCTTTCCATCTGTGCAAGGAGCTGAGTCTCCACCTCCTCATTAGCACTGGGAGGTCTATAACAAACTCCAATGATAACTTTTGTAGTACGCACACCCATGTACAGTTCCACCCATAATGCTTCAGACTCATCACACTCTCCATTAGGGTTGATCACCCCTTGAGCTAACCACTAACATATGGTGGATTTGGCGGGCATCTTCCTGAATAAGTGGAAAGATGGAGGATGTGTTAAAAGCCCTGCTGCATGCCACTGAAACCCAGCAGGAATCCAATCGCCAGCAGCAGGAAACCAACTGCCAAGTCAGAGGCCACTGCAGCCCAGCAGGAGGCAAATCGCCAGCAGCAGGAAACCAACCACTGGGTCGCAGAGGCCACTGCAGAGCAACAGGAGGCAAATCGTTAGGCCACTGCAGCCCAGCAAGAGATAAATTGTCAGTTTACGGAGGCCCTAGTGGAGTTAAAGAAGGAGTCTGCAGGTCCTTTGCCGGTGAAACAGAAAATGGTGCATGCCAGCTATTACCTGAAGAAGAGGACACCTGCAGATGATGTGGAAGCTTACCTAGCAACTTTTGAAAGAGTTGCTATTCGAGAAGGATGGCAAAAAGAACATTGGGCAGGACTGCTAGCGACCTTTCTGACAGAGGAACCCCAAGAGGCCTATTGGAATCAGATGCTGCACTGAATTATGAGACGCTGACGGCTGAGATGCTTGTACGCCTGGGCATCACCATTGCCGACCGGACTCAATGGGTGCATCGGTGGTCATACAGTACTGATAAGCCACTCCCAGATGTTTGACTTGATACACTTCACCAAGAAGTGGCTGCAGCCAGAGACTTTGTCAGGCCGTAAGATTATGGAGCTTGTGGTCATGGCCTGTTATTTGCATGCGCTCCCTGCCACTTTGAGGAAGTGGGTCAGCCATGGGTACTCTAAGTCTGCAAACCAGCTGGTGGACCTAGTGGAGAGATATACTGCTCCTGATGACTTGTTAAACTCATCCATGCCCCACCCCAATGTCGCTAGTGGTGAAAAACCACCTGGAGGATAGGGTAAGACTTTTCCCGGGGTTCAAGGGCTCAGGGGAAAATTACAAGACTGTTGCTACAGATAATGAAACTATGGGTTCAGGACATGGAGACTGGCCGAAAAAGTCAGGAAGGTATCTGAGACCGTTTAGAGGACTAGGTACAGAACATATAAAATATTATCGTTGCCATGCATTAGGTCATATTGCTGCAAATGGTTCCCTAAATTGTGAACAAATGCAATGTGATAATGCTTATTTGAAAAAAATGTGTCTCTTTTTGCACAGGTGGCATGTACTGCATCATGTCAGGGACCCATTAAAAAACAAATGTGTATGATTTTAATTGATGGAAAGCCAGTCACTGCTCTGCTAGATTCTGGTAGTGTTGTGACATTAGTCAAAGGTGATTTTGTAAATCCTGCAAAGTTACACCCTAGCACTATTGGGGTTATTTGCCTACATGGGGACACACGTGACTACCAGACTGCTGTGGTTGAAGTTGATACCCCTTGGGGCACTGCGACACATTCAGTAGGGGTGGTGCCCTCATAACTTCGTGAAGCCCTAGTGAGCAGAGAGTTTCCACACTTTTGGAGTTTATGGAAAAACAAAAGGAGTCAGGAGGACAGTGCGCCCCCTACTGAGGAAACACCAGAACTCACTTCGGACCCTTTTGATTCCAAAACTGAAAGCAAAACTGTTGGTGCGTCCAAGCAAGGGGTAGACCCTTTTCCTTTTTCTGTAATGGCGGGGGAGAAGGAGGAGCTGGAATCCCACCCCCAGATTGAGGATAATGAACAAGAAATGATCTCTGACTATAATAGTGAGAGTGGACAGAATGTGGTGCCTGACTTAAAAGTCAATAAAGATGATTTTTGTTCAGAACAACTAAGAGACACCACACTCAATAGAGACAGAGAAAACAATAGATGATCGATGGGGAACCTGTTGAACCTAATGTAGGGGTGTCTTTTCCCTACATGGCTCTTAAAAATAACTTGCTGTATCAGGTATTAAAGCAAGGGGAGGAGGAGATAGAGCAGCTAGTGGTTCCCAAACCCTATTGCCGGATGATATTAGATGGTATTAGATTTAGCCCATGGTCATGTAATGGGTGGACATCTGGGTATAGAGAAAACCAAGGATAGAATAACCCAAAGATTTTTTTGGTCTGGGTTACATGCAAATGTCAATATATTGTGAGTCATGCCCATAGTGTCAGTATTCTGTGCCATCACCCCATTTTCGCAGTTCGCTGGTACCGTTACCAATAATTAAAGTGGCTTTTGAAAGAACTTTTTTGATATTTGGTTTTGCAGCTGGTGCTCCTTAAAATGGATATTTTTGAATATAGGTCCCAAGTAGTCACTGATATTACGGGAGTTTTTGATGGCAGGGATGATCCGAGGGATGATCTAGCAGGATGTTTCCTCAGATTAAAAAATCTCACCATCACCGAGGTGCACTTAAGATGGGATATTGCCTATTTAGAGGAGTGTATAAAGGAAAACATGGTTCCTAGGAGTCTAAGATGGGAGGTCAACCCCCAGAAGGAAGATAATGAACTGGCAGAATGGTTCAAGTACTTTAATGAGGCAGGGGTGGGCTTCCTACAATTCCTGGTAGCTAAAAAGAAACGTAGACTAACCATGTTGGATTTGGAAATTAACTCTATTAAAACTAAAATTACTCCCTTTAAGGAAGATCAGGAATATACACGTAGATCTGAAGCTTTAAAAAGCATTCTGATTAAGGAAGAAATTGAGCAAAAACAAAAGAAGAGAAGGAAGTATAATAGGGACGCTAAGGATTATAAGGACAATTTAGTCTTTAAGTGGCAGACCCCTCCACCAACTGACCCCTCCACCACCACCACTATTCGGGATCCAAAACCTATGTCTGTAACTCAGGACACAAGGGGAGATTGTAGACCTGATATGCCGCACACTTACTATGCTTCTCCTCGTGCATCTAGGAGTAGGGCACCCCATAGACGTCCTAATCAATTGGGCTATAGGGGAAGGGGGAGAACTTCTCCCTCTCAAATATACCATCATTCACCCCCTCCTTGGATACAGCATGGAGGTCGGACAAGGAATCATGGTCGCAAGGAGGGTCATCATTAGCGTGACCAACGAAACCCCATAATGGGACGTAACCACCATGGGAATAGTGGCGAATTAAATCAGTATGAGGCTAACATTAACCATAGGAATAGTTTTTCTCCTCTATTAGGTGTCACAGATGAATGTACACCTAGTCTGAATAGTAATCAAAATGCCATGTGTCCACCCCCAGCCCAACATACAAGTGAAAACTGTTTTAGATGGGATTTTCAGTTGGCTGGGAGAGGAAGAAACAAGAGAAACGGCGAAGCAAGAGAGGGTGCAGAGGGGGGAGGAAACTTCACCCCAAAAAGGAGGAGAATATAGATGCTAATGGCATTATAAATTTGAGCAATAAACAATTTGCAAAAGAAGAACTTTCTACCCTCAATAAGGGTCTGAAGTTTGTTCTACTTCGTAACCTGGACAAATTTCAGACATTCATTGATGTCCAAAAATATGCATGTAAGCTGAACATTAAACGGTACATTTTAAGTAATACCTCGAGACAATTAAATAGGGAGGCATCTGTGGTGGTCCATTCGGGGCTATCCAATGCCTCGCTCTTCAACCCCCCTGGGAATTTGGCACCGAACATTACAATATTTCGGGATTTGGTGCTGAATGACCTAACTGGTTTGAGAGTTAGACCAGTGCAGTCACAACAGAGTATCAGAGTTGGTATTGATGCTTTGTGCAACAGGAATGACATAATCATATGCCCCGCTGATAAAGGCGGGGCTATTGTTATTATGGATAAAGATTCTTACAACAATGAGATTTGTAGGATCCTTTCGGACACGGAAACCTACTCCCCTTTACCAGCAGATCCAACATCCGTATATAAACGCGAGTTGAGCGACTTGATAGACAAGGGATATAACATGGGGATCCTTAACAAAAAAGAGAAGGAACATCTAGTTCCCTTAGCCCCTCGTTTGCCTGTCATGTACATATTACCAAAAGTACATAAGGCTCTGATCAACCCTCCAGGTAGGCCCATCATCAGTGGTATAAACTCCATCACTTCACGGGTTGGTAAATATATTGATTTTTATCTACAACCACTGGTGATGGGCACTCCCTCCTTTCTTAAGGATACAAAACATGTCCTTAATTTACTGAGTGAGATTGAATGGAAGTCCAGTTATACGTTAGTAACTGCGGATGTCACATCACTTTATACTTCAATATCTCACCAACTAGGACATGAGGCGGTGCGACATTTTCTCTATCGGAACTCCAGTATCCCCGTCACACAATGTAATTTTGTGATGGAGCTACTGGACTTCTCGATGGAGCATAACCATATTTGGTATGGTGGTGCCCACTATTTGCAGGTAAAGGGGGTGGCCATGGGAGCTAAATTTGCTCCCAGTATGGCCAACCTCTTTATGGCAAAGTGGGAAGAGGAAGAGGTTCTGCATGACAGGCCCTCACAGCTGGTCATGTGGAGGAGATTTATTGATGATGTCCTCTTTATCTGGGATGGCAACTTGGAATCTGTGGCCACCTTTCTCTCCTCTCTCAATAACAACGACAGAGGTATAGTGCTCACCTATGAAGCTAGTTCAAGTCAAATTCACTTCCTTGATGTAGCTATAAAAATTGATAATGATAGGATCATCACTTCCACTTTTTTCAAATCTACTGACAGGAACAGTTTCATTCCATTAGATTCCTGTCACCACCATTCTTGGTTATCCGCTGTCCCTAAGGGCCAATTCCTGCGCCTTAGGCAGAATTGCTCGGATCTTGATCAGTTTTATAATGAAGCCTCTACCTTGAAATCTTGGTTTATTAGTAAGGGCTATGATGAGGCAGTTCTGGATTCTTTGATCTTGGAGATAGGGAACAAGGACCGTAGCGACTTATTAGCTGACAAACCTCCCCAGGTGGAAAACAGAGAGGACTTTGGACTGGCCTTTCTAACCACCTATTCAAGCCAACATTGGGCTATTAAAAGAATTATTAGAAAACACTGGCCAGTTATTAAGAACTATCGTGTCCTGGGGCCCTTATTGTCAGATAAACCTCGTGTTTTGTTTAGAGGAGCCACCAGCTTCAGACATATATTGGCACCTAATGTACCAGACCCCCCTACACGTCCCAGTTTTTTTGGGGGATCTTAAGGGGTTTTCCCATGCAGAAGGTGTAAGGTTTGTAGGATTAACACATTAAGCGATAGGAGGTTGACCGAATTCACCTCAGTAAACACGGGCCTTACATACCCTATTAAATCGCTTATTACCTGCACCATTAAGTGTGTGGTATACTTACTAAGATGTCCCTGTGGGTTAGAATATGTGGGCCGAACCATTAGGATGCTGCACGTGAGATTAGGTGAACACATCACCAACATCAAACAAGGTTTTGACAAGCATAGTGTCTCCAGACACTATGATCTTGTGCACAACAGAGATCCCACGGACACCATCTTTATTGGTATAGAAAAATACGTCCCCCATTGCGTGGCAGTAATGGTAAGAGAGCCATTTCTAGATCCGAGACGAACTGGATCTATAAAGTTGGTTCTCACGCCCCCAATGGTTTGAACATCGAATGGGACATCAACTGTTTTATTAATAACCCTTTAGGTGACTTCAACTGTTTTGTTGGTGGCAGCGGATGTCCTTATAGATGAAAGGTTAATACACTATATGTGTTTTGCTTTGTTGGAGGTTATGTTATAATGATTATACCTCCTATATATTTTTTTTTATATATATATTTTTATGTATTTTTTTATAAAAAAAATTTTATTTATATTTTCCTATTTTTATCATTTATTCATTATTTATCCACACTTTTGTCAAGTGACCCTTCCCCTTTTTGTTTAGAGGTGCAGGCCATTCATTTTATTGTTTATTTTGTTCAGCTGTTATAAACACTAATAGCCAGTGCTATAGAGTGTAATGTTTACCTATTGTTTATAATCCATGTTTTACCTTTAATTGTCCACTAGATGGCATCTGTCTTATTAGCATGTCATATTATATGCTTGCTGGGCAGCATTCACAGTTGGCAATTAACGCCTTGGGCTTCCTTCATTTTGCTAGATAGGTTGTGATTGGCCTCCAAGATGACTCATTGTGCCTTCTATCCGGGTTGTCTTATCCAATAGCAGCGCTTCACGTAGCACTGTTTGGCTATTTAATGCGCATGCACGTACGTGATTACGTACCCCTGATGATGTCAGTTGTGACTAAACGGCCGTAGGGTCACAACGTGAACTTGTATCGCGCATGCGCGATTCAATTTTAAACGGCGAACAAGCCTTTTTTTTTTATCTCTGACTCGATTCCTGTCGATTTTTACTCTGTATTGGAGCTATTTATACAGCACTTATTTTTTAAATAAATGAATTTGGCAATCTACACTATGGGAGTTCCCTTTTCTCTTTAATACAGTTTACCTGCTGGAGTGCCTGCGGTTTCAAGGTATCCTGTCACCACACTGTCTGGAGCGTTCCCTGCTGTCATTAAGGATACACCTGGGAAGGAGGAAAGAGATCCAAGGACCATCAGTTAATATCCTATCGTGAATTCTCTGGTGATCTACTAAGCCTGTATTGACCCCCCTGAGTAAGGGCGGTCGAAGGCTTTCTGGTAAGCCTCCATTTTTCTTACACTTGGTGACGGGCAGCACTACTAAGTTGGAGCATCATACTGGGATCCCTTAACACGTTCCTCATATATGCTATCAATTTAGGACTTTTTCTTTGGACTTTTCACTGTTTTTGAACCATTTCACTATTTTTTGGTTTGGTATTGCAATTACATTTTATTGTATGTAGTGTTGATTTTTCTATCACTATTTCACTCACACTTTATTAATTTATTTTGATAAGTAACTTATTCATTTTGTCCAGTGCTGCACTTTATATATACACACATATTGCTTTTTGCCCTTGTATCGGGGTTATAGTGCTTAGCAGCAGGACTTCCATCATGGTAGAATTAATTTACAGCGTTTATTGAGTTTTATCACACATGCACCTAGCGCAAGTCTTTTTTTGTTTTTATTTTTGAAAGAATTGGCATGGATCTGGTGGGACTAGTACTAAAATATATCACGTTAATCTCTTAAAACCTTGGAAGGACAGAGAGACTTTACTGGCAGTCCCAACATCCCAAAAGGTACCCATAACTGAAACCTTGTCAGTGGTCCAACAGAAGGATGTTAAAGAGTTTGTGAGTAAAAGACTTTTTCTCTCACTTGCCCAAGCTGACCACAATTATACAGCATGACAATTATGGAACGAGGCATCCACGTAAATGTAAAGCCCTATAGAATACCTGAAATGAGGCGAGAAGCTGTTGCAAATGAAGTATAGCACATGTTAGAGTTGGACGTGATAGAGGAGTCCCACAGTGACTGGCCAAGTCCCATAATGTTGGTCCCGAAACCAGATGGAACTATAAGGTTTTGTAATGATTTCAAGAAGTTGAACAGCATGTCCAAATTCGATGCGTACCCAATGCCTCAGGTCGACGAGCTTGTTGACAGATTGGAAAGTGCCTGGTACATAACTACTTTAGATCTGACTAAAGGTTATTGGCAGATACCCCTAACAGAATCTGCAAAAGAGAAAACTGTATTTTCTTCCCTGAGGGGTCTTTCCAGTATAAGTGGATGCCTTTTGGTTTGCATGGTGCTCCTGCATCATTCCATAGAATGATGGTGTCAGGAGACTTTAGTCGCCTCCGCTCGCCGGTCTCCGGGGCGCATGCGCAGTGGACTGGCGCTTCGCCGCACACCTGTCCGCGGCCCGATGGTGCGGCACGTGCAGGTGCACGGCAGTCCCCGTGTGCGCGCCGTCGCCCGTGCGGGTACCCGGTAGCGCGTCACGCTGACGCGCTCGCCGGGGGGAGGCTATTTCTGACGACTCCAGCACCCAGTCGGGTTGCTGGTTCGTCGTCAGCTTCTCCTGTCTCCAGTATCCCTGCAAAGTCCTGAGCTACCTACTGTTACCTGTGCTGAACCCCTGGCTAACGAATACTGATACCGCTGTCTGCCTGATACCCCTCTGACCTCTGCCTGCCTAACGGACTTGCTCTGCCTGATTACCCGGTTCTGACCTCTGCCTGCCTAATGGACTTGCTCTGCCTGATTACCCGGTTCTGACCTCTGCCTGCCTAATGGACTTGCTCTGCATGATTACCCGGTTTGACATCTGCCTGCTTAACGGACCTGCTCTGCCTGATTACCCGGTTCTGACCTCTGCCTGCCTAACGGACTTGCTCTGCCTGATTACCCGGTTCTGACCTCTGCCTGTTTAAATGGACTTCCAGTGCCTCAGTTTCCCGCACCTGCACTGCACTTGCCGGCGCATCTCCAGCCTGCAACCTAGTCTGTGACCTGTCCTGCAGTCCCACCTACGGATCTCCCGCATACCGGAAGCCCGTGCCTCCGCGTGCCCCCTGCTCCCTGTACCAACTCCAGGGGTCTGGGTGCGCGTGGTCATAAGGGCGAGCCGCTCTCGGCATCTTGGCCTCGGTGAGTATTAGTCCTGACAGATGGATAAGACATTGAGACCACATGGCCAAAACGCAATCTATTTGGACAATGTAGTCATCCACTGCCCAGATTGGGAATCTCATTTGCCCCAGGTGCAAGCAGTAGTAGATTCCCTTAGGAAAGCAGGACTCACTGTCAACCCCAGAAAGTATGCCATAGGCTTGGAGGAGGCCAAATACCTTGGCTACGTTATTGGTCGGAGGCTGATCAAGCCCCAGATCAATAAAATTGAGGCAGTTCGGGGGCGTGACCGGAAGTGAGCCAAGCAGGACGCCTCAGAGAAGAGCTCCTGAATCCCCAAAGCTCCATCCGCATCCATCCGAGCCTCATGATGCATGGAACAGGTCTGGACCCAACAGATTTGTTGGGCATCATCCCCTGCACTGGCCTATACCACTTTTGTGCCGATTCGTGGCCTCCGGTCTAGTCCGCGGGCTTCGGCCTAGTCCATTACGAGCCATCCTCAGGCTCCCAGGGCCTCATACCTGCCATCCCCCACCCAGGCAGTACTGCATCTCACGCAACCAGTCCCATCACCAGCTCATCAGGCAGCCCCAGAGAGGTGACGAGAGCAGGTACCACATCCCATACACAGGAACGGTTAATAGGTCCCCAAAGGCACAAATCTCTCCCGCTGCGGTTTCTCCTCAGGGAACCAACATGGCGGCCACGACCCAGCCTCCGGCACGGGATAATCAGGGTAACTTCCCACACAGCACAGCCCTGGAATGCATACACCTTAGCATTAGAGAGCACTCAACTAATAGGAGCTGCATCCCCTGCATCCACAGAATCATTGATAGGGCACACCATGGAGGACTTTTTATTATCCCCTATGGAAGAAAGCTCCATTCTCCCAGAGTTAAGAGAGAATCTCCATGCCATCCGGCCTGATATGTCTAATAACTTAGCAGACTTATTCTCCAGATTCTCAGACATGTTAAGCATTGGACTTTCTCAAACAGCTGCCAAAATTACAGGGGACATTAAAGCGGAACTCCAGACCTTAGGATCCCGCATAGAAACAATCAAATCACACCTGAACACCACGATCGCCAGAACTAATCAAAACACTGATCGTATACAGGACCTTCGAAACCAGCTCGAGACGGCCATGTTTAAAATAGACGACCTCAAGAATAGATCTCGCAGTCGAAAAGTCAGCTCGTCTGTATGCTAGTCCAACGGACAAAAACCGACGCTATGGCAGCTATTGGCTACTGGCAATGAACTTCCTTATTTTAGTCCAGTCATACGTCATCACGTACGAATCTGTCGGACTTTGGTTGATCGTGTGTAGGCAAGTCCGTTCATTCAGAAAGTCCGTTGTAAAGTTCGTCGAAAAGTCCGCAGGACAAAGTATGCCGTAAAGTCCAGTCGTGTGTACGCGGCATTAGGGTGTAGCAATTCTTTTCTCACACAAATCGAAATTCACACTCCAGCTGGAACATAAAGATCTGGATGGAAGGTTCATCCTAATCAAGGGAGTGTTGGATGACCGACTTTACTCCTTTGTTTCTTATTATGCACCCAATCAAAGCCAAGCAAAATTTTGAACAAATGTTCCAGAAACTGGGACCCATGCTGGAAGGCACAATTGTGGTGGGAGGAGATACCAACATAGCCTTCGACTCTGGGTTTGACAAAAAGTGCCCACTGGGTACTCAAACTACCTGCCCACCCAAACAAAGCTTACGGATAGCTAGACTCATTCACCAACATAAATTAATTGACATTTGGAGAGAACTCAATTCTCAAACTCGGGATTATACCCATTTTTCGCACCCACACCAATCCTTTTCCAGAATTGACCATATCTTCCTGTCTACCACGCATATACCCCTAGCACACAAATCATTCATAAGAGATACTGTGTGGTCTGACCACTCTATGGTTTTTCTTCTCATACAAGGAGCCCAGAGTCCTCACGGAAAGAATCACTGGAGGCTTAACGAATCAATACTTAGTGACCCGGTGCGATCAATTGAAATTGAAAAAGCCATCAATGACTACTTCTCCCTAAATGACAAGGAAGATATAAACCCTGAAACTCTGTGGGTGGCCCATAAAGCCAGCATCAGAGGGAAACTTATCCAGATTTCTTCCCAAATCAAATGAGCAAATAAAGCAGACATAGATAAACTAGAAAAGGAATTCTTAACTATTAGCAAGCAACATAAAAGAGATCCTAAATCTATTCCGGCAGCCAAACTCGACAAGACCAGACTGGCTTTAAACCTTGCTCTTACATCAAGAGCAGAGAAAAATTTACGATGGAGTGGGGCCTGGTTTTACCAAATGAGAGATAAAGTGGATTCAATGCTAGCAGCTGGTCTAACTCCCAAACTTCGCTCTAATACCTTACCAAAAATACGTCTCCCAAATGGATCTGGGACACACAACCCTCAGAAAATAATGAGCGCCTTCCATGATTTCGATAAAACTTTATATAGCGGAGGGGTGCAGGAGGATCAGGTTGGTATTGACTCCTTTTTAGACTCTTTACCTATTCCCAAACTGGATGATCTCCATATCGATAGATTGGAATCTCCAATAACGGCGGAAGAAGTGCTCTTGGTATTTAAAAACTTGAAACGGAGGTCGGCTCCCGGACCAGATGGGTTCTCCAACCCCTATTATAATTCAATATTTGATACTGTCTAATGGCCTTATCTTTTCAAAATATTACAGTATTGGGGGTTTGGCCGACACTTCACTAACATTCTAAGAGCACTATATTCGATTCCCGAAGCGCGAGTACGTCTTCAGGGATACTGCTAAGAGCCATTTACAATCTCTAAAGGCACACGACAGGGTTGACACCTATCCCCCCTGATCTTCGTAATAGCGATTCAAACTTTAGCCATAGCGATCAGGACTCACCCGGATATTCGTGGCATACAATGTGGCCCACAATCACACAAATGTGCTCTTTTTGCAGATGATCTCCTCCTCTTCATGACCTTACCACTAATCTCTCTACCAAATGTCTGCCGCCTACTGGACGATTTTGGAAAAATTTCGGGACTACATGTAAATATGTCAAAGTTGCAGGCCCTTAACATAAATCTACCAGATTCCTTAGTTTCCAGGCTAAAAAGCCACTTCGCCTTTACATGGCATGATTCTCACATTTCCTACCTAGGGGTGCATTTAACGTCTAGAATAGAGCAGCTATATGCAACCAATTGTCCACCAATATTTCGCAAATTGGAATCAGATTTGCGTGAATGGTCTCTACTACCTATATCATAGCTAGGGAGGGTTCACGCTATAAAGATGACACTACTTCCACGTATTCTCTATTTCTTTCGGTGCCTACCCATACCTATTAAATGGACCATTTGAAACGCTTTCAGGTGAAAATTATAGCCTTTGTTTGGGGATCAAAGGGGCACAGGCTAGCTAAGGGGGTCCTCTTTAGAGCCTGAAACAAGGGAGGGATGGGATTACCTAACCTACATAGGTATTACCAGGCAGCACATTCAGCCCAAATATCAATGATCTACTCCCGGATTGCAAAACCTGATTGGGTGCGTATGGAAAGGGAAGCAGTACCACAATTCACACTAGATTTCTTACTGTGGAGTCAGCCTAGTAAAACGACCAGCAATTCTCGCCCAAACATTATCTCATTCGATGTCAGTATGGGACAAACTCAAAATGAATCCGGAGTTAATAATCCCATTTAAGCCGCTGGCCCATTTATTCCACAATCCCCAATTCCCCCCAGGCATAAACATTAGAGCCTTTAAATGGTGGCTGAACAAGGGGCTATACAGAATAGGCCATTATTTTAACTCATCAGGTCCACTCACCCTCAATCACTGTATCAATATCCTTGAAATGCCCCCAACTGAAACTTACAGACACCAACAAATCTCTCACTTCCTACACTCCATTTGGGAATCCCAACCCTTACCACCTAGCATAACGCCATATGAACATTGGTGTGGCCAGCTTACCGAGCAGAGGGGGGATCTCGGTTATATACGAGTCACTATCTGTAGAGCACTCTAAAACAACCTGTATGTTGGCCTAAGAAAGTGAGCTCAAACAGGAATGGGAGCTGAACGAATGGCACAGAGTGATCACATGGTCGAATCGAGGTTTACTCAACGTATCTCTGATGGAGGCAGACCTAAAAGTTCTAACTAGATGGTACTTGGTTCCCGCTAGACTGGCAAAATTATATCCTTCAACTTCCCCCCTATGTTTCAGAGGATGCAATCACAGAGGCACCATGATCCATGTTTGGTGGGAATGTCCAAAACTAAATGGGTTCTGGAATAGGATCTTTGCAATCATCAGAAAGACAACGGATTTGTCCATCCCTATGTCCCCCCACATAGCACTGCTGAACTTCCCAAAAGAAAAAGACTCTAAAAGTAAAAAGGAGCCTCGGTCACTTTATCCTTCTAGGAGCTAAAAGCGAAAGCATAGAAGCAGTCCACGATTTCCAGTGACCAGGCCAAACAAAAAATATCTTGTATCATGGCTCAGGAAAAAATGATTAGTATCCTACAAGATACTGTTCAAAAATTTGAGGCCATTTGAGAACCTTGGGCAGATTACATGCACATACCCTTGACATCTTCGTAGGAATCGGATAAAACAATCTTGGTAGAACATCCCGGATGGATATCTCATTCCTCCTTCTATACATCTTCTTTCTTTTCTATCCCCTTCTTTTTCCTTTCTCTCTCTCTTTATTTTTATTCCTTAATACCACCTTTGCTAAAATATTACCTGGTTAGGTGGGTAGCAGGCTTTAGAAGGTAACATCCCCTCTACTTTAAATAGCATTTGCTCTGTGGGTTGGATGTGTGCTCCCCTTTCCATGACACAGCTTGTACCCATTTGGGGTGTCCGGAGAGGGGCGGCTCTTCCCCCCCTTATGCTTGATTGATGTACCTGCGCCCACTAACCACAGTTGTCTCTAAATATATCTATTTGAAATTTGTTCCCTTATACATTGCATTACTATGGATTTAATATTCCACTATGTAAAAGAATGTATCAATGACTCTGTATTTTCTCTGAAAAACTTTAATAAAAAAACAATTGAACCTAAAAATTGAGGTGGTTCAAAAGTGGCCCCAACCTATAAATGAAGAGCAAGTTTGTGCAATTCTTGGGATCACAGGATAATACAGGGATAAAGTGATACTTCTTCCACTCTAAAAGACACTGGTCCAGCCGCACCTGGAGTATGCAGTGCAGTTCTGGGCACCAGTCCTCAGGAAGGATTACTGGAAATGGAGCGAGTACAAAGAAGGGCAACAAAGCTAATAAAGGGTCCAGAGGAGATTAGTTATGAAGAAAGGTTGCGAGCACTGAAATTATTCTCTCTGGAGAAGAGACGCTTGAGTGGTTATATGATTTCAATTTACAAATACCGTACTGGTGACCCCACAATAGGGATAAAACTTTTTTGCGGAAGGGAGTTTAACAAGACACATGGCAACTCATTAAATTAGAAGAAAAGAGGTTTAACCTTAAACTACGTAGAGGGTTCTTTACTGTAAGAGCGGCAAGGACATGGTATTCCCTTCCACAGGCGGTGGTCTTAGCATGGGGCATCAATAGTTTAAAAAAACTATTAGATAAGCACCTGAACGACTACAACATACAGGGATATACAAGGTAATACTGATATATAATCACACACATAGGTTGGACTTGATGGACTTGTGTCTTTTTTCAACATCACCTATTATGTAACTATAGAAACAAATTTGTGAAAGACACATAGCAACTCTTCAGAGAGGACAAGCCGGTGGTGAAACTATTAATCATTTATTTGATTATCCATATTGAAAAACATCCAAAAATATTAATAACAAACCTAAGTACAAAATACAAATACAAAAGGTATATCTCTATTCCCAATTCATATTAAAAAGACCTAATGTCTCAAAAGGACATCGGTGGCCACCATCTTCGAATTCCAGCAGACATATCCTTCACTCACACACATGCAGATCTCAATCGATCACCAGATTGTTAGAGATTGCAGGTATGGATATCCTTGAGCATAGGAAAAATACAGGTATTGGTGACTGAGTTAACCTCATTAGTGATGTACAAGTGTTCGTGGGTATTTTTCTTCAGAGATGAAAGAAAAGTTTGTAAATAATACTGGTGTGGTGTGAAAGTTCCTTATGGATTCCGTTACACTAACTTGTAGCAGAGAAAACTTCTATACTAGGATATGTGCACACAGTGGTTAAGGATCATCGGTAAATGATACAACGTATCGAGTTGAATTTAGCACATATGTTGTATTAACAATGAAAAAAGGGGATGATTAATGCGCTACCCAAAAGAAACAAAACCAGCTGCTACAAACCATGTGTCAAAAAGGTGAACAAATATAAAATAAATTGTAGCGCTAAAACACACATACACTATATAGATATGAATAAAAAGTCCTTGTGCATGTGAACATAGTGTCCCAAAATGACATATAATCAAAATAAAGATAGTCCACAATGAAAGTGAATAATCCGTGTGTCAATTCTGTCTGCTTCCCAACTGTCAGCTTGAATGTCATCAAATTTAGCGAATAGATGGAATACGCTTACCAGAAAGGTTGGATTCTACTGCCATGAGCATAGAATCAATGGAGCTTGATGCCACCCAGGGCAAAGTTGTGAAGTGTTGGAGGCAGGGTAGAGCCTCTGCAAGGCCAGGACGTCCCCTCTTTATCCACAGAAGCAGAGCAAAATGGATTCCGAAGACAGAGTGGTTTCTCAGTTCCCCAGAATATGTGGAAAAAAAGAGGAATGCTTCCACATAGTGTAACTCAGGGTATTTTATTACTAAAAAACCACGATACATATAAAAAGTGATCACGAGTAAAAAGCAGTGTATAGGGTCTATAAAAGCCGCCCTACGCGTTTCGGTCCAGTGACCTTCAACAGGGGCATGTAGTACCCTCATAACACTGCCTGAATTTATAAAATAATGTGTACAAACTAAAATAATACAAGACCAATGGGCTGTAAACATACAAACAAAAATTAATCTCATTGGACCTAGAGAGCATCACCTGTTGAGATATAACACACCCTCTCCATATGTCCAATCAATTTATCTGTGACTTAGAGCTTACTGTGCCTTTCAACCAATGAAAACCGTGCGTCGTTGGACAATTTCATGGCATTTTTGAATACCAACGATCGCGGTATTTCCCTTAGTTATGAGGCCAGTTTAAATTCTATCCATTATTTGGATTTGGAAATCATGGTAGTAGATCAACATCTGGAGTTTAAAACTTACTTTAAACCTACAGATCGAAACGGGTATATCCCGTCCGACAGTTGCCACCATACCCAATGGTTACGATCTGTTCCACGCAGCCAGTTCTTACAATTGCGTCGTAATTGTTCCCAAATTAATGATTATTATGCCCAATCCAACATATTGAAGGATAGATTCATAGCTAAGGGGTACAACACAGGAGAACTTGATGCAGAAATCAATAGAGTCTCACAGATCGATAGGAATACTACACTCGTAGAACGGTCTACCAATACTTCTGATTCCAGAGCTAAATGGTATTTTTTCACTACATATTCCACTCAGTTTAAGGAAGTAAGGGCCATTTTTAGAAAACACTGGAAGGTACTCAAGAGTGATAGATTTCTAGGTCCTGCGTTACCGGATAATGCTGGGGTTATTTTTAGAGGGGCTCGTTCTATACAGGGACAAATTGCCCCCAACATCATAGATCCCCCAAAGAAAATGTACTTCTTTCAACAATGCCAAGGCTTTTACCTGTGTCGTAGGTGTAATGTGTGCGCACACAATGTTATAACAGGACATAAAATTAATACTTTTAGTTCCACCATTACTTCACGTATTTACCATATAAAAGAGTTTGCCACCTGTACCACTCAGTATGTGGTTTATTTGATCACTTGCCCATGTGAGAAACAATACGTGGGCAGGACCATTAGAACGTTCACCACACGTGTAAATGAACACATTGCGGGTATAAAAGGTGGCAAGGATAAACATAGGGTACCTCGACACTACCTACTCCATCATAAAAAGGACCCCACGGGAAGTACTTTTCAGGTGATTGACAAGTTTGTCCCCCATTGGCGGGTTGAGTCCCGCCTACGGGGGGTATCCAAGCTTGAGGCGTATTGGATACACCAGCTCAGATCTTACTTCCCATTTGAGCTTAATGTAGAGTGGGATCTGAACTCGTTTATTAATCTTTCATAATACAATTTTACTTTCGTTAATTCACTCCATCACTATTATTATTTTTTGGGTCACAATAGTAACTTTTTTTCAGTATATATAATTTTTATATATTTTTCAATATATTTTTTTTGACATTTTTCATACACATGCATTTTTTCTTTCATTAACACCCATATGGATTTTATCCATTTAATATTTGATATTTATTACTGTTTCTATCCTGAGTTCAGGACACACATCATTACTTATTATCTCAATGTGGTATAATGTGTCAGGCCGTGTTCGGGTCTGGTTCATTCACCTCATTATTTTTATTATTTGACATTTTATCTTTTATACATAGATGAATATGTTTCTCCCCATTACAGCCCCCTTTTTTAGTTTTACAGCCTTTTGTATTTATTGTACGCCCTTCTTGCATTCTGAGTGTCACCTGACCATTACGTTTTGGTGCTCCTTCCAGAATGTAGGTAATTTCTCCCAGCACACTGACGTGTTTCCCAAAGGTGATTTACATCAGGGGTTATGGGAGAGATCTTTCCCTGGTCAGGTGATTGTAGTGCGGGCACGTCCGCATTGTTGCTGACTTCCCCGACACGGCGTTACCGCTGCCTGGCAACCTGCACTGATTATCCACGTGTGAATGACGTCAGTCATCACATGGGGGATAACCAAGCATCATGTGACGGCCACGCGGACACGCCCCTTGTGTTCGCGGGTTTTTGGGACGCAGCGTGTATGGCTGCTAGGCAACCCTCATGTGCGGTACACACATTTCCGGCTGCTGACGTCACACGCTCGGGTTTGGCTGGGTTCCCGGGCTCCCTACACGTGGACGCTAACTCCGCAATCATAATCATCTCTATTGATATGGTGAAATTTTCATTGGTTGAAAGGCACAGTAAGCTCTAAGTCACAGATAAATTGATTGGACATATGGAGAGGGTGTGTTATATCTCAACAGGTGATGCTCTCTAGGTCCAATGAGATTCATTGTTGTTTGTATGTTTACAGCCCATTGGTCTTGTATTATTTTAGATTGTACACATTATTTTATAAATGCAGGCAGTGTTATGAGAGTACTACATGCCCCTGTTGAAGGTCACTGGACCGAAAAGCGTAGGGCGGCTTTTATAGACCCTATACACTGCTTTTTACTCGTGATCACTTTTTATATGTATCGTGGTTTTTTAGTAATAAAATACCCTGAGTTACACTATGTGGAAGCATTCCTCTTTTTTTCCACATATTCTGGGGAACTGAGAAACCACTCTGTCTTCGGAATCCATTTTGCTCTGTTTCTGTGGATAAAGAGGGGACGTCCCGGCCTTGCAGAGGCTCTACCCTGCCTCCAACACTTCACAACTTTGCCCTGGGTGGCATCAAGCTCCATTGATTCTATGCTCATGGCAGTAGAATCCAACCTTTCTGGTAAGCGTATTCCATCTATTCGCTAAATTTGATGACATTCAAGCTGACAGTTGGGAAGCAGACAGAATTGACACACGGATTATTCACTTTCATTGTGGACTATCTTTATTTTGATTATATGTCATTTTGGGACACTATGTTCACATGCACAAGGACTTTTTATTCATATCTATATAGTGTATGTGTGTTTTAGCTCTACAATTTATTTTACATATGTTGTATTTGTGAGATATATCTGACTTTACCAGCAGCAAAACAGGGACATCGTGCAGCTCACCGTATCAAGTAGTAGAGGAAAGTTTGCAGTCGCCGGCATCTAGACGGGATCACCGCGATCCATAAGTTACCTCCACAGCCGCTGCAGGAGAGATCCCATTCATAAGTGATAGAGCAGTTTCCTCCGTTACTGGTGGATGCACTGGTCAGCTGTTCGGGAAATCTTATCCTCAATGGTGCTGCATGGATGTCATCCGTGATAGTAGCTGCAGTGGTCAGTCTCTGGTGTTAGCTATCGGACCAAAGGAATTTAGAGGGAGGTGGAAAAAGCAAGAAAGCTAGGTGGATAGATGGCCATCCTGATGTCCTCCTCACAGATACCATATAGTCCTGATGCTTACATGTTTCGTTATGTTACTAGCTTCTTCAGAGCATGCGCAGTGGTATATCCCCCAGGTTTAAATCTTCAGTTTAATCAATTCTCAATCAATTTCATCTGGTGGGTTTCCCTTAGCGCTATGGTTCATTCATGGTATCATTCAACACCCGTGCACAGACAGACACACACTGAGGAGCGGTCAAAATTTAACCATATACGTTAATGACAAAAATTATCCAAGATTTCTTAACAAAGAAATAACATTCAATGGGAGTTAGATTAAAACGAATTCTAAGAAATGAACTCTCAAGAAAAAGATAAGTGAAAAGGTTTTTCTAGATTCTATTACAGCTATGCCGCGTACACACGAGCGGACTTTACGGCGGACTTTGCCCGGCGGACTGGATTTCGTCGGACAATTCGATCGTGTGTGGGCTCCAGCGGACTTTGTTTGCTCAAAAGTTGGACGGACTTAGATTTGAAACTTGTTTAAAATTTATCCGTTGAAATCGAGTCCGGTCGAAAAGTCCGCCGTCTGTATGCTAGTTCGACGGACAAAGCCACGCAAGGGCAGCTATTGGCTACTGGCTATGAACTTCCTTGTTTTAGTCCGGTCGTACGTCATCACGTACGAATTCAACGGACTTTGGTGGATTGTGTGTAGGCAAGTCCGTTCATTCAGAAAGTCCGTCGTAAAGTACGTCGAAAAATCCGCCGGGCAAAGTCCGCCGTAAAGTCCGCTCGTGTGTACGCGGCATTAGACTGCTTTGATCTATAGGAAATGGAAATTTGCAAATAGAAAGCATAAAGGGACATAGTGGGTTTTAATTTTAATAACACAATCGGCTCCAACCATTGAATTAAAAAGCAGACGTATAGGTGGAGTTTCCTCACATATACAGCTGAGTGGGGAATACCCATTTTCAAGTTTAGTATTATCTAGTCATGCCTCATTCTGATCAGAGCTCACGGGCATATCTGGGGGGAGAGGGGGGGGAGGGGGAAGGGAGGGAAGCTCTCCATCGTATTTTACGCTGAGACAGCTTTCATGTTGCATAAATAAATGAACGGAATAAGAACTCCTCAGCGATCACAATATGTGAAAAATCTTCTCCATAACCATGGGCAGCATCACCAAAAGACACCAATCCAAAAGCGAGCCCTCTTTATTGTTCCAAAAAGACTGATAGATTGCATTCATTGTTTAAGCCTCGCGGCTGCATACACTTTGAAGTAAATATCCACATCTTTTCTTTTTGGCAAAGTACCTTATCAAAATCTCCCCTGCGTGGGGGTAGGTTTAGTTTGTAGATACCTTTGCATTTAAGGCCACTTGGGTCTCCTTCATGTTTCTCCAAGCAATGAAGTGATAGTGGTCTGTCGTCATCCTTGTTTAGTATACTTTATTTTTTTTTAAATCTTTATTTAGGGAAAGCAGATTATACATCAATGCAGTGAGTCAAACATACTCATCAGTTTACATCTGTACTTAGGCTATTACATTAGCTTGTCAGATAAGTCATTGTACAGTGTTTGGGTATCAGTTAAGGTTACATTTCAACTATAACAATATAACTGCGCTCAAAAATTCAGCAGTAACTATATGTGCCGTTTGACCTGGGCCGCACAGAGTACCCCCTAGTCCAGAGGACCTGTAAAACCATTCCGTCAGAGTGGGCTTGTCCCTCTATGTACGGTCACTATGTTCGTGCCTATGGTGTGCTGATCCCAAACGTCATACTTTTTATGAAAAATGGTTATTTAACCTGAATTTTCAAGAGTGGAACCAGTATAATACTGCAATCCGGGGGAAATTTTGTCATTTTAAGGGAAAGAGAGAAAGGGTGACACCATAGGTGTCGATGGGGGGAAAGCTATGAAAGGAAGTATAGGCAGAAATATAGGAGTGGAGAGGAGGGGAGAAGGGGAGGTTCCGGCAAGGCCGACGGTCCAGGGCCCCAATCCCCCCCTGAGTAGGATAATTAATTGTAGGTCTTATATTCGTCCGAAAAACGGAACAGGTCCCAGTGCATCCAGCGAGTATTATGCTCCTCCTCTCTTTCCCCTAGGGCAGCTGTAAGTTGTTCCATTTGCTGAATATCGCAGACCCTAGCAAACCACTGCGCCACTGTTGGTGGGGATCGCTGCTTCCATACACTGGGTATACACGCCCTGGCCGCATTCAGAAGGTGCTTCAGTAGCGATTTACGGTATCGCTTACTAGATACGGGGGTTAGGTTTAAGAATATTGCTGCCGGGTTATCCTGGAGCGATACATCCGTAAGCTTGTAAATGATCTCCAGGACCTGTCTCCAGAAGGGGGTCAGGACCGGACACTCCCAGAAAATATGGAGCAGTGTGCCAGTCTGTGTGTTACATCTCCAACATAGAGGACTGTGATCTGGGAATATGGACGCTAAGACAGATGGAGTTCTGTACCAACGCGTTAATATTTTGTATGTGATTTCTTGGTATCTGCTGCATAAGGAGGACTTAGCAAAAAAGAGTATTCGATTCTTTTGGTCTTCTGTGAATGTCATATTAAGGTCTCTTTCCCACTTCTTCAGGTAGGAAGGGTCATTTTGAGATGTGTGGGTAAGTAATATGTTGTATGAATAAGAAAGGGATTTCCGTATTGGTCCATCACCTAGGCACAAGTCATCGAAAGATGAAGGCTGTCCACGAAAACCACCGACCTCCGGGAGGGATCTGAGGAAGTGGGAGAGTTGCGAGATCTTCCATCTACCCAAGATGGAGGTGTTAAAACTGGGATAAATGTCTGAGGGGTCTCTCCAATCAGAGGGACCTAGGAAAGAGGAGGCTCTGACTATGTTCTGGTCCGGGTGTAGTCGGAAGGATCTATCGGAGATTCCCGGTAAGAAGTCCGGATGACCTATTATAGGCGTTAGAGGGGAGGGAAAACTAGGCGTTTCCGCTAGTCTAGAGTATCTATGCATTTCCTTTAGGGTGGGTTCAATCAGTGGGTGGGATAAAGACAGTCCAGAGAGACCGGTCCCACTCCATGGTAGGCCCGAAAGGGGAAACTGCACTGCTTCCTGTTCCAAGCAAACCCATAGCTTATGGTGTGAGTGTCTGCACCAGTCTACTACTCTGTTCATGTGTACTGCTGTGTTATAAAGGGCTGGGTCCGGAAGACCGACCCCTCCTCTAAGCTTTGACCGCTGTAATAGAGTTCTCTTGAGTCGCGAGGACTTGCCCTGCCAAACGTAATTGATGAAGATCGAGCGTAGTTTGCGGAAAAAGTTTTGAGGAATCCTAACCGGTAAAGCTTGTAAGAGATAAAGCAGCCGCGGCATAATATTCATCTTTAAGACGTTACATCTACCAAACCAGGAAACTGCCAGGGTCTTCCATCTGTCAAGATCTAAGGAGAAAATATTCAGGATGGGCTGAAAGTTAAGCTGGTAAATGAGATGTAAATCAGAAGGTATTCTTGTACCTAAATATTGGATAGCCTGAGGGGACCACCGGAAAGGAAAATTGCCGCTAAGTCGAGTCAGAGCGGTAGGGGAGAGGGAAACATTAAGCGCCTCCGATTTTTGCAGGTTAATTTTAAAATTTGACAGTTCTCCGTACTGACGTATTGCCGATAAGAGTACAGGGAGGGAGGTGTGTGGCTCTGAGATGTAGAACAGCAGATCGTCTGCGTATGCCGCTATTTTATGGTGATATGTGTTCGTTTCTAGACCTCTGATGTCTGGGTTGAGTCTGATGTGTTGTAAGAGGGGTTCTAAAGAGATAATAAAGAGGAGTGGGGAGAGTGGGCACCCTTGTCTTGTGCCGTTACTTATTTTAAAAGGGTTGGAAGTCACTCCGTTTACTCTAACTGTTGCTGTGGGTGAGGAGTAGATGGCAGAGATCCAAGCCAAGATGCAGGGCGGCATTCCAAGGCGTCGCAGGGTGGCCAGAAGAAAAGTCCAGTCCACCCTGTCAAACGCCTTTTCAGCGTCCGTGGATAACAGGATGAACGGGGTATTAAGACGTTTGACTCCCGCCACTACATCTATCGTTCTTGTGGTGTTATCTCGCGCTTCTCTGTTCCGGATAAAACCGACCTGGTCCAGGGGGATTATGCGTTGGAGGACATGTCCCAGTCGCTCGGCCAGGATCTTCGTGAACAGTTTTAGGTCACAATTAAGTAAGGAGATCGGTCTGTAGCTTGCGCAAAGGAGCGGATCCTTCTCTGGCTTAGGAATGACCGATATGCTGGCTAGTAGAAGGTCTGGAGGCATGGCATGATTATCTAGTATAGCGTTGAAGGCCGTAACAAAATGAGATGCTAATTGAGCTTGGAAAGTTTTATAATAGTAGTTTGTAAAGCCATCAGGGCCAGGCGCCTTCCCTCTTGGAGAACCTTTCAAGGCGCTCGTGAGTTCATCCACTGTTATCGGCTGTGATAGCATTACTACTTCCTCCTCATTAAGAGTAGGTAGGTTTGCCGCTGCAAGGTAAGTCTCTATGGCCTCCGAGCTGTCCTGGGGCCTAGACTGTAAATTATAAAGGGCTTCATAGAAGGCAAGGAAAGATTCTGCCATGTCCTTGGAATCATGAATTTTGGATCCCGTGGGGGTAGATAAAGCGGGTATGTAGGTTTTGTTACGTTGGGTACGTATGGCGTTCGCCAAAGTCCTACTGCATTTGTCACCATATTCATAGAAGGTTCTGCGTGTCTTCAATAATATGTTTTTCGATTGAAAAAGGGAGTATTCTCTGATTTGTTCTCTAATATTAGTTACTTCTGCTTCTAGGGCCTTATCTGGGTGGTTTTTATGGCGTTTTTCACAGTCATGGAGTTTAGCCATTAGTTCTGATAGTGCTTTCGCCCTTGCTACCTTAAGTCTGTGGCCATGTTTGATGAGTATACCTCTTATGTAGCACTTGTGTGTGGACCAGATAGTGAGAGGGTTAGGGACAGAGTCCCTGTTTGTCTCGAAGAAGAGTTTCAATTCTCTTATAACATCGGTTTTAACTTCTGGGTCTTGAATAAGGGACTCGTTTAGTCGCCACATTGCGGGCCTAGGTGACGATTGCTGTAGGGTTAATGTTATAGATATCGGGGCATGGTCTGAAAGTGCTATGTGTCCGATCTGAGCCCTAGATACCAGTGGGATCGTGGCGTGAGGTACCAGGAAGAGATCTATCCTAGAATATGAGCCATGAACTGCCGAAAAAAAGGTGTAGTCCCTCTCTTGTGGGTGGAGGATACGCCAGATGTCAACCAATCGGTGGGAGTGCAGTAAATCCCTGATCTGGTTTTGTGATCTCTGGGACAAGGCCGAGGAACCCGTCGACGAGTCTTTACGGGGATCCATGGTGAGATTGAGATCTCCCCCAAGCACCAGCGTTCCTTCTGCGAATGAGGCCAGGGTGGATAAGCACGTCTCGAGCACTGGAAGCTGATCTACATTAGGCAGGTAGAGGTTAGCAAAGGTGAACGTTTGCGACTGAAGTGTACCTTTAACAAAGAGGTATCTACCTTCACGATCAGTATGGAGATCCAACAGCTGCCAGGGTAGGGTTTTGGCTAGGAGAATACTCGTGCCCTTTGATTTTGTGGAGGGCGAAACACTGTGATACACAGTTGGGAAGTGCTTGCTGTGGAGTTTTGGAATCTTATCGGCCCGGAAGTGGGTCTCTTGCAGAAATGCTACTTGAGGTCTTTGCCTCCAGAGCTCAGCGAGACAACTGGAGCGTTTTTCTGGGGCATTTAAACCCCTCACGTTCCAGGACACAAGTTTTAAAGACATGTCGAGTGGAGTGAGGCCGGACCGCCGGGCCCCGCCAGGAACCAGGTCTATAGGTAGTAAGTGGGGGGGGGGGATAGAGGAAGGGGAGGGAGGAGGCGGGAGGGGGGGGAGGGGGGGAGGGGGGGCGGAAGGGAGGGGGCCAATCCTAACAAAATATCAACTCTAATTAGGCTTACAGTCAAACCAAAACCTCAGTATGACTGTATACACAAAAATAAGTCAGAATACTGGGTCTCCCCGTGGGCCACAGACGCGAAACACCCGGTGGGCCGGCACTGTTTCAGACACAGAGGGACACAAAGTAGTCTTCAATCTGAAGACTTTCCTCCATACCGTATCTCCCACCAATCTCCGCCCCCAGACCCACAGGGAGACCACATAAGGCATGACACTATGACCAAGGTGTATCAATCATCTACCTCCTGTAGAATGTACCCCCACAAGAGGCAGAGACCCGACCGTGAGGGGGACTTTGACTGTCTGTTTTCCTGTCACCGATCTCCAGTCCATATCCGTGAGTTTCAATTGGTCTGATCTCTTCTAATGTGCACTACCATAGTGCCTTCGATGGGCCCCCACCCTCCCCCAAGGCCGTCCAATCCAGGAGCCACCACAGTTCAGGGTGTTTCTATGGGACCAACGACCCCTGAGAACCCATGGGAGATAGTCTAAAAGGATCGAGGCTCATCTGCTGTGAGATCTAAAAAGGCCAATAAGTCAGTGGGAGATGGGTTAACGTGATCCAGATAGTGGGTGGTGGAACTTACTTGTAAAAGGGGAAGACAAAACTTGGACACTCCTTCAGTTCAAGTAACATGCCACTCAGGGGGCTCAAGGTTCGTTATCCTGAGGCGCTTGTGGTCTTCTGCGTTGAGATCGGCGATTGCGTCGAGATCTTTGAGGCCTACCAGTAGGAATCGCTGGTGCGTTATTGTGACCCGCCGGTAGAACAAACGCCAACCAGTTGGGTAGCGACATCGATGGCAGCCCGAGAGAGCTGAGAAAGGCAGGGACATCCGCAGGGTGTCGAAGAGTGTATGTACGGCCTCCCTTCCGTGCAATCAAGTGGAAGGGGTGGCCCCACTTGTAGGTGATTCCTTGATCTCCAAATTTCTCCAGTAAGGGTTTCAAGCAGCGGCGCATCTGGAGTGTTCTCCGAGACACATCCGGCAGGAGAGTAATCTGTGCTCCGTCAAAGTCAATATTCCCTCTACGCCAAGCCCGTTGAAGGATGTCTTCTTTAACAGAATAATTGTGTAGACAACAGAGGATATCTCTGGGCCTGTCCTCTGTGGGGTCTCTGGGGCCAAGGGTTCTGTGAACTCTGTCGATGGCAACGGGCGTTTCTGTGGGACGTTCTAGAAAGTCATTGAATATTGCTGTTACAGTCATCTTTAGATCTGCCTGTTGGGTAGCTTCTGGCAGACCGCGAATCCTGATATTGCGCCTTCGATTGCGATTTTCCATATCGTCTATTAATAGGTGTAACTGTGAAATTTGGTCTGTTACCTCTTCATAAGTGGCCTGTACGGCAGAGACCCCTTGGCGGAGGGCTGAAGTATCTGTCTCTAGAGAGGAGACTCGTTCGGTCACCTCTGCCATTTCTTGTTTAATTCCCACAATTTCCCCACGGAGAGCTGTCTCCATCCTGACTGCCACAGAGTCTAAGTCTTCTCTGGTGGGAAGTTTTTGCAGGAGCGCCCAGATGGCTCTGTCATTACTGGGCATAGATATCTGTTCCTGTGAGGGCATAGGAGCAGCATCCAGTTGTGTCTGTGGATGCTGTGTGAAAGGCAGGGGTGCATCTAGTGCTGTACTCCGGGGCTGAGAGGGCAGTGTGCTTTGAGGGGTCCAGTGAATGGAGCTGCCAGGTTCTCCTCCCAGGCTGTTCAGGGAGGTGAGAGACAGAGAGCGGGGGAAGCAGGGGGAGAGATCGCTAGGGGGGGAGAACGGCGGCAGGTCGTTACCTCCGTGTTGCTTCTCTTCTCCTCCCGCAGGCGCGCTGCTCCCCTCCCTCGTGTCCGATGCCGGCGGGTTCGGGGTGGACGCCGCTTGTTGTTTAGGAACGAGAAACCGTTCCATTCCTCCTCCGGAGTGTGCCGTTCCGCTGTGTAGCCTCCCTGTTAGTGTCTGCAGGGATTGAGAAGCAGGGATAGACGATATGTCTGTTCTGGTGGCCTGATAGGGAGCCGAGGTCCGGGAGCTCTAAGGAGATGCGGCTTCACTCCTTCATGCCGAGGCCACGCCCCCGTTTAGTATACTTTAGACATGTTCACCAACTCTGATTTTAAGCTGTCTTATGGTCTTACCCACGTAGATTAATCCACATGGGCATGTTAACATGTATATGACACGTGTTGAACGGCAGTTTATAAAGTGGTGGATTTTAAATTGTTTTGTGCCATCAGAGTTGGTGAACATGTCTGTTTTATCAAAAAATTTGCAGATGTGGCATCTGCCACATTGATACATGCCCCTCAAAGGGGGTAGGCTAGTGAGCCAATCTCGTCTAACAGGTCTAGTGTATTCTGAATGGACTAGGTTGTCTCTAAGATTAGTGGCTCTTCTGGCCGTAAGTAGAGGTCTATTCCCAACTATCTTCCCAAGTATAGGGGATTCAGCTAAGATGTGCCAATGGCGGCCAAGTATTTTTCTAACTTGTCCCCATTGTGCCCCATATTTTGTAATGATCCTTATTGGGGCAGAAGTGGTTCTATCTAATTGTTGTACTGTTTTGCTGTTAAGAAGTAGGGAAGATCTGTCAGTTAGGAGAGCTTGTTTTTTTGCTTTCCTGATACAGCCATGGGAGTACCCTCGTTCACGTAATCGCCCGTACATTTCATGGGATTCCGTTTGGAAATCCCTATTATCTGAACAGTTTCTCCTGGTACGTAGGAACTGTCCTACAGGGATCCGTGAATGAGTGATTTGGGGTGGTGACTTGTGGCCAAAAGCAAGGTATTGGCTGCCGTCTCTTTTCTAAACATTTTTGTGGATATCTGGCCATCCCTAATCTGAATAGTAAGGTCAAGGAATGGTAAGGTTACAGGGTCAGATGAAAAGGTAAGTTTTATGTTCCTATTGTTTTGGTTCAATTCGTCAATAAAGGAGTTGAGTTCCGATGGTGTGCCCCCCCCAAAACATGATCACGTCATCAATGTACCTCAGCCACATTTTACAGTGGCTGAGGTACAAGGATGAGGGGTATACACACTCCAATGCCCACAGCCCAAGATGTAAACATGTATAGGCTGGGGCCCATGGGGCTCCCATGGACGTACCCCTTATCTGTCTGTAATATTGGCTGAGGAACTGGAAACAATTATTGTCCAACATGAACTGTAGTAAATCTACAATGAACTCATTCTGTGCAGCTAGCTGTAGAAATTTAGAATCCAGGAAATACTGTAATGCTTTAATGCCCCATTCGTGTGGGATTGACGTGTAGAGGGATTCTACATCAACTCCCACCAGTATGGTATCTTTAGGTACCTTGATTCCATCTATTTTCCAAGTACATCCCGTGTATCCTGTAAAAGGAGGGGAGTTCACTTACCAATTCCTTTATCATTGCATCAACAAATTTTCCCACTCTCTCCAGGGGTCCTTTAATAGCGGACACAATGGGTCTTCCCGGAGGGTTTGTAATAGATTTATGAAGCTTTGGTATTATATAAAAAGTTGGGGTATTGAATTCGTTGACGCAAAGATATTTACTCTCTTTATTGGAGAGTAGATTTTCTTCAAGGGCCATCCTCAGTTTGAAATTAAGGGCATCTATAATTCCTGGAAAGGGGTTATGGGGTAGTTTCTCATAAGTGGTTTCATCCTGAAGGAGACGCATAGTTTCTTTCTCATACATATCTTGCGATAAAAGTACCGTGTTTCCCCCTTTATCACTACTTTTGATAATGACCTCTTTCGCTTCCTTGAGTTCTTTAAGTGCCTTCCTCTCTGCTAGACTCAAGTTATCAATTCCCTGGTACCTCCAATCAAGCATGGACAGGTCCCTTTGGACCTGTTCCAAAAATGACTGGATCTGTTTATGTTTCGAGAGCGGGGGCATTTTAAGAGACCTAATGGTTAGATTAGAGGGACGTAGAGATTCGGATGTGGCACTATTAGTTTCATCATCGGAGTCTGGGTCCTCGTTTTCTTCTAGCAGGGACATTAGTGTCTCAAGGGCCTCCCTTTCTTCTATAGTTTGTTCATCATTGAAGTTTGCTTCTCTACGGTCAGAGTGCCAGTACCTAAAAATGACCTTCCGTAGGAATAAGTTTATGTCCTTGAATACCTCAAATTCATTCATTTAAGCTGTAGGTGAGAAGGACAGTCCTTTCTGTAGAAGTGATATGTGATGTTGGTTCAAGGGAAAGTCAGATAAATTAACTACTTTTTTGTCATCAGTGTCTGGATTTTCCATGTTGTGTGTATCTTTCGTATTGGCTCTGTCAATCAGGTTCTCCGTGAACCCGATCTCAGTTCCCTTTGGTTTCCCTTTGTGTCTCTTTCGCTTCCTTGATTTCCGTTGTTGCTTTGAGGGGGAAACCTGCCAGTGGAAATCGTTTTCATTTGGGCCTTCCTGGGGTTTGAGCTGTTTGATGTGTCCCCCTCTGTCTCTAAAAAACTACTGTCATTTCAGGGGGCCCTGTTTCACTATCCGTAAATGAATACCTAGGCTGAGCTGCTTTGGATCTATTTCTTCGGTTTCGCCTACGTGATCTGCTTCTGCCCCTAGGTATGGTAGGATCAAAGATATCCCCACCGTCCCAGTCCTGTAGGTTTTGTTTGAATTTTTCCTGTTTTGTAGACTTCAGGAGTTTCTGTGTTTTTTCAACCTCTTTCAACCTGTATTTTTCCTATGCTCAAGGATATCCATACCTGCAATCTCTAACGATCTGGTGATCGATTGAGATCTGCATGTGTGTGTGAGTCTGTGAGTGAGGGATATGTCTGGTGGAATTCGAAGATGGTGGCCACCGATGTCCTTTTGAGACATTAGGTCTTTTTAATATGAATTGGGAATAGAGATATACCTTTTGTATTTGTATTTTGTACTTAGGTTTGTTATTAATATTTTTGGATGTTTTTCAATATGGATAATCAAATAAATGATTAATAGTTTCACCACCGGCTTGTCCTCTCTGAAGAGTTGCTATGTGTCTTTCACAAATTTGTTTCTATAGATATATGTTTAATTCAGAGGACAAATAAATTTCGGTGTCTCCAATATTCAACTATTTTTGGAGACACCCCAATTAGATGGTGGAACCGGTCGAATCTCTATAGGGTGAGGCTGATTTATGGCGAAATATTACCCACATGAGAACACCGGATGCTATTAAGGAGTAGTTGAGATCCCTCCCCCCCGTTTCCTTTTTTGTTTCAATATTATGTAACTATGTACAGGCATTTTATACCCAATTTTGCCACCATTGCAGCCCCACTGACAGACCTGATGAAGGTTAGAGGGTCGGTCTTGATTAAATGGAATCCTGAGGCAGAGAAGGCATTTCATATGTTGAAGCAAGCTCTTTGTGTACAACCTGTGGTACAGACAGATGCCTCTGATGTGGGACTGGGTGCGGTACTGTCCTAAATCAGAGACGGTGAGGAGCACCCAGTGGTCTACCTGAGCAGAAAGCTTAACAGACATGAGATAAACTATCCCATTGTTGAGAAGGAAAGTTTAGCTATCAAATGGGCCTTAGATGCCCTGAAATATTATCTGTTGGGGAGACCATTCAAACTAGTCCCTCTTAAATAGATGTGTGATATTAAGAAGAAAAACAGTCGGGTGACAAGGTGGTTACTTGCCCTTCAAGTCTCCAGAATAATACAGATGCCCTTTCCCGTGTCCATTGTCTGGTTGGGACAGTTGCTCAGCCACAGGGGCTTGAGCAGAGGGGGGTGGGCATATGTGACATTATGAAAGGCAAGGTGATTGATAGACGTTATGTTTCACCTCGCATGTGTTCATTTGCTGAGAACTAAGGTGGAATCTGGTCCGGGTTTTACCAGCCACCTTGGCAGGGTTGGTTCCAGACCAGATTTTGCGCTCCACTTGTGTCCATCAACAGGTGATATAAATAAAGCAGGACTGGAGCAAAGAATTGCTCTTGGCCTGGGACTCAAGGAAGCCAAAAACCTGAGAGTGCTGCTTATGCGAAGTTTGCTTTGTAAGAAAAAAGGTTTGCATTATCTTTGTTTTCTGGGTGACTAGTAGAAGCCTTTCACCTGTCAGTTAGGAACCTGTAAATGTTCAGTTAGTACCTACATGGCAAGGATTTATTTTCTGTTTTTGTTTGTGTTATTTTCATGCAACCTTTTTAAATAAAACTGGCTACAAATTTTAAGAAACCTGCTGTTTTGTACTACCTTTTTCCCAGGGAAGGTGATCCAACCCTTGAGCTAACCCCTGACAATATATACTGAGCAAAATTATAAATGCAACACTTTTGTGTTTGCCCCTATTTATCATGAGTTGAACTCAAAGGTCTATGACTTTTTCTATATACACAAAAGGCCTATTTCTCTCAAATATTGTTCACAAGTCTAAATCTGTGTTAGTGAGCACTTCTCCTTTGCCGAGATAATCCATCCACCTCACAGGTGTGGCATATCAAGATGCTGATTAGACAGCATGATTATTGCATAGATGTACCTTAGGCTGGCCACAATAAAAGGCCACTCTAAAATGTGTAGTTTTTTCACACAGCACAATTCCACAGATGTCACAAGTTTTGAGGGAATTTGCATTGACATGATGACTGCAAGAATGTCCGCCAGAGCTGTTGCCCTTGAATTGAATGTTCATTTCTCTACCATAAGCCGTCTCCAAAGGTGTTTCAGAGAATTTGGCTGTACATCCAACCAGCCTCACAACCGCAGACCCGTGTAACCAAACCAGCCCAGGACTTCCACATCCAGCATCTTCACCTCCAAGATCATCTGAGACCAGCCACCCGCACAGCTGCTGCAACAATCAGTTTGCATAACCAAAGAATTTCTGCACAAACTATAAGAAACCATCTCAGGGAAGCTCATCTGCATGCTCGTCGCCCTCATCAGGGTCTGAACCTGACTACAGTTCATCGTTGTAACTGACTTGAGTGGGCAAATGCTCACATTTAATGGCATCTGGCACTTTGGAGAGGTGTTCTCTTCACAGATGAATCCCGGTTTTCACTGTACAGGGCAGATGGCAGACAGCGCGTATGTCATCGTGTGGGTGAGCGGTTTGCTGATGTCAACGTTATGAATCGAGTGGCCCATGGTAGCGGTGGGGTTATGGTATGAGCAGGCGTATGCTATGGATAATGAACACCGGTGCATTTTATTGATGGCATTTTGAATGCACAGTGATACTGTGACAAGATCCTGAGGCCCATTGTTGTGCCATTCATCCACGACCATCACCTCATGTTGCAGCATGATAATTCACGGCCCCATGTTGCAAGGATCTGTACACAATTCCTGGAAAAACAAAACATCCCATTTCTTGCACAGCCAGCATACTCACCAAACATGTCACCCATTGAGCATGTTTGGGATGCTCTGGATCGGCGTATATGACAGCGTGTTCCAGTTCCTGCCAATATCCAGCAACTTTGCACAGCCAATGAAGAGGAATGGACCAACATTCCACAGGCCACAATCAACAACCTGATCAACTCTATGCCAAGGAGATGTGCTGCACTGCCTGAGGTAAATGGTTGTCACACCAGATACTGCCTGGTTTTTGGACCCCCCCCCCAATACAGTAAAAACTACAAATTTTAGAGTGGCCTTTTATTGTGGCCAGCCTAAGGCACACCTGTGCAATAATCATGCTGTCTAATCAGCATCTTGATATGCCACACATGTGAGGTGGATGGATTATCTCGGCAAAGGAGATGTGCTCACTAACACAGATTTGTGAACATTATTTGAGAGAAGTAGACCTTTTGTGTAAATAGAAAAAGTCATAGATCTTTGAGTTCAGCTCATGATAAATAGGGGCAAACTCAAAAGTGTTACGTTTATAATTTTGCTCAGTGTATATATCTTTTTTTTTTTTTTTGGTTTGTGTTTTTTTATGGTTTGTATGTTTACATTTTTATTAACTACTTAATTGAAGGAACAGAGAAACAGCTCCACAATAATATATGTTTAACATTTAAAGGCACGATGCTGTGTATTCTTATTAAACTTGTGACTAGATTTTATAACGAAATTAATAATAATAAGAAGAATAGACCCTGCTACTCCAGTGATTACTATCTTCCAGAGATCCTGCACGGATGCAATGCCTTGTCTTAATGAATTCAAAGTGTTCCCTAAATTGAGCTAGGTAGAGAGGTATGATGGTGACATCTCACTCTCCATTGCGTCCAATTGCAAAGCATTCTCTGAATGTCTCCTATGTTTTGTGTGTGACCACCTGTGTTCAAACTGCAGGAGGGTAGCTACTCGGCATGGCACTAGGAAGCCAGTGTGGTAGCAGTGTCAGGTACAGTGATTTTCAGCTTCTAGAGGGATCCCAGAGGTATGGTATAAAGTATGCATAGTTACATTGGTCCAAGCTGTAAAACTATCCACACCTGGAATTCTACTGGTAAAAGGAGCAATGGAGGGCAGTTCCAAAAACTAGGCTTTTGCTGTCCTCATATTTACAGCAGTGTTGAACTGGATCACCCATTTATTGACAGTAAGTGAAAAAATAATACAATCGGTATTATAAAATCAGACTTACCATGAATTGAAAGATTTGCTGGTTAGGATTCCGGCTAGTGCTGGCTTTGAACAAGCTGCAGTTTGTGCAGTTTTGAAAATAAAGCATACGCTATGTGTTTTCTGTGTTGCCCCATTTCACCCAATGTATTTGTATTCACCTCTTCCAGTTATAGATTTTAGGAGCTTGCCAAGATCTATTTACCAATAACTGAGAGACTGAAAAGTGCAGAGGTAAAATTACAGGTCATACTGCAGCTAAACAGAAGCATGAAATTGAAATAACTACTCAAATTTTTGATAGCTTTACCTTTGCTCAAATTGTATAGACTACGACTGCTGAATCTAAGACAAAAATGCTATGTTTTCTTCATCCACAGATATTTTTCTCTTTTTATACAAGTTTTCTTTCCTTTTTTTTTTTTAAACAGTTGTGAGCTCTGTGCTTTTAGAAGACACATCTGGAGAAGAGAAGAAAGTAAATTACTTTCCCAGGTGCTGCACAACAACATATATAATGATGATCCCATTCCATTGTGCCAGTCCGGTGTACCAATACTATTATTATTATACAGGATTATATAGTGCCAAGCTGTTTGTGCAGCAGTTTACAATATAAATGAAGGCAGTATAGTTATGATAAAATTCAAGGGTTAGCAGGGTGATGCTTGTGAGAGTCGAATGGAATTTTCATTAACAAAGAAGGACACTTCTTCACAGGTTGTTGTAAATTTCAAACATGAAAAAGCACATGTGATATTCTGCATTCTCTAGCTTTTTTGTGAAAACTATATCTTTATTACTGTAGGTTGTTGATCTCACCCAAGCAGACTCAAGATAATTTAGTCAAACTAAACTCCAGTCTTACCACAACTACCGCACCCTTCCTTGTTACATTGCTAAGAGCATCTAATAGCTCTGGGGAAAGTACCTAATTAAAGCAGTACTAAACCAAAAACAAAAAAATATAATATATTGCAGCATAAAATAATAATTGTGCCTGCGCTGAAAATTAGACTAAAATAATGTGCAAAATTGGTAAATTAATCCACTATAAATAAGCTGTAAAACCATATAAGTGTAATATAATACTAATATATAAAAGTGCAATATTTAGCCTCAAAGTGCATATAGTATTGTGCAAAAAGCAATATAACCCATTGAAAGTGCACCATGCATAAGTAAAAAACAACAACAAGTGCACAGGTATCCTGTATATTGCAAGTGTCCGGCTCAATCCACGGGTTGAAACCCAAAAAAATGTGTACAAATAGTGTCCATAAGATAAAAGTTCCTCAGAGATCTTCTGAAAGGTGCTCAAATCACAGCAAACAATACGTGCTCTCCCGTGACACCCCACATGTGCTTGCGCTCACCTCTACTCGTGTGACCCAGTGATTAAACTGTGTCAAACACGAAATGGGGCCAATCCTGGGCTCCCTCAGGATGGAATGATATGAATACAATCCTCACAGGTGCAGCCAGAATCCACATGTATAGGAGAGAAGTAAGAACTCCATAGTGTAATAAAGCAGGGATATTTTATTTAATTAAAAGAAAATCCTCCAGGAGGGTACTCACATTGAGTGGGTGCTCCAGTGCACCAGACTTAATAAGCGTAAAAAACAACAAGCTGCGATTCAAATGGCATGCGGTGTGGTGTGTAATGTCTCCTCCACTGCTGACAGCTCCGTCCTACCCCTCCCCGACGCGTATTCGGCACAGGGATCACGTGCCTTCCTCTGGGGGATATCATTGGACGGATATTCAGTGTGGTTTTATATATGCTAACGGCGGCCATTTTGCCGAGGACCGCCGACAACCTTACTATAGAACAAATAGCTCAGGACGGCCAGCGGCCATTTTGCGTGTGATCATCAGTCTATGGTGTGATAGACATGGCTTGTGTATGCTAATTACACATCGCTCACCATCCAATAGAGATGTGTCAGCGGCCATCTTGCATAAGACAGCAGACAACTCTAGTAATGGGCTACAGCGAAGAACACTCAATTCATTATGCTAGCAAACGACAGCGCTATTATTACGACTTTAAACTACTCTCCTTGTTAGATAACCCAAAAGTAAATGGCGTAATGAGCCCTAAAGGTGCATAACCATGATACTACTATTATATTGATGAGAACAAGGAAAGAGCTGTGCATTCAGGAGCCACCACACCGCACCTCATATGATAACAATGATAATTATAAGCATCATCATCATAAGAATCTAAATTAGCCATACAGAACATAAATTAATATCAAAGCATAATACTCATAACCTATATTAAACTAAAATGCCTAATGAGATGTGTGAATACTCCTCCATACAAAATACAAGCCCATAATATCTAAAAAGAGATCCGGGTCTCAGACCCATATTTAAAAGAAAGTGATAAAGTACAATAAAATCAATACGTATCTCTAAACCATCCATCTATGTCAGAACTGTGAAATTACACTATATTATATGATGCTAAAAATGAATATAGTGATAAAATGGAATATTAGAATGAAAACTACTGTCATAGTAAAATTCTACTACAGGTGACCTCTATACCAGCAGTCTCAGGAATACATGTGGGAACCAATATAGAAGATAAATACAACCAGCAGTCAGCAGTGGAGGAGACATTACACACCACACCGCACGCCATTTGAATCGCAGCTTGTTGTTTTTTACGCTTATTAAGTCTGGTGCACTGGAGCACCCACTCAATGTGAGTACCCTCCTGGAGGATTTTCTTTTAATTAAATAAAATATCCCTGCTTTATTACACTATGGAGTTCTTACTTCTCTCCTATACATGTGGATTCTGGCTGCACCTGTGAGGATTGTATTCATATCATTCCATCCTGAGGGAGCCCAGGATTGGCCCCATTGCGTGTTTGACACAGTTTAATCACTGGGTCACACGAGTAGAGGTGAGCGCAAGCACATGTGGGGTGTCACGGGAGAGCACGTATTGTTTGCTGTGATTTGAGCACCTTTCAGAAGATCTCTGAGGAACTTTTATCTTATGGACACTATTTGTACATATTTTTTTGGGTTTCAACCCGTGGATTGAGCCGGACACTTGCAATATACAGGATACCTGTGCACTTGTTGTTGTTTTTTACTTATGCATGGTGCACTTTCAATGGGTTATATTGCTTTTTGCACAATACTATATGCACTTTGAGGCTAAATATTGCACTTTTATATATTAGTATTATATTACACTTATATGGTTTTACAGCTTATTTATAGTGGATTAATTTACCAATTTTGCACATTATTTTAGTCTAATTTTCAGCGCAGGCACAATTATTATTTTATGCTTTATATTACACGATATGAAACGTGGTTGAGTGTTTGCTGCTAATTAATTAATGATTGTCACCTCTTAGAGGCATTGATCCATTTGTGGCTTGCAGGAAACTTCCATTTTTTGTATAATATATTGCAGCTTACCAATGATTAGATGTGGTGGCTGCATCAGTTTTCTTTTTGTAGGTTTTTTTCATCTGTTTTCACCTGGCCAGTATTAGGACTCTGGATGAATGAGCACAGGGGGACACAGCAGACAACAGCATTGTCAGTCTGAGAAGGAGGGGGAGTGTTAAATATACTTGAAAATGTAAATACACTAGAAAATTAAAGCCAAACTCCAGCTAACACTTTATAAGCAGTTACCACAACAAACACATGTGACATCCGCCGTCCCATAGAGAATAATGGGTGGTCCGATCGGGTCCGCCTGAAAAATGGACAGGTGGACCTGATCAGTCTGCTGGTGTGAAAGGGGCCTAATATAATACATTTTTGCTTTTGGATTTAATACCACTTTAAAGATGAATATTGATGCAAAGGCTGTTTTTTCATTTTTTTTTCCTTTTACAGGTTCATTCCTTTTGATTCATTTATTTTTTTCTAAAGTTCTGCATTAGGCCTTATAATTACTAGTCTCATGAGCAGCAAAACCATTTGAAAAATATGATATAATTAAAATCTGTAGGTACAACTGAATAATGAAAAACAAAATATGGTTGCGCTCTAAACCCTTCACCTTATACAACGTGATAATAAGTGATCAGTAAGTGATAACTCAAAAATCAGTCCCACATGTAAATTAATAACTCTGTGAATGTTCAGTGACGGTAAATCAGAATTCCAATGGCGGTCAATCAAACTTCCAATCAAAAAATCCTTAGCAAATAGTAAGTATATCAACTTGTGAACAGTTCCAAGAAGTTAGTGTGACTTTGCTTGACAGACCCACAACCATAAGAAATATGCGCTTACCAGCTGCACAGACAAGTAATGCCTGTGGCTAACACCAAGCCAGGGCCTTTTCCTCAGTGGTTTTCTGATATCGGTCCAATCACCGCATCTGTGGGGGGGTCTTCTGGTCCGGACCTTTAACTGAATGAATCCTTAGCTCGTATACAGCTCAGTGCGTGATAGTGAAAACATGGCTCAGAAAGAAATAATAAAAAATGGCCATAGGTAAAACCCGCTTGGTTTTTATTAAATATTAAAAGCACAAACGCCTATTAGGCATAAAAATAGCAATGGATAAAAATATGCAGCCGGCCGGCTGCAATACACATGCCCGTGCTAAGAAACAACGGGACATAGCGCATGGTGACGTCTGATTTACCGTCACTGAACATTCACAGAGTTATTAATTTACATGTGGGACTAATTTTTAAGTTATCACTCACTGATTACTTATTATCACGTTGTATACGGTTAAGGGCAACCATATTTTGTTTTTCATTTGTATTTGTATGTATTTCACTTTGTGTTGCAGCTTACTTTTAAGGTTTTTTCCAGCGCAGTCTTTTTCTTACTATATATACAACTGAATAATAGCTACTACAATCAGACTTAGTATATACGTTACAAAAATAGCATTACTAGGACTGTGGCAAATGCTAATTTGAAATTTAAATGCTAATTCTATGTTTTTGTTGGTAGTAAAAATAGATTTGAAGATCTGGATGAACAAGTTATGTATATCATAGTGTTTAAATCAGCTATTGCTATACAAACACTATATTGTGCATTCTTTGCACCATGCAATACCTTTACATTGCTTCATTACTGTAATACAATCACCTAAGTCTACTAGAATTTTTGAGCCCAAGATGTCAGGACTCGACTCAGTATTCCTATGTTCTAGAGACAGATAGGAATCACCCTACTGTAAATATGTGCTGACCATATGAATGTTACTGCACATTGCTAAACTGAGCATTTTACATATATTACTGCTAGAGGTACTTTCCCATCCAGTTACTATGGTGATAGCATGATGAGGGGAAGCAGAAAATGTCCATAGAATACAAGGCCTTGCTTTATCATATTGATGAGTATATTAAAAAGGCTTCAAATAAATAGAATTATATTAAAGATACAATGTTTGTATTTCTGGGCATGCCACTGACTCGAATTGTTCAAAACAAAAATTTCTTAGTTATGCATGGCTACTTTTTATCTAGTAAGGCTTTTCATGGTTGGAAGCAAGAAATGAGTAAAATATTTTCTTACTGAACAGTAATTGTGTGAAAAAGCCTCTTAACTTCAACGACAAATCCATCATTACTTAGTGTTCATACACTTGTACAGTGCTATTTTCTGCATTTGAGCATGTTATCTCCTGCCAGCATAAGAGGAGGGGAAGATATAGACGAACATATGGTGCTTACAGCTTAGAGAAGGAGGTCTAAGGGGAGCTGTCTACAACACATATTCAGTTAGTTCTGGGCCATTGCTCACTGACATAAATTAATTCAGATAAAAACAAACTCTCAGAGTTATGGGAAAATGTGGTATAGAAGGTTTTAAAAGTCACTATATTAGCTCAGTTGTGTTTCAATTCAAGCAAACTCTTATTTACTACCATGACACTTTTCTGTATACAGAAAGCATGACAGTTCTCATATATTATCATCTCTGATGTTAAATCAAAAGATATTTTAAATGATTATGCTCATAAATGTCCCTGTTTAACAGATAAAAAAAAGTTTTTATATGTAAAGCAGTTCTTGTTTTAATTGTGTTTACTTAAATTGATTAAAATGATGTACTTCAGAAATGATTAATAAAGTCTGCTGCATTTGAGCACATGCCATGTGTTTGTAAATATTGCTCATTACTTTAATGATAGCTGAGCATACAAACCTGTTATGATATATTATCCCATTGCTTTCATGTGCATTTTTGCGATACTTTTATTTTTATAAAGAACTTTGTAGAAGAAATCTAAACTTTTTAGCGAATAGATCAGGGTTTGGTAGGATTAAATGGAGGAGGGTTTTCACATAATGTGGTAATAGTGGAGTCAATACTTTTGTAGATTGGGTTTTGACACGTCACTGATATAGGGAAGAGAAGGGTAACTTTACCCCATCGTGGATTATGTAGCCTTACATGTAAAAAAAAGAAAAAGAAATGGAAGGGAGGTGAAGAGGTATTCTACCATGGTGCATTCAGGCTATGGTTCAGACAGGCTATATCGACTGCCATTGTTAGTAGATTACCAGAAGAGAGAACAGTAAGAAGAGAAGAGTAAGAAGAAGTATGAGAGAGAGGGAAACCCGAGAGAAGAGAGGGGGGGCGGATACCTCTAAAGGACACCTAAAGTGTAGTGTTGAGAAAATTCCAGGAAGTTGCTGATTATGAGATCAATAGGGACTCGTCAAAATTAGGTGCAAGATAATGTGTCACCCACGGTGCCCAGACCGCTTTATATTTAGTTACTCTGTCTATAACAACCGTTTAAATTTTAGCATGCATCATGGCTTGTGTAACCTTATTTTTAAGCGCAAGACTACATAGCATAGGGGTCTTCCACGACCTTAGCAATAATTTGTTTGGCCGCTGTTGTGATCTGCAAGAGGAGCTTTAATTGGCGCTGGTTCAATTCCAGAGGTTTTAAATTTAGTGCGACAGCTGGGTCTGAGGAAAGGGGTGTGGTAAATAGTGTAGAGAGAGAGCATGTTAAACAGATCAGACCAGAAGGCTTGGACTACTGGACATGCCCACCAGATGTGTAGGATGTGCCCTGTGTTGAACAGCCCCTAAAACAGTTGGAGAGGTAATGGGGAACATACTTAGCAATACTGGTGGGGACCAAATACCAGCGAGTTAGGACTTTGTAGTTGGTTTCTAGTGCTATGATGTTCTGTGAAGAGGACTTAGTAGCTTGCCAAAAGTGGTTCCAGTGTTCTGTATCTAACCTCAGTTCTAAGTCTCTTTCCCACTTAGTGACATAGGACAGGGTAAGGGAAGAACTGCTATGTAGAAGGTGAGAATAGAGAACGGAGATTAGGCCTCGCCCATGAAGATCCCTTTTGCAGGCTTGCTCGAAGAGGGACATGGAGCCAGCAGATGAGTCTCTAGGTATCAAAGGTGTAAGGAAGTGTTTAACGTGAAGATAACAGAAGATTTCAGAGGAAGGGAAGTTATGTGATTCACTAAGAGAGGGGGATTATAGGGGGGGAGGTGCTGCGCTAACCAGAAGAAAGCTGTAAATCTCTGTCTGCGTTCAATTGATAAAATTACATAAAATCACATAATAAATCGCATAAATCGCATAAATAAGTGTTGACACTAAAAAACATTCAAGTCTTAATAATCAGCATCATGTGTATGTGAAAAAAGTGCATAAAAAATACTTTTCAATTGGTATATACTAAATGACAAAAAAATCGCATGTTAAATCGCATAAATAAGTGTTGACACTAAAAACATATAAATCTAGATAATCATGTGTTGGTGCACAAAGGGACATAAACACTACTTCATGTGAATAATTCTAAATAAAAATACATAGAATAAATCAGAAATAATCATCAAAAACATATCCTTATAAATGGTGCAAAACGTACAAAGTGCCAGTGCTTAAAGGTGATCTAGATATCGCAAATAAAACACATCAATCCAACGCAATATGGATAATAAATAATATAAATAAATGTCCCAATAATAGTGATATAAAATATATTGTGCTGGCCTGCGAAACAAATGACCAATGACATGCCAGTAAGTGCAGCAAACTTAAAGTGCCAGTGTAAAAGTCATTGAAGGTGCAAAAGCAAGTTCTGGTGTATTCAACAAAACAACAGTGGGGTGTCTGGGATGCAATTCACTCAGTGTCCTCTTAGTGCATAAAACACTAATGTAAGCAGTGGCCCCTTACCTAGTGGTGCTAGGTCAACCGCATGAATTGTAGCTAAAACGCCAGGTCCTGAGCCTCAATCGCGTCCCTATATCCACGCTTGCCGATGTTGGGTTATCCTAATGGCAGCTGATTACAAGTGGCTATGGTCCTATCAGGGGTCCTGGACCAGCGCGGATCCTAGCTCAGCCTCCACATCTCAGGTATGTATGCACAGGAATATGCAGGACAAAGGTACTTGATAGTGAAGTATGTATTAACCAGGTAATGCTTTATTAAAAATCTTTAAGTAGATGTACTCACATAAAAACAATGCAGAGCAAACCTCTCTCCTACGAGCAGCGAACTCGTTCTGTGTCTAGCAATGTGAAACAGCCTATTCCGTCCCTACGCGTGATTGGTGATGACACGCATAGGGAAGGAATAGGCTGTTTCACATTGCTAGACACAGAACGAGTTCGCTGCTCGTAGGAGAGAGGTTTGCTCTGCATTGTTTTTATGTGAGTACATCAACTTAAAGATTTTTAATAAAGCATTACCTGGTTAATACATACTTCACTATCAAGTACCTTTGTCCTGCATATTCCTGTACATACATACCTGAGATGTGGAGGCTGAGCTAGGATCCGCGCTGGTCCAGGACCCCTGATAGGACCATAGCCACTTGTAATCAGCTGCCATTAGGATAACCCAACACCGGCAAGCGTGGATATAGGGACGCGATTGAGGCTCAGGACCTGGCGTTTTAGCTACAATTCATGCGGTTGACCTAGCACCGCTAGGTAAGGGGCCACTGCTTACATTAGTGTTTTATGCATGAAGAGGACACTGAGTGAATTGCATCCCAGACACCCCACTGTTGTTTTGTTGAATACACCAGAACTTGCTTTTGCACCTTCAATGACTTTTACACTGGCACTTTAAGTTTGCTGCACTTACTGGCATGTCATTGGTCATTTGTTTCGCAGGCCAGCACAATATATTTTATATCACTATTATTGGAACATTTATTTATATTATTTATTATCCATATTGCGTTGGATTGATGTGTTTTATTTGCGATATCTAGATCACCTTTAAGCACTGGCACTTTGTACGTTTTGCACCATTTATAAGGATATGTTTTTGATGGTTATTTCTGATTTATTCTATGTATTTTTATTTAGAATTATTCACATGAAGTAGTGTTTATGTCCCTTTGTGCACCAACACATGATTATCTAGATTTATATGTTTTTAGTGTCAACACTTATTTATGCGATTTAACATGCGATTTTTTTGTCATTTAGTATATACCAATTTAAAAGGATTTTTTATGCACTTTTTTCACATACACATGATGCTGATTATTAAGACTTGAATGTTTTTTAGTGTCAACACTTATTTATGCGATTTATGCGATTTATTATGCGATTTTATGTAATTTTATCAATTGACTACAGACAGAGATTTACAGCTTTCTTCTGGTTAGCGCAGCACCTCCCCCCCTATACCTCAGTTTGATTTTGGGCTTATGTCTGACCCTTGCTTCGGTGCATGCAGCTGTCCAGTCGCATACATGCGTTTTTACTATTTTTCTGAGTTCGTGTTTTCTTTTCTTTTTCCAATTGGGTAGCGCAGGAATATTCTTATTACAAGAGAGGGGGATTGTTTTAATGATTCACTTTGGTCAATGATTCACTGTCATCAATTATTTAGCATTTTCATGTTTTAGCACTACACTGTTTATATTTATCATTTTTTGCACAAGTTGTCCCTTGTAGTGCTGGCTGCTTTGTTACATATTTAACACTAAGCGTGGTTTTACACCATTTGCCTAATAGAGTTCCAGATATAGAAGGATGTACGCCGTTACAGTAAACGGAGCAAGTATAACCCGGTACTGGAATGGGCAGTACTCGAAAGAGATATAGTAACTTTGGAAGGCTGGCCACCTTGTCTACTGTAATCCTGCCCATCCATGCTAGCATAAAGTTAGACCATTTAGACATGAGGTTGTTGGTAAGATGTGTTAGCATAAAAGGGTAATTAGCTGAATAGAGGTCAAATAAACTTTGGTCAAGAAGAATGGTCGAAGAGAGGAATTGGGGGGTAGAACCCGTTGTAAGAAAAATATGATTGATACATAAAATTGTTGAGTGGGGGTTGAAATGGGTCTCCTTCAGACAAACAACTTGAACCGTAGCTAAGGCAAAACTTTTAAAGGTCTTGGCCCTTTTGTGTGGGGAGTTAAGCCCCTGGACATATTCAATGGCTCCATGGTAGAATAATAGGGATTTTAGAAAGAAGGCAACTTATGCCGCGTACACACGGTCGGACTTTCCGGCATACTTGGTCCGGCGGACCAGAGTGTGCCGGACAATCCGCCCGTGTGTAGGCGGCGGCGGACTTTTCCGGCGGACTTTTTCCCAAAAGCCCGCCGGACCTAGATTTGAAACAAGCTTTAAATCTTTCCGTCGGACTCAGTTTCGGGCGGAAAGTCCGCTCGTGTGTGTGCTTGTCCGACGGAAAGCCCGCTCGTGTGTATGCTGGTCCGACGGACCAGATACGACACGAGGGCAGGGTATTGCATCTCGCGCTCGCTGCAATAGGAAAAACTAATTTTCCTATTGCGGCGAGCGCGGAGCATACCAGGCCCTTAGGTCTGGTATGGATTATAAAGGGAAGCCCCTACGCCGAAAAACGGCGTGGGGTCCCCCCTAAAATCCATACCAGACCCCGATCCGAGCACGCAGCCTGGCCGGTCAGAAAAGGGGGTGGGGACGAGCAAGCGCCCCCCCCCTTCCTGAATCGTACCAGGCCGCATGCCCTCAACATGGGGGGGTGGGTGCTTTGGGGGAGGGGGGCGCCCTGCGGGCCCCCCCCACCTCAAAGCACCTTGTCCCCATGTTGATGAGGACAAGGGCCTCTTCCCGACAACCCTGGCCGTTGGTTGTCGGGGTCTGCGGGCGGGGGCTTATCGGAATCTGGGAGCCCCTTTAATAAGGGGGCCCCCAGATCCCGGCCCCCCACCCTATGTAAATGAGTATGGGGTACATGGTACCCCTACCCATTTACCTAGGAAAAAAGTGTAAGTAATAAAACACACTACACAGGTTTTTAAAATATTTTATTAAACAGCTCCGGGGGGGGGATCTTCCTCCGGCTTCGGGGGTCTTCTTCCGGCTTCGGGGGTCCCTCCGCTTCATCTTCTCCCGGCGTCCGGTTGGTTCTTCTCCGCTCTCTTCTCCCGGTGTTCCAGTTCTTCGGCCGGCTCCTCTGCTGTGTTCAGGTAGCTCTCTTGCCAGCAGAGGTCCGGACTTCTGAGCTGCTGGGCTTCTTCTCTCCTCTTCTCTTCTCTTCTCTTCCCCCAGATGTTGACACGACGCTCTCTCCGGCTGGACTGGTCTCCGAGGGCTGCGTTGTGACTTATATAGGCGGAGACCCCGCCCCCATATGATGTCACAGTCCCTGGGCATGCTGGGACTGTGACGTTTTAGGGGGCGTGGTCGACCACGCCCCCTAAAACGTCACAGTCCCAGCATGCCCAGGGACTGTGACATCATATGGGGGCGGGGTCTCCGCCTATATAAGTCACAACGCAGCCCTCGGAGACCAGTCCAGCCGGAGAGAGCGTCGTGTCAACATCTGGGGGAAGAGAAGAGAAGAGAAGAGAAGAGAAGAGAAGAGAAAAGAAGAAGCCCAGCAGCTCAGAAGTCCGGACCTCTGCTGGCAAGAGAGCTACCTGAACACAGCAGAGGAGCCGGCCGAAGAACTGGAACACCGGGAGAAGAGAGCGGAGAAGAACCAACCGGACGCCGGGAGAAGATGAAGCGGAGGGACCCCCGAAGCCGGAAGAAGACCCCCGAAGCCGGAGGAAGATCCCCCCCCCGGAGCTGTTTAATAAAATATTTTAAAAACCTGTGTAGTGTGTTTTATTACTTACACTTTTTTCCTAGGTAAATGGGTAGGGGTACCATGTACCCCATACTCATTTACATAGGGTGGGGGGCCGGGATCTGGGGGCCCCCTTATTAAAGGGGGCTCCCAGATTCCGATAAGCCCCCGCCCGCAGACCCCGACAACCAACGGCCAGGGTTGTCGGGAAGAGGCCCTTGTCCTCATCAACATGGGGACAAGGTGCTTTGAGGTGGGGGGGGCCCGCAGGGTGCCCCCCTCCCCCAAAGCACCCACCCCCCATGTTGAGGGCATGCGGCCTGGTACGGTTCAGGAGGGGGGGGGGGCGCTCGCTCGTCCCCACCCCCTTTCCTGACCGGCCAGGCTGCGTGCTCGGATCGGGGTCTGGTATGGATTTTAGGGGGGACCCCACGCCGTTTTTCGGCGTAGCGGGGTTCCCTTTATAATCCATACCAGACCTAAGGGCCTGGTATGCCCCGCGACGGGGCTCGCAAGGTGTCAATCTCGCCGATAAAAGCGGCAAGATTGACATCCTTTTCTGGTCCCGTCGCACCTGAGTCACGTTCAAAATGAACGGACTTGGCTGTGTGTGGGCAAGTCCGTTCATTCTGAAAGTCCGCCGGAACTCCGGCGAAAGTCCGTCGGAAAGACGGGCGGACTTAGCCCGCCGGAAAGTCCGGGCGTGTGTGGGCAAGTCCGTCCGTTTTAAAGTCCGGCGCACCTGGCGGACAAAGTCCGTCGGAAAGTGTGCCGGACCAAGTAGGATAGAAAGTCCGACCGTGTGTACGCGGCATTACGGGTTTGGAGTCCTCTAGAAAGTACTGGGGGAGAGGGTGGGGGGAAGAAAGGAGAAGAGTAAATGGAGAATACGGGGAGAGGAGCGAGAAGACAAAAAAAAACAACAGTTGAAATCACAGGCAAAAACTAGCTGTGGATGTTGGAAGATGGGTCTCCAGGACAAGTGGAGGTCCACAAGTCAAAGGGACAAAAAACAATCCATGGATTAACTGCAAAAAAGGGTCCATGTATTTGGTGGAGTAACGCAGTGACCACCACTGGGGTCGTAACAACCCAACTTAAAAAGTTGGAAAATGTGATTGTAGCTCCAGCCGGTACCATATGGGCATCAGGGGCTCAGTAAAGTAGGAGAGAAAGGGTAGGAGGTTGGGGTGTGAGGTAGGGAAGATTTCAGATCCCCAGAGGTCAATGGACTAATGTGAGAAGGTTTTGTCATGACTCAGAAGTAAAAAAGTTATAACACTATACCATATTAAATACAACCAGTATCTTAACTGCTACGGAATAAACATAATAACATGATCAACTATAGCATCAAAGACTGGGACGGTCGGGCATGAGTGTGAAAGGATATCAAAGAGAGCTGAAAGTGCTTAAATAAGAATAGGATTACGTTGGGTGCCTAGGCGTATGGACTGCACCCAGTAGCAATCATAAAAAAGAATAAGAAGATTTGGCATTGTAGAACATTGCTGAAAGTAAAATGTGAAACAATGTCCTCTGAGCCAGTTTAAGTAACCAGGTACCAGGAGATAGGGTAGGTTCAAATATGCACAGGCAAAGAACAGAAGAAGAGTGAGGGCTCCGAGGGATCATAGATGCAGGAGCATTGACCTAGAAATAAGGGGGAGGGAAGGAGAGAGGTAAGGGAGGGATAAGGGTAGAAGGGGATAAGGGAGGGGCAAAGGAGGGATGGAGGAGAGGGAGAGAAAAAAAAGAGGGGGTAGGGGTAGGGAAAGAGGGGGAGCGAGGCAAGAGGGGGACATCATAAATACAATGTCAGGACTAGACCTGTCAACAATAGGATCTGTGGTGTTAGGGAACTGTAGATTAGGAGGACCAGGGTGGTAGTGAACCAGTGAGCAAGGGAGGAAGTGCTGCTCAGTTAATAATGTGGTAGTCAATTCTGGGGAAGTTAGGTTTCCAACCAAGGCGCCACATGAGCTGTAAAGACTAAGAAGGGGAAACCTGAGAGCGCGGCCGATGAAGGTCAGTCCAGATGTTGCTGAGCAGGGGAAATGAAGCATCCATGCTTGTACGAGTTGGATTGACCATGGGGACTTCAGGGGTGAGCAGGAAGGTGATTGGCAGCGAGATCCCTCAGCAGGTGTACTGGGTGGTAGGAGCTGAAGGCTTTGGAGGGTTGCTTGAAGGTCATCAGCTGATCAAGAGGAGTAGTCACGGCTCTGATATCAGAAGCAAACTGAGAATGGAAAGCCCCAGCCATAGATGATATGGTACCCCTGATGACGTCAGTTGTGAGGAAACGGCCGTAGGGTCACAACGCTAGCACGTATCGCGCATGCGCAATTCCATTTTAAACAGCAGAGGAGTAATAACGCTGTCCCTGCTGGGTTTTATGATCTATATTTTTATATATTTGTATTTTTATATAATAAACGCAGTTGTGGTTTATCTGCACTATTGGAGTTCCCCCCTCTTTTCTTTTTGGGATATATGATTCATCTCTGCCTGGTCTCTCTGGGAACAAACACCGATCACCACATAAGAAGCATCTTCGGTGCCACATCCTTTAGGATTGGCACCCTGTTGTTGCTGTGGAGTTGCCCAGGAAGGAAGCCGGAGCGATCCCCTACAGAGTCTCCTATGGAACATCCTTTGAAGTCCATCTTACATCTCTTTCTACTAAGCCTGTTTTGACCCCCCTGAATAAGGGCGGTCGCAGGCTCTCTGGTAAGCCTTTACTACTTTATCACCAGGTGGTGGGCAGCACTGACGGTGGATATTGGATCAAGATTTCCATATGGAATAATTTTTGGACTTCACCTACACTTTATTTAGAACTTTATTTTTACATTTTTTATTGCATTTGCTTTTTTTCACTACCCATGTACTTTGGTTTGGTTGTTCATTTATCAATATTACTAATTGTCACCTATTATTGTCGTTTAAATTTACACGTAATTTTTGTATTAATTTTCTTCACTAATCTTTTTTACTTGTAATACCTGTCCAGCGCTGCACTGTCTTCTCCTTATAGATGATATGGTGTTGCTGTAAAACTTGAAGATAAAGTTTCAGGGGCCTCCTCTTGGCAATTGTAAGTGGAGACAGATTCTGATAGTTGGTATGAGTGATCCTGAAAAACTAGAGAATCTTTGTTTCGGGCAGCAGACAGTTGTTCCTTAGAACGATAAAAGTGCAGTTTTGCTATGATGTCACGAGGTGGACCGTCTGCCTGGCGTGGGGCTAGGGCTCGTGGACTATGTCCTTTTTCAAGTTTCAATTGGTATTGCAGGGGCCAATTCTTGGAAAAGGACCATTACAGTAGATTCTACACCTGTAATAGATTCAGAGAGCCTGCGGATATGGAGGTTTGACCGCCAGGCCCTATTCTCAAAGTCCTCCAAGCAGGATTGAAGGGTCAGGTTTTCTACCATGGGGGCTTCTAGCTCATTTGCATGGTTGTGGCCAAGGATGTCAAGGTCATCAACTCTTTGCTCAAGTTCAGCAGTGCCTTGTCCCAGCTCTCTGATTTCCCTGGATTGTTTATCTGGAATATGGTTAGAGGTCTGTTTAAGCACATTGGTCAGCATCCTCCCAGACTGCCAAAGCAGGTGCCGAGTCAGTGTGTGGGGTGAGGGGGTTATCCCCAGGTCTGTGTCTGACTCACCATCCTCAGCAGTGGCAAGTTGATGCTGTTTGGTGGGCCGTGGGGAGCGGGGCTGAAAAGCTGAAGCCAACGCCACCTTGAATGAGGCCTGTGCGTGCACGTCTTGTATGGTTTTTGGTTAATTTTTTTAGTGGGTGTCTCCGTAAACCATTCTGTATGCACAGGGATCATCACCAGGTGTTAGGGAGGTGGCAGGCGGGTGGTTGCCAGTCTGACATCGGCTGGGAGTGGGTGTATGGACCCAAGTGGAGTGGAGACTCTCAAGAGTAACTTCTTTTGTTGTGAAAAAAGCATCCCCCTCTGGGTGATCTATGTAAATTGCAAGAATTTGAACACACTTTGTTGCAGATATCTACATTTTGTTATTCTGAAGAAATTGAGTTTGTTTGTCAGTGTCCATGTGCAAACTAAATGTGAATGGGAGTGACTTTATAATTGTCAATCAGCTGGGTTCTGATAATGAAAGTTGCATCCCTTTATATGTGGTTTCCCTTTGGGAGTACCTCACCAAAAATGAAAAGAGTTTTAGGAATATCAGTAAGAGCCCTTTCACACTGGGGCGGGGGCGGCATTGGCGGTAAAACGCAGCTATTATTAGCGGCGTTTTACCGTCGGTATGCGGCCGCTAGCGGGGCGGTTTTACCCCTCGCTAGCGGCCGAGAAAGGGTTAAATACCACCGCAAAGCACCTCTGCATGAAAAAAAGAGATTGATCGGTGGGTATGCCCACCATTAGAATACCTCCCTTCATCCACCCACTTCTAATGATGGGCATACATGCACCATTTTGTTTTTAACTGTGGTGGTGAAATCACCTCCTACAGCGCTGGAGTCACAGCTTTATGTATTATGGGAGCAAACGCTGTTGCTGTCAAGATAAATAAATCTGCGCTGCAGCTGAATGGCGTACCTGAAAACAAAAAATGGTTAACAATAAAACCCAGTAAACAGTAAAGTATCAAAAAAATGACTTACCTGAAAAGCAAGCATGATAAAACATAATAACAATAAAACATTGCAAAATAGAATACAGTAAAAAAGAGCAGAACAATAGAGAGAGAATAGAGAGAGAGGGAACAATAAAACAACAAATATTTTTGTTCTTTTTATTTTATATATTTTTTTACACTTTTATTTGTAACTGTAACGGTTCGGTTCCAGGTTCGGGTCTCTCAAAATGCGATGCCATGAAAGTGTGTTCTAGTCTGTGCAGTGCTGTGCTGTACCCTACGCTAAAACTCCACTAGTGTATGGTAGAGTTCAAAACATTCACCAATGCAAAGACCAGGATTGTCAGGACAGGAGGGACAATAATAGCGGGTGTCACGCCTCTATCAGCGCTTGCTACAGACACGACATCTTCTTTGGGGGGCTTGTTGGGTAGGGGTACTCGGGAAAATATATAGAAAATGACTCTCATGCAGCCGACTTACTGCATTTGGATTGGGAAGGTGAGGTGGAGCACCGTCTGGAAACAGAAGGGCTTTGACGATCTCTTCCTGGAATTTAAGGAAGCACCAGTCCATCCTGAAGCTCTGTATAGCACATGAGCGTTCAGCAAAGCCAATTGAAATAAGTATACAGACACTTTTTTGTACCAGCGTCTGGCCTTACGGGCAACTAGGTACGGCGTGCCAACAACTGGTCGTTGAGGTCCACCCCTCCCATATTTTGGTTATATTTGTGGACACAGAGGGGTTTCTCCACAATACCAGTCGCCGTAGGAATTTGGACTGTCGTGTCTGCATGAAGGGAGGACAGAACGAAAACATTCTTATTATCACTCCACTTCACAGCGAGCAAGTTATTACACTTCAAGCAGGCTCTCTCGCCCAGCCTAAGACGGGAATCTACAAGCCTCTGGGGTAAGCCCCGGCGATTAGATCACATGGTGCCACATGTGCCAATCTGATGATCAAACAAGTGACTGAAAAGTGACACGCTCATGTAATAATTGAACACATACAAATGGTACCCCTTTCCGAATAATGGTGACATCAAGTCCCACACAATCTTGCCAGCACTCCCTATGTAATTTGGGAAGTTCTACGGCTCTACGTGATTATCTCTTCCCTCGTAAACCATAAAACTATATGTATAACCCTGTCACAGAGCTTATACATCTTGACCCCGTATCTGGCACGCTTGAAGATACTGTTTGAAAGACAAGCAGCCAGAAAATTTAATCAGGGACTCAACAACGCAGACAATTTGATGGGGAGTAAATAAGGCTGCAAAATGTTCATTGAAGTGGTTTACGAGGGGCCGAATTTTATAGAGCCAATCATTTCCAGGGTCTCCACGAGGTTGACAGAATTTATTGTTGTTGAAGTGCATGAACTGAAAGAACTGCTCATATCGTGCTCTGGTCATGGAGGCAGAGAACACAAGCATATAGTAAATTGGTTCAGTGGACCAATATGACCGCAACATACTCATTTTAACTATGCCCATGTCGAGGGATAGGCCCATAAAGGTCTTAAATTCGGAAACCGTAATTGGTTTCCAATCTCTTGCAAGGGAGGACTGGGGATTAGTGGCAATGAATTGACCAGCATACAAATTACTTTGGTCCACAATAGATCTATAGAGATCTTCCGTGAAAAACAGTGAATAGAAATCAAGTGACGTAAAATCAACTATTATCAACTGAATTCCGGCTTGGTCAGTGAATGGGGGAAGTACGGGTGCTGCAGAAGTGGTGGGCTCCCAATTAGGATTGGCAAATTCGGCAGGAAGGACACTATGGGCACGACGGGCCTGTCTTTGTCTTCTTTGTGGCAGCGGGACACTGCTTGTGCTTGCCACCTCACCAGCATGAACTGCGGGGCGATCAGGGGGCTAAACCTTTTTTTAGGGTAATAAACAGCAGTATAAAAAACAGACTAACTAACCAGCATCACCCATAACACTTATACAGTGATCACTCGTGAAAGGGTTAACTAGGGGGCAATCAGGGGGTTAAAACCTTTATTAGGTAGTATATGGGGGTACCTGACGCTAAAAAAAGTTGACGGTGAACCTAAATAACTATCTGGCTACCTAGCATCACCCGTGACACTTATATGGTGATCACTGGTGACAGGGGGTAAAAGGGTTAACTAGGGGGCAATCAGGAGGTTAAAACTTTTATTAGGTAGTATATGGGGGTACCTGACGCTATAAAAAACTGACAGTAAACCTAAATAGCTAAAAGGCAAACTATCATCACCCGTGATACCAATTCGGCGATCAGAAAAATGATTGATTAGTGACACTGGCGATAGGGGGTGAAAGGGTTAACTGGGGGGTGATCAAGAGGTTAAACCTTTATTAGAGGGGTTAGGGGGTTACCCTAGACATAAAGGGGCCTACCACTAATTGCCCTAACACTTATAACAGTCACAAAATTACACCAATGCAGTGATCAGTAAAAAAATGAAAACTGCTATTGGTGTCAGTGTGACAGGGGGTGCAGGTGGGGGTGATCGGACGGTGATGGGGGGTGAATGGGGGGTGATTTCTGTGCCTATGTGTACTGGTGTTAGTGTGCTGTTGGTGCAAACTCACATTGATGTCTTCTTTCCTCGGGAGCCTGAACGAAAAGGCTCCACGAGGAGAGATTACATCACTTCCTCTGCTTCTGTTTACAGTTTCAGAAGCCGAGGAAGCTTCCCATTCGTCAGGAGCGATCATGAGGGAGAGGCCATGAATCATTGGCCTCCCCCTCAGGACGGATCGCTCCGTTACGTTACCCTGCCTGCCCGTGCCATTCTGCCGACTTATATCGTGGTGAGGCAGTCGGCAAGTGGTAAAGTGGTTGTTAACCCACTTTTGTTACATGCTGCCACCCTCTCTGCAGCATTATACTAATTGTACTTGTGCCTGTGTTCTGTAAAAAAAACTGCAGGATTGTACCTGTATGAACTCTGTTCCCGGCGCTCAGCTGATGTCTCTCCTGCCTAGTTTCTCCGACTCACAGCTGCAATGGGTGGGGCCAAACCCTCCTGCTGACGTCAGCTGGGGAGGGGGGAGAGAGAGGAGGAGAGCGGAGATACAGAGCTCCGAGCCGCCGACAATCAGCTGAGTGGCAGGAGCAGAGCTCATACAGGTACAATCCTGCAGTTATTTTTACAGAACACAGGCACAGGGACAATTAGTATAATGCTGCAGAGAGGATGGCAGCATGTAATATGTGAAATGAGAGCAGCAGGAGGGGGGCGGCACTGGTAGAGCAGAGACAGACAGAGAGGAGAGGGGGTGAGGGGGGAGAAGGTGACAGATAGCAGGCTGTGGCTTTGTCAGGGCTGGGCTCAGCCCACCCTTCTCTAAGCTGGCCGCTCAGCTGTCGGCTAATTGCCAGCTCCTATCTCTCCACAGTTACTCAGCTATTGATGATATCCTGCTCGCCAGTTCTGCCTACTTAAGCTGTCCAGTCCAGAGGATCTCTGCCTTCGCCTTGGTTAACATCACAGAAACTATCTCCTGCGATCCTGTTCAAGACTTGCTTTGCTGACATCCCTTCTGGCTTGACTAACTATCCGTTCCGGTTACTGTACTTTGGCTATGTTTTGACTACGTTTGTTCTATTTACTTTTATTATTAAACAAGTGTGATTTAACTGTACTTCTGTCTCAGCCTGATTTCATGGTTTCTGACAGGCTTACGTAATCACGCAAACAGACCACAATGTCAGGGGCTCAGCAGCCATGATTATTGTAGTCTGTTTGCAGAGGGGAGGGCATAGCTAGGCAGGATCAGCCAGGTATTTCAGGTGATACAGGGGTCAAAAATGACACAGCACAAGCACTGAGCTATATAACATGCTTTAAGGCAACAGGATCTTTATTTATTTTTTGGGGTTAACAAATGCTTTAAAGAGGAAGTAAAGTCTTTTTTAATTGTTTAGGAGATATTTACTATAAACGCCGCCGATTACATCATCGTTGTTCACGATCATCTCATACTATTAAGCAGTATTGGCTGTCAATGTTTTATATTGCATATATCCCTGTATATAGATGAATTATAATGCATCATTGGCATGTATATAAATGAAATGGATTTTTATGTCTTTATGTACAAGTTATTATATTACGAGACATGTGTACATGCTGAATTAATACATATGCCACGATGTTTACCAATTTTGCAGCCGCTTTCATGTGTCTCATTCAAAGTCCCAAACCCGCCTTTGTATTTACAGATAATAGAAATGGAGGCATCTGCTCCCAGGTGCCTCATTTAAAGTCCCAAACCCCCTGTTAGGGACGTGCTGGCCATGGCATTACTGGTGCTCAAGGGCAGATGCTAATACACATGCACAGACGCAATCCCGCAAGTGCCCATCCTGTCAGGCACACAAATGTGTGCATGCGCAGGAATATTTGCCAATGCTTGCGCGCCGATAAATGTTGGCATCCAAATGCCATATATAAGTGCAGCAGGTTCACTAATAGCTTAGCTGTCTGACTTGCAGCTCATACCCTGTATATCTGTTCCTGTGAACCTTATCTGACTCCTGTGTTTGACCCGGCTTCCTCTGACTACGCTTCTGACTACCCATTATCCCGACCCCAGCTTGCCTTGTTGACGTTGCTTAATCTCTCTGTGGTGAGACATATTAAAATATTAGAAAGTTCCAGCGTCACGGACTGGAGTAACATCATAACCTCAGTTCAGAAGGGCTGAATCTGAGAACAAAGCCAAAAAATATAAAACAGTGAGCCCAATTCAAGGCCACAGCGCCAGCACCTATCCGAGCAGGAGGGATCCGTATATGTATGAGCTCTGGGGTCCTATACCAAAACATCAACATTTAAAGTGGTCTCTCTCAAGTTTTCTAAACATCACATAGAAAACTTGAAAGCTGAAGTCCAAATCTTATCCCACATCTATAAGGAGATTGGTTGCTGTAAAATGCAAGCCCACTTACACATATAGAAATGAGTATCTTCAGTAAGAGAAGTAGCTTCATGAAGGATGCAGTAAGTGAAGGACACCAAGTGTAATTGACGAAGGCCTTGTGCATACAAATATTCAAAGGAGGTGGGTCTATCGAGAATTAGGGATGTGGACATAGAATAAAATAAATGTCTAATTTGTAAATAGAAATAAAACGTATTGGTAGGGATATCATATTTTTCTGTAGCTCTTCAAAAGTATGTAGTCTACGAGTGGTAGGGTGTACCAGGTTTACGAAGTTGGAATAGGGTGGCCTGTATCCACGGTACCATGCGACTGAAGTACAGATTATCGGGTGATACCGGTTAAACAGAATATTGGTAAAAGAGGGGTTTGGTGAAGAGAGAGAGAACTTCTGAAGGCACTTCCCCACACTGCCAGGGTAAAAAGCATAGCAGCAATACACATATGTCTCAATATAGAATCATTGCGTAAGAACTGTGGCCATACCAGGGAGCATGGATGCACATGATATAGGGAGTCCCTCTCTATCTGCCAGGCAAGACCAGGAGGCAACTGCACGGAGGTCGGAGGCGCATAATAATTTTTAATGATATCAGGGGCTCCCAGCCCTCCCCCCCGTCCGTAAGGAGAAGACCACCGAGCTCGCAATGCGATAAGCTTTACCATTCCATATGAAATTTTGGAAGCCCCTCTGAAAGACTTTAAGTTAGGTTAGTAACCCTGACAATATGGAAATTTTCAAGACATTTACTCTACCTAATAGAGAGAGGGTAGTTAGACCACTGGTGGAGAGAGTGGAAAATGGCTTGAAACAATGAGGGATAATTAGTGGGATATAGGGCGGAGTAGAAGAGTGTCAAATTGACACCCACATATTTAAGAGATGCAGGACACCATCTATATGGATACGCATCAAGTTGGGCTAGTAGGGTAGGTGATAGATGTAAAGGTAAGTTCTCCGTCTTAGCCGCACTGACCTTATATCTTGATATGGCACTGAAGGAAGTTAAAAGGGCATGTATAGGCGGAAGGATAATAGGGGACTAGTCAAGGTTAGCAGAATATCATCTGCAAAAAGAGACAACTTGTACTCTCTCTGTCGCATCGACACCCCACGAACATCTGAGTGAGAATGGATGGCCTCGGCTAAGGGTTCCAGAAATAGCAGCGGAGAAAGAGAACAACACTGCCGAGCACCATTAGTCATGGGGAAAGGAGGCGGCAGAAAGGAAGACATCTGAACTTGAGCTGATGTATTTGAATATAATGTTTCCAGTGCTTTATAAAAAGAAAGCCGAAAACCAAACCGAATTAAAGTGGAGAACATATAGGGCCAACTTAACCTGTCAAAGGCTTTTTGGGCATATAAGCTCAATATAAGGGCAGGGCGGGGAAACTTATTTAGAAGATCAATTAGGTCCATAGTGCAGCATGTCTTATTACCAGAATGCCTGGTCGGCACAAAGTCCACCTGATCCTTATTGATTAGTTTGGGGATAAATTTAGATAGTATAGAGCAGTGTTTCTCAACTCCAGTCCTCAAGGCACCCCAACAGGTCATGTTTTCAGGCTCTCCATTATTTTGCACAGGTGATTTGATCACTTTCACTGCCTTAGTAATTACCACAGCTGTTTCATCTGAGGGAAATCCTGAAAACATGACCTGTTGGGGCGCCTTGAGGACTGGAGTTGAGAAACACCGGTATAGAGCAGTGGTTCTCAACTCCTGTCCTCAGGACCCAATAACAAGCCGGGTTTGCAACATAACTGAAATGCATCACAAGTGATATCATTTACTGCTCAGTGATTACAGTATTCTAGTCTGCATCTAACCAGGTGACCCCGCCCCCTCTGACGTCACAGGGAAAGCCATAGGGAAGTCCCCGTCAAGTCCCCGTGCATCAGAGGGGGACGGGGTCACCAGGTGGCCCCAGCCTCCATTATATAAGAAGTGACAGAAGAAGAGAAGCGTCACACAGTGGGAGCCTCCCATGGATGCGGAGCGGCCCAAGAACGAAGCGGAGAAGAAGAAGCCACAGAGGAAGATTCCGGACGATAACACCGGAGCAAGAAGCAGAGGATCAGAGGAGGAAGCAGAGGAAGAAGAAGATGGAGGAAGAAACCGAAGGAAGAAGGAAGGAAGAAGACCCGAAGAAGATGGAAAGAACAAGACTTTAAATAAAGGAATTGTCAAAAACGGTCTCTTATCATTTTTAACATTTTTGACACTTTTTTGTGAAATGGTAGGGGGTACTTTTGTACCCCATTACCATTTCACACAGGGGGGGCGGGATCTGGGGGTCCCCTTGTTAAAGGGGGCTTCCAGATTCTGATAAGCCCCCCGCCAGCAGACCCCCACAACCACCGACCAAGGGTTGTGGGGATGAGGCCCTTGTCCTCATCAACATGGGGACAAGGTGCTGTGGGGGGCTACCTCAAAGCACCCTCCCAATGTTGAGGGCATGTGGCCTGGTACGGTTCAGGAGGGGGGGCCTGCCAGGTTGCGTGCTCAGATAAGGGTCTGGTATGGTTTTTTGGGGGACCCCACGCCATTTTTATTTATTTTGGCGCGGGGTTCCCCTTAAAATCCATACCAGACCTGAAGGGCCTGGTATGGAATTTAGGGGGACCCCCACGCCATTTTTTTTTATAATTTTGGTTCGGGGTTCCCCTGTGGGGAAATCCCATGCCGTTTTTATCAATGAACTTTTATGTGTATTGTTGGACCAACAATTCATTAATAGCCGCGAGTAGTTTTAAATGACTTTTTTTCCTTTGAAATGTAATTTTGCTGTCAGACTGTTCTAAACACGGGAAACATGCGCCCCTTTACAGGCATACTATAGACACCCCCAGGTACCAAATTTAAACGGATATTACACTTTTATTGTTTCACTTTAAGCATTATTAAAATCACTGCTCCCGAAAAAACTGCAGTTTTTTAAAACTTCTTTTTGCATTGATACATGTCCCCTGGGGCAGGACCCAGGTCCCCAAACACTTTTTATGACAATACCATGCATATAAGCCTTTAAAATTAGCACTTTTGATTACTCCCATAGACTTTTAAAGGGTGTTCCGCGGCTTTCGAATTTGCCGTAAACACCCCAAATTGTTCGCTGTTCGGCGAACTGGCGAACAGCCGATGTTCGAGTCGAACATGAGTTCGACTTGAACTCGAAGCTCATCCCTACTCACCAACAATAGTCAGCAGTTTAGTTGCAACTGTGTAATAAAGGGGACCCTATACAACCTCTGAAGCATTGCATATCTTATTGTGACTAACTAAACTAGATATCATATTGTGTGGATGTAATTCTTACTTGCAACCATATGTTTAATAAATCTTTATTGAGATTTTATTTGCAACTATAGAACACACCAAATGTGGTGATTAAATGCTTATATCCCACCCTGACCCCGTGCAGAGATTTTCTGACGGAAGCTGTTACCACCATGTTTTAGTGTAAATACACACCATTTACAACATCTGCTATTGCAGTTCTGACCTTTTAAACCTAACCACTTGCTTACTAGGCACTTAAACCCCCCTCCTATCCAGACCAATTTTCAGCTTTCAGTGCTCTCACACTTTGAATGACAATTACTCAGTCATGCAACACTGTACCCAAATGATTTTTTTGTCCTTTTTTTCATACAAAAAGAGCTTTATTTTGGTGGTATTTGATCACCTCTGGGTTTTTTATTTTTTGCGCTATAAATGAAAAAAGACCGAAAATTTTGAAAAAAAAACACATTTTTTCTAATTTCTGTGATAAAATTTTGCAAATTCGTAATTTTTCTTCATAAATTTTGGCCACAATTTATACTGCTACATATCTTTGGTAAAAATAACCAAAAATTTGTGGAAATTATTTGGTCTGTGTGAAAGTTTTAGAGTCTACAAACTATGGTGCAAATCATAAAAAAATTATCACATCTGATGTACTGAGGCCTATCTCATTTCCTGAGACCCTAACAAGCCAGGAAAGTACACATGCCCCCCAAATAACCCCTTTTTGGAAAGTAGACATTTCAATGTATTTAGTTAGAGGCATGGTGAGTTATTTGAAGTTGTATTTTTTTCCCACAATTCTTTGCAAAATTGAGATTTTTTTTTCCCCACAAAATTGTCATTGTAATAGCTTATTTCTCTCACATGGCATGTGTATACCACAAATGACACCCCAAAATACATTCTGCTACTCCTCCTGAGTATTATGATACCACATGTGAGGGACTTTTTCACTGCCTGGCCACATACAGAGGCCCAACATGCATGGAGCACCATCAGGTGTTCTAGGAGCATAAATTACACATCACATTTCTCAACCACCTATTACACTTTTGAAGGCCCTGGAGCACCAGGACAATGGAAACACCCACAAAATGACCCCATTTTGGAAAGCTAACACCCCTACGTATAATCTATGAGGCATAATGAGTCTTTTGAATGGTTTATTTTTTTCCAGAAGTTTTTGGAAAATGTGGAAAAAAATGAAACCGCATTTTTTTTACACAAAGTTGTCCGTTTATAAGATATTTCCAACACATGGCATTTAGATAGCAAAAATGACACCCCAAAATACATTCTACTACTCCTCCTGAGTATTACGATACCACATGTGTGGGACTTTTTCACTGCCTGGCCACATACAGAGGCCAAACATGCATGGAGCACCATCAGGTGTTCTAGGAGCATAAATTACACATCACATTTCTCAACCACCTATTACACTTTTGAAGGCCCTGGAGCACCAGGACAATGGAAACACCCACAAAATGACCCCATTTTGGAAAGCTAACACCCCAACGTATAATCTATGAGGCATAATGAGTCTTTTGAATGGTTTATTTTTTTCCAGAAGTTTTTGGAAAATGTGGAAAAAAATGAAACCGCATTTTTTTTTACACAAAGTTGTCCGTTTATAAGATATTTCCAACACATGGCATTTAGATAGCAAAAATGACACCCCAAAATACATTCTGCTACTCCTCCTGAGTATTAACATACCACATGTGTGGGACTTTTTCACTGCCTGGCCACATACAGAGGCCCAACATGCATGGAGCACCATCAGGTGTTCTAGGAGCATAAATTACACATCACATTTCTCAACCACCTGTTACACCTTTGAAGGCCCTGGAGCACCAGGACAATGGAAACACCCACAAAATGACCCCATTTTGGAAAGCTAACACCCCAACGTATAATCTATGAGGCATAATGAGTCTTTTGAATGGTTTATTTTTTCCCAGAAGTTTTTGGAAAATGTGGAAAAAATGAAACCGCATTTTTTTTTACACAAAGTTGTCCGTTTATAAGATATTTCCAACACATGGCATTTAGATAGCAAAAATGACACCCCAAAATACATTCTGCTACTCCTCCTGAGTATTACGATACCACATTCGTGGGACTTTTTCACTGCCTGGCCACATACAGAGGCCCAACATGCATGAAGCACCATCAGGTGTTCTAGGAGCATAAATTACACATCACATTTCTCAACCACCTATTGCACTTTTGAAGGCCCTGGAGCACCAGGACAATGGAAACACCCACAAAATGACGCCATTTTGGAAAGCTAACACCCCAACGTAAAATCTATGAGGCATAATGAGTCTTTTGAATGGTTTATTTTTTTCCAGAAGTTTTTGGAAAATATGGAAAAAAATGAAAACGCATTTTTTTTTACACAAAGTTGTCCGTTTATAAGATATTTCCAACACATAGCATTTAGATAGCAAAAATGACACCCCAAAATACATTCTGCTACTCCTCCTGAGTATTAGGATACCACATGTGTGGGACTTTTTCACTGCCTGGCCACATACAGAGGCCAAACATGCAAGGAACACCGTCAGGTGTTCCAGGGACACATAGCATGCACATACCAAGAATTACACCCCAAAATACATTATGCTGAGCAAAGCGTAAACAAAAAAGATTACCTGTGGTTGTAGTAGCGCAGTTGTACACAGGAGGATAGCACTGGTCCAGGCAGCAGGCAGGGACTTGGTCAGCAGCGGCGAACACAATTGTCCAGGCAGCAGGCAGGGTTACTGTCCATATAAAGTCCAGGGTCAGTGCAGGCAGAGATATTGTCCGCAGTGCCAAAAATATTGGTCCTGGTAGTAGGCAGGTCCATGTGGTGTGGTCAGTGCAACAGGCAGAGGCGTGACGGCAGTAAGTCCTACAGGCAGAAGTAGGGCCTCGTTCAGGACAGAATGGGAACAGGGGTAGAGGCTTCTCCCACCCAAATCTCTTTGAAGCCTCCGAGTCTCCAGACCCTAATCTAGGATTGAGAAAACAAAATAAATTGTTTTCTTCATCCAGAAAAACAATTCTGGAGCCCCTCACATATGTGAGACCCCTGTGTTGAATCCCACTAGTCCAGTTGCAGGGTACAAGATCAGTCCAAGAGGCAGGCAAATATCATGGTCAAACAGTCCAAGGTCAGTTCCAGATCAGGCAGAGGTATGTACAGAATCGTTGGGCAGAAGCATGGTCGAATAACAGTCCAGGGTCAGTTCCAGATCAGGCAGAGGTCTGTGCAGAATCGTTAGGCAGAAGCGTGGTCAAATAACAAGCCAGGGTCAGTTACAGAGGAGGCAGTGGCATAAGGGGTGTGAGGGTAAATTGCAGGAACGGAGGCTTACGTTTACCATACTTCACTAATAATTTACTGAAGTATGGTAATGACAAAAACATTCACCTACGCAGAGGCCTGGTTCAGAAGGACATTGTGCACAATAATAAGATGTGTCTCTTCTGAATCCAGCTCTGGTACACACCTTACATTTTTTTTGCCGTCGTTGGCCTGTTGGTTTGGGAGGGATCTTATCTGGGAAGTGGCGTTTGGAGAGTCGACTTAGAACATCAGATCGGATATTTTCTGGGGGGGGCGTTCGGGAATGTAAGGGCAGTGAAAACGTCCTCCTGGTAGCCAAGGAAGCGTTTGGGGTTTTGGATGGAGTTACGATAAATGACATAAGAATTGTAGATGGCCAAATGAAAAAAATAAATTGCGACTTTCTTATACCAATGGTATGTCCGTCTTGTGGCAAGGTACGGTTCTAGCATCTGGTCATTCAAGTCGACTCCCCCCATAAACAAATTATAGTCAAAGATGCATTTAGGTTTCTGTATGGGGCCATTTCTTCTGGGGATTTCCATGAAGGTATCATCGTGGATTGAAGACAACATGTATACATCTCTTTTGTCTCTCCACTTCACTGCCAAAATCTCGTTGTTTCGTAGACTCGCCGTTTCTCCTTTTCTCAATTTTTTATTGACCAGACTTTGAGGAAAGGCCTTCCGGTTCTTTTTGATGGTACCACATGCAGGCGTCTTCATCCGATGCAGGTTGTGGAACAGGGGCAGAGATGTGTAGAAGTTATCTACGTACAGGTGGTAGCCTTTCTCCAGTAGGGGGTATGTGAGATCCCAAACAATTTTCCCGCTTGATCCCAAGTAGTCTGGGCAATTAGGGGGTTGCAGCTGGGTGTCCTTCCCTTCGTACACTTTGAAGGCATACAAGTAACCTGTGACTCGGTCACATAATTTGTATACCTTCACCCCATAGCGTGCCCTTTTACTGGGAATATATTGCTTCATCTTAAGCCTGCCACTAAACTTAAGAAGGGACTCATCCACACATATGTTTTTGTCTGGGGTAAACAGCAGGGGGAATAGTGCAGAAAAATAATTTAAAAGTGGCCGAATTTTGAAAAGTCTATCATAGTTTGGGTCATTTCGGGGAGGGCACTGGGTATTGTCGTTGAAATGAAGAAACCTCAATATCATGAGGTATCTGTTTCTGGGCATCACCTTGGAGTATATTGGCAGGTGTTGGAGGGGGTGGGTTGACCAATAGGACAGCAAAGTGTTTTTTTTCGTGAGTCCCATGTTAAATGTGAGCCCTAAAAAAACCTTCAACTCCACCACCGTTAGGTCTCTCCATTCGTAGGGACGGGCATAGAAGGACGTTGGATTATTCGCAATGAATTGATGTGCATAAAGGTTGCACTGGGCCACAATACTTGACAGCATGTCCTCGGTAAAAAATAAATTAAAAAAATCTATTGGGGAAAAATTCTCCGTGTTCACCTGGACTCCTGGCTGGGCAGTGAAAGGGGGAATGTTGGCTTCTCCTGAATTAGGAGGAAGCCACAAGGGGTTCTGCAGGGCATAGGGAAGGCTGGCTTGGGTCCTTGGCCTTTCTTGCCGAGGCACTGCGGTGCTGGTGGACGGGACTGCCGTGCTGGTGGACGGGACTGCCGTGCTGGTGGACGGGACTGCCGTGCTGGTGGACGGGACTGCCGTGCTGGTGGACAGGACTGCCGTGCTGGTAGATGCCACTGCCTCCCCACCAGAACGCCTTTGTTTGGTGGTCCGAATCTCTTCCTCCTCTGAGTCACTCAGTGTTTCACTACTGAGGACTGGCTCATAGTTTATGTCCGACTCGGAATCGGAAAGGGAATCTGAAAAAGAGAGCTCCCCGTTGCTCTCGTCGGCCTGGGACAGTATTTGGTACGCCTCCTCGGCGGAAAAGCTTCTTTTGGCCATGGTTGCTAAGCCTGCACTGATGAGGCGGCACTGATGAGCACAGATGGGCACTGAGGTGGCACAGAGGGGCACTGATGAGGTGGAACAGATGTGCACTGATGAGGTGGAACAGATGTGCACTAATGAGGTGGAACAGATGTGCAGATGTGCACTAATTAGGTGGCACAGGTGGGCACTGATGAGGCAGCACAGGTGGGCACTGATGAGGCGGCACAGGTGGGCACTGACGAGGCGGCACAGGTGGGCACTGATGAGGTGGAACAGATGTGCACTGAGATTGCACAGATGTGCACTTATGAGGTGGCACAGCTGGGCACTGATGGGACGGCACAGATGGGGCGGCACAGATGGGGCGTCACAGATGGAGCGGCACAGATGGAGTGGCACAGATGGGCACTGATGAGGCGGCACAGATGTGCACTGAGGCAGCACAGATGTGCACTGATTGGCACAGGTGGGCACTGATTGGCACAGGTGGGCACTGATGAGGTGGCACAGGTGGGCACTGATGAGGTGGCACAGGTGGGCACTGATGAGGTGACACAGGTGGTCACTGATTGTGCAGATGTGCAGCTGGACACTAATCACTGCTGGGCAGACAGGTGGACACCGATTGGCACAGGTGGGCACCGATTGGCACAGGTGGGCACCGATTTAGCACAGGTGGGCACCGATTGGCACTGTACTGATGCTGCACTGTATTGATGGGGCACTGTGTTGATGGGCACTGTATTGATGGGCACTGTGGGCACTGTAGGCACAGTAAATGTTAATCACAAACTCACAGATCGCTGATAGTTTCTCTCTCTCCTCACACGCTGTCTCTGTGTGAGGAGAGAGAGCCGGCAATGAGAGATGATCTCAATTGTTTACATTTTAGATCATCTCTCATTGGAGGCAGCGATCGCGCTGTAAACGGCCGCTGTGATTGGCCGTTAACAGCGATATGTGATTGGCTGTGTCCAAGGGACACGGCCAACACAGAATTTCCCCGTACCGCGCTCGTGAGCGCGCACGGGGAGCGAGGAAAGGGGAGGCCGTCATATGACGGCCTCCCGGGAATTGACATCCGCGCTGAAGCCGTCATTCGGCTAGGGCCGGATGTCAGGTGGTTAAGGTTCAGCTTAACAAATTTTAAATATTGTTTAATAAATAGTAAAGAGAATGGAGAAGGATATGCTTACATACATAAAATAACAAAAGCTTGCCACCACTCTCATTTATAGCTGGCTATCGCAGTAAGCAGCATTGGGAGGCTAAAAAAGGTACCAACAAGTGTCTGGGGAATGCCCAGGAAAAAGCCAAAGTCTACTTACCACCAGCTTGCAGACAACCAAATTGACCTATCTTAACAGTAAGCGTTAAAAAAGGGGTTTAGTCCGCACGCATTTGCAAATGTATTGCAAAACAAACAAAAGCAACAGGAATATAAACAGGAATATAAACCATATTACCTCCCTCACCCTCTTGCTTCTCCTAACCTCTGGAGATTTAGCCCCAAACCCTGGGCCTCCATCATTTAACTGTACCCCATGCACCCATCACCCTGCACCCTCTGGCAGCAGCTGCAATCAACACAATTTAGTTCCCATTTCTATTCTTCCTAAGACCAGACTCCCTTTCTCTTGTGCCATTTGGAACCCCCGCTCTGTCTGCAACAAACTCACCTCTCTCCATGACCTCTAGTGTAAATGAGTTGGCGATAAGCCAACTCATTTACACTACTCGCCATTACCGAAACCTGGCTCCACGAATGCGACACTGCGTCTTCTGCTGCCCTATCCCATGGTGGTCTTCTCTGGACTTACTCCCCCAGATCAACTGGACGTAAGGGAGGAGGTGTTAAAATCCTTCTAGCCCCACATAGCACCTTTCAGGTACTTCAGCCACCTCCCTCTCTGTCACTCCCCTCTTTCGAAGCACACTGTATTCGTCTTTTCACTCCAATTTTTTCTGAGGATAGATTACATTACATTACATTGTATCACATTTGGTTACACTTAACCACACAACCTATTTTTAATTCCCATTTTTTAAACTTTTTTTGTATTTATCACGGTTAATTTATGTTAGTGTATTTTGTTACACCTAGTATATATCTTTTGTTACACAAAGTCACGGTAAGATTTATGTTAACATATCTGGCGGCATAATAATTTTGTAGCTTATTTTTCACATTTATATTCACACAATTATTGTTAAAATATTTTTTATATTTAAAATCATTAGTGGATGCGCGCTTGTACTATTTTATGACACGTTTGGGTCTTTTATATTTTGGGCTTACATGAGTAGCTGCACCATTTTTCCTATATATGGTTAGTGCAAATACACCCTTCCCACGACACTATTCTGTACTCATACTCCTGGACCTCTCTGCTGCCTTTGACACGGTTGACCACCCCCTCCTCCTCAAAAAACGACATGCCTTTGGTCTCCGTGACTGTACCCTTCGCTGGTTCTCTTCCTACTTATCCAACCGCACCTTTAGCGTTCCTTACAACTCTACTTCCTCCTCTCCTCTTCCTTTCTCTGTTGGGGTCCCCCAGGGTTCTGTTCTTGGACCTCTCCTATTTTCAATCTACACCGCCTCCCTGGGTCAACAGATAGTCTCCCATGGCTTCCAATACCACCTCTACGCTCATGACACCCAAATCTATTTCTCTACCCCTCTGTCTCCTCACGTATCACTAATTTACTACCAGATATATCAGTCTGGATGTCACACCACTTCCTCAAACTCAATCTATCCAAAACCAAACTTATAATTTTTCCTCCCCCATATGCCCCTTCCCCTGATCTCTCTGTCAAAATCGATGGCACTACTATAAGCCCATCCCCACATGCCAAGCTTCTAGGTGTAGTCCTAGACTCTGAACTCTCCTTTAAGCAACACATCCAATCACTGTCCAAATCCCGCCGCCTCAACCTCCGCAACATCTCTAAAATACGCCCCTTTCTGACCAATGACACAACAAAGCTCCTAATTCACTCATTGGTCATCTCTCGCCTCGACTACTGCAACTCCCTTCTCATTGGCTTACCTCTACATAGTCTGTCACCTCCTCAATCCATCATGAATGCCACTACCCGACTCATCCACCTTACCAATTGCTCTGTGTCTGCCACTCATCTCTGTCAATCCATCCACTGGCTTCCGCTCGGCCAAAGAATTATATTCAAAATTATAACTACATACAAAGCCATCCACAATTTCGCCCCCAGCTACATCACTAGCTTAGTCTCTAAATACCAACCTACTCATTCTCTTCGTTCCTCTCAAGAACTCCTGCTCTCTAGCTCCCTCGTTACCTCCTTCCACGCTCGCCTCCAGGACTTTTCCAAAGCCTCTCCAATCCTATGGAATGCCCTACCCAAATCTGTCCGCTTATCTCCTACTCTATTAGCTTTTAGACGATCCCTGAAAACCCTTCTCTTCAGAGAAGCCTACCCTACCCACACCTAACAACTGTATTTTAATTTTTCCATCTGCTCATCCCCCACAGTTATTACCTTTTGTTTCCACTTGACCCTCCCTTCTAGATTGTAAGCTCTAATGAGCAGGGCCCTCTGATCCCTCCTGTATTGATTTGTATTGTAAGTGTACTGTCTGCCCTCATGTTGTAAAACGCTGCGCAAACTGTTGGCGCTATATAAATCCTGTATAATAATAATAAACAGGATTAAAGTGGTTGTAAACTTAAAAAAAAAACTAAAAACAAAACCTGCAAGACAAAGGCATAATGAGCTAGTATGCACAGCATACTAGCTCATTATGAAATACTTACCTTAGATCAGGCACATCCAAAGTCCGGCCCGCGGGCCAATCGGGGCCCGCGTTCCGGTTTAATATGGCCCTCCTGGTGATTTGGATATATATTGTATTTATCAGTGCTGCCTCAGAGGGGGCAGGATGAGTGCTGTCAGAGTACATACAGGAGAATCTCCTGTTTACTCGGTGGCGTCTGTAATAGAAAGTCCTGTCTCCTGGGCTGTCATTGGATGACTGTTCTGTCTATTATAGGAGACGGGACTTTGTATTAAAGAGGTCGCCAAGTAAACAGGAAATTCTCCTGTATGTAATCTGTTGGTGCTCGTCCCGCCCACCTCCCTGTCCCCTCCGAGGCTGCAGATGGGCATCGATCAGGCTACACTGATGGCAATGGTGAGGCTGAATTCATAGCAAAGGTAAGGCTGCATTCATGGCAATGGTAAGGCTGCATTCATGGCAATGGTGAGGCTGCATTGATTGCAATGCTAAGACTGCATTGACCTTTAATACCAATTCAATTTTTTAAATACATTTATATTGCCCATTAACAAGATTTTACAATTTGAGAACCAACATACACTACAGTATATTACCAAAAGTAAAAGAGAAGAGAAGACAAGAAGCCCAGCAGCTCAGAAGTCCGGACCTCTGCTGGCAAGAGAGCTACCTGAACACAGCAGAGGAGCCGGCCGAAGAACTGGAACACCGGGAGAAGAGAGCGGAGAAGAACCAACCGGACGCCGGGAGAAGATGAAGCGGAGGGACCCCCGAAGACGGAAGAAGACCCCCCGGAGCAGTTTAATAAATTATTTTAAAAACCTGTGTTGTGTTTTATTATTAACACTTTTTACCTAGGTGAATGGGTAGGGGTACCATGTACCCCATATTCATTCACATAGGGTGGGGGGGCCGGGATCTGGGGGCCCTCTTATTATAGGGGGCTCCCGGATTCCGATAAGCCCCCCGCCCGCAGACCCCGACAACCAACGGCCAGGGTTGTTGGGAAGAGGCCCTTGTCCTCATCAACATGGGGACAAGGTGCTTTGTGGTGGGGGGGCACCGTAAGGCGCCCCCTCCCCCAAAGCACCCCCCCATGTTGAGGGCATGCGGCCTGGTACGGTTCAGGAGGGGGGGGGCGCTCGCTCGTCCCCACCCCCTTTCCTGACCGGCCGGGCTGCGTGCTCGGATCGGGGTCTGGTATGGATTTTGGGGGGACCCCCACGCCGGTTTTTCGGCGTAGGGGGTTCCCCTTAAAGTTCCATACCAGACCTAAGGGCCTGCGACGGGGCTCGCAAGGTTTCAATCTCGCCAAAAAAAGCGGCGAGATTGAATTCCTTTTCTAGTCCCGTCGTACCCGAGTCACGTTCAAAATGAACGGACTTGTCCGTGTGTGGGAAAGTCCGTTCATTCTGAAAGTCCGACGGAAGTCCGTCGGGAAGACCGGATTCCGGAAAGTCCGGCCGTGTGTAGGCAAGTCCGGCCGTTCAGAAAGTCCGGCGGTAGTCCGCCGGAAGTCTGGCGGCAAGTACGTCGGACCTAGCTTTCTAGAAAGTCCGACCGTGTGTACGCGGCATAACAGTTTCAACTCTTCTGGGAAGGCTGTGTTTAGGAGTGTGTCTATGGGGATGTTGACCATTCTTCCAGAAGCGCATTTGTGAGATCAGGCACTGATGTGGACGAGAAGACCTGGTTTGCAGTCTCCACGCTAATTCATCCCAAAGGTGTTCTATGGGTTTGAGGTCAGGATTCTGTGCAGGCCAGTCAGGTTCCTCCACCCCAAACTCGCTCATCCATGTCTTTATGGAACTTACTTTGTGCACTGATCCAAATCATTTGGTGGAGGGGGATTATGGTGTGGGATTGTTCTTGGCCCCTTAGTTCCAGTGAAGGGAACTCTTAACCACTTCACTTGCGAGGTCAAGCAACACTGTACCCATATGAAATTTTGATCATTTTTTTCCCACACATAGAGCTTTCTTTTAGTGGTATTTGATCACCTCTGTGGTTTTTATCTTTTGCTTTATAAACAAAAAAAGAGCGACAATTTTGAAAAAAAAAACAATATGTTTTACGTTTTGCTATAATAAATATCCCAATTAAAAAAAAAATCTTCCTCAGTTTAGGCCGATATATATTCTTCTACATATTTTTGGTAAAAAAAAATCTCAATAAGCATATATTGATTGGTTTGCACAAAAGTTATAGCACCTACAAAATAGGGGATAGATTTATGGCATTTTTTTCTATTAGTAATGGCGGCGATCTGCGATTTTTGTCAGGACTGTGATATTGCGGCGGACAGATCAGATACTTTTGACACTTTTTTGGGACCATTGACAATTATACAGTGATCAGTGCTATAAATATGCACTGATTACTGTATAAATGTCACTGGCAGGGAAGGAGTTAACACTAGGGGGTGATCAAGGGGTTAAATGTGTTACCTAGGGAGTGATTCTAACTGTGGGGGGAGGGGACTGACTGGGGGAGGTGACCGATCGGTGTCCCTATATACAAGGAACACACAATATGTCTCCTCTCCCCTGACAGGACGTGGATCTGTGTGTTTACACACACAGATCCACGCCCCTGCTCTATGACAAGCAACCGCGGGTGCCCGGAAGTCACGCGCATTGGCTCCCGATTGACGAGGCGCACATGCCCCCTAGACAGCAGAGAAGCCGAGGATGTCATATGATGGTCGCCCGGGATGGCATGCCACCTTGCAGCCGTCATATTACTATGAGCAGGATGGGAAGTGGTTAAAGTGGTTGTAAACTCTGTACAACCACTTTTACCTACAGGTAAGCCTATATTAAGGCTTACCTGTAGGTGCTGGAAATATCTCTTAAACCTGCACGATTTAGGAGATATTTACAATATACGCTTGCACCGACGTCGATCGTGCCCTTTCTAAAGGGATTGTGCCATGACTGGCTGCTCCGGCCAGTCACAAAGCCATGGCCCTGGAAGGAAGAGGGCTGAAGATGGATGCTTCCAGCCAGCAGGGACAGCGGTGACATTGCAGGCTTCGTTTTCAGGTAAGTGCACAAACAAGGTCCATAAAGACATGGATGAGTGAGTTCGGGGTGGAGAAACTTGACTGGCCTGCACAGAGTCCTGAGTGACCTCAACCTGATAGAACACCTTAGTGCCTGACCTCACAAATGCGCTTCTGGAAGAATGGTTAAACATTCCCATAGACACATTCCTAAATCTTATGGACAGCCTTCCCAGAAGAGTTGAAGCTGTTAAAGCTGCAAAGGGTGGGCCAACTCAATACGAACTAAGACTTAGATGCCATTCGAGTTCATGTGCGTGTAAAGGCAGGTGTCCCAATACTTTTGGTAACATAGTGTATTTTTAATAGTATGAAATTATGTTTAGTTAGAGACCAAATATGATATGAATCTGATGTATTTCACATTTAGGAGATAAAATGTTTTTTATTAGCCTCCTGGACCTAATATGATATTGTAAGTGTGTTTGGTGTCCAACAGATTGGAATCTTTCATTTTATTAGTGTAACCTCACAGAAAGAAAATCTGAGGTTTTATCTGTTTGTCAGTATAGGTCACTACCCCCTAGTTTGACATACAGTATATGTATTTTTCAAACTATTCGCCTGACGTTTTACGACAGGGCATTTACAACATGACTATATTAGGAGCCTTTGAAGACCCTGTTATTAATTTTTTTTTGAAATCTCTGCTTTGCTTCTATTGTGGGCTATTTTCTTTCCATTGTGCTCTAAGCTAGAACGTTTTTTGCCCAGGGTGTCATCTTACATGGTTGCTTAGCACAGACATAACATTTAAATCTGATGATTTTGGTTACTGATTCATGTATTATGGGGGAAATGAGGACAGCCCGCACTCATTCTTCCCACCAAGTTTGTAATTTTTCAGACTTCATTATAGTCACACCATCCATTTCTATTGACACAGCACTCAAGATCAAATAGGTCAATCAAAGGTGTGTTGTTGGGAATCTTCTAATCTTCTAAATAAAAAATAATTTTTTGAATAAAAAAAATTTGATTGTTTGAACAAAAAATTATATCTATTTTAAATCATAACATTTTCACAAACGCACATGTGAATGTGCACAGATTAAAACATCTGTTATTAAACAACAAGATGTGTGGCTTCTTCTTTCAATGCTCATTATCAGTTTTGGAAGTTATTTGGTGTTTACAGTGACAATGGGGCTTATTTACTAAAGGAAAATACACTTGGCACTACATGGGACTAGGATAACCTAGGAGACAGCCAAAAAGAAAGGCAAGCAATAAATACAATTCGAGATTTTATCTAATCTTTATTTTTTATTCCAAAAAATTAGAGATTGTCTGGCATTGCAACAGCCCCCCTACCCATAAAACAATCAGCATATTGACGGGCGCTTTGGGGGGCCAAGCCAGTATAGCCAGTATCCAGGCCCATCAGAGGATTCTCTATAAGTCCGGCCTCAGGCTCAAGTGATGCAATATAATTGCTGGAATGTTTGTTTAAATAATTGTGCAGGATGCAGCACGCTAGGACAAGGTGATTTAGTTTGTATTCCACCATGTGGATAGCTGTCTGAAACAGGCCGAACCAGATGGCCATGATCCCAAAGGCATTCTCCACAACTCTTCTCTCTCTGGCCAGCCAGAAGTTAAAAACCCTCCTCTCCGGGGTGAGGGTCCTTTGGGGGAATGGCCTCATCATGTGCTCGCCCAGACTGAAGGCTTCATCTGCAATAAAGACAAAGGGGAGTCCTTCCACATTATCCGCATCAGGTGGCAATCCCAGGCCACCACTCTGGAGACACTGGTAGAACTCCGTCTGGGGTCAAGACTCCTCCATCCGACATCCGGCCATTCTTCCCCACGTCCACATACAGAAATTTATATTGTGCCGACACCACCGCCATTAAGACAATACTATGAAACAACCTTATAAGACCATTTGCTGACATTTTAGGGGGGGATTCTAAATCAATTTAAGGGCACACAGACTATTTGCTGCCATTTTAGGAGGGGAGGGGGTTCTAAATCAATTTAAGGACACACAGACCATTTGCTGACATTTTAGGGGGGATTCTAAATCAATTTAAGGACACACAGACCATTTGCTGACCTTTGGGGGGGGGGGGGGTTCTAAATCAATTTAAGGACACACAGACCATTTGCTGACATTTTGGGGGGGAAGGGGATTCTAAATCAATTTAAGGACACACAGACCATTTGCTGACATTTTGGGGGGAATTCTAAATCAATTTAAGGACACACAGACCGTTTGCTGACATTTTAGGGTAAAGCAATACAATGGAGCTGACAAAATACATTGTTAAGTGACTACACTAGGTGGATATGGGCCCAGCATAGCATGTAGGGGAGGTTAGTGAATGCTAATATGCATGCAGTACAAAAAAGATCATTAAAATATTACAGCATTCATGAGGACAAAGGGGACATTCACACTATATTGCATTTATGGTAATTAGTGTTTGAGTAAAGAAATACATTACATTAGCAAACCTTAAATACAATAAAATGTGATGTTAAGGGTTCAAAAATTCTTACCTTAATATAGTCCTTCTGCAGGACCTGGATGATGGCAGAACAGGTCTCTGGGATAATGATCCCCAGAGCCTGGGGGGAGATGCCTGTCGGGAACTTAAGGTCCTGCAGGCTTCTCCCCGTCACCAAGTACCGCAATGTGACAACTAGCCTCTGCTCCACAGTGATGGCTTGCCTTGTGCAGGTATCCTGCCTGCTGATATAAGGGGTCAGCAAAGCCAACAAACGGTCAAAAACGGGGTCCGTCATCCAGAGAAAATTCCTGAAATCCTCAGGGTTATTCTCACAGATCTCATGGAGTAAAGGCATGTGAGAGAATTGGTCACGCTGGAGCAACCAATTCTTCGTCCATGAACTCCTCCTCGCCCTGTTCATGGACTGGGCTTGGGCTGAAGAATGAACTACCTCGGCAAGGTATCTGGTCTTAGGGTTAATTACTCTAAATCTATGGCGCTAAACATTAATCTACCGACCTCCGTGATGGCCTTACTTAAAACCGACTTCCGATTCAGTTGGGGGGAAAAAATGATCCCCTATCTGGGTATCAACCTTACTTCCTCAATTGACAATCTGTACAATGCTAATTTCCCCCCACTTTTTCGTAAATTAGGAGAGGACTTATCCAGATGGGACAAAATGGGGCTGTCTTGGCTAGGTAGAATCAATTCTGTAAAACTAACTTTGCTACCACGTATTCTTTATCTCTTTAGGTCCTTACCGATACCTGTCCCCAAAGATCACCTCAGGAAGTTTCAATCGAAAATTATTAAATTTATATGGGGTGGAAAGGGACATAGAATTGCCAAGGAGACCCTGTTCAGGAGCAGGGATCAAGGAGGAGTGGGCTTACCTAATCTTCTTTGGTATTATCAAGCAGCGCAACTCTCCCAACTGTCCACTGTATATTCTAGGGTTGCTCACCCAGATTGGGTTCATATAGAGCGACAGGCTATACCTCAATTTACTTTAGATTACATTATCTGGTCCCATCCTAGATCTAGACCTGCCATCATGGTCCCTACACTTTCCCACTCCCTGACACTGTGGGACTCTCTCAAACATAACCCTCGAATAGTCTCAAATTGGCATCCGCTGTCCCATATATTCCGAAATCCTCTTTTTCCCCCAGGCATGGACATACAAGCATTCCAATGGTGGCTAGATAAGGGGATGTATAGAATAGAACACTTTGCGAATCCTACGGGACCCCTCACTCTGACCCACTGCATCAACAAACTTGACATGCCCAACACTGAAAGATTTCGTTTCAGACAGATATTTCACTTTCTGCAGTCTCTTAGGTCCCCCAGTCATACCCCACTTTCGATCACGGAATACAAGCGGTGGTGTGGTCAAGCTGTGGAGCAGAGGGGAGGGATCTCAGTGATTTACCGATCGCTAGCTAGGGCTGAGACTAAATCACTCTTTATGCGTGAATGGGAGAGTGATCTCCATCACACATGGAGTATTGAGGAATGGCATAGAGCTTCCCTTGCAGCATCTAAGGGCATACTGAATATAGCTTTAATTGAAGCAAATCTGAAAGTCCTTATGCGATGGTACATGGTCCCTCTCAATCTCTCCAAAATCTACCCCAGTGCTTCCCCTATGTGCTTCCGAAATTGTGGGCATATAGGGTCCATGTTACACATTTGGTGGGACTGCCCTAAAATCAGGGGTTTATGGAATAGGATCTTTCATACCATCAGGAAAATAACAGGCTTCCCAATCCAAAAGTCTCCTCAGCTGGCTCTCCTAAATTTTCCCTGCCCTAAAACTCCTAAAGTAGTTCAACGACTTATTATGTTCATTTTCCTGGGGACCAAACTCACGATTGCACGGGCCTGGAAGAGATCCACTGTTTCATTTCTCTTGGTTAAGAGAAAGATTTCATGGATCATGGCCCAGGAGAAGACGGTTAGTATTCTCCTGGACACTACTGCTAAACACGATGCCACATGGGACCCATGGGTTAAATATATATCTCCGCCACCTTTGTCTACAGCTTGACCTGGATCCCTGTGGTTGAGCGAGTACCGCACCGTCTCATGATGTATCATTTCTTGTTCTCTATCCTCTCTTTTCTTTTCTCTTTCCTTTCCTATCTTTTTCCCTTACTTACCCTATAGATTTTTGGCATGCAGGTTAGACTACTTTGCTAACACTTACTGAAGTTACTTTAATCCATTACCTTATTATAGATGATAGGCTTCTTCAGATACTTAACAAAGCTTATTTACTGCTGACTGAACCTATGATATCTCTTTCCTCGCTAGTTGGATAGTCACAGGCAAACCTTACCATAAGCTCTACTAGTTATTCTGTCTTTCTAGGTATAATACTCAAGATAGACACCTCAGGTTTGAATTCACTAATCCTATTACAAACGTTACTACATTATTATTTAATCATATATCTCTGGTTTAATGGTATTGCTTCTCCTGAGTGGTGGACCTCCCCTCCTAGCACAGCGAGCTCCCAGGTGGGGTGCTGGAGTAGGGGAGTGGCCCCTCTTTTTGGAGTCGATCTTATGAAATTCAATGTAATGATTACGACATATCTTTCTGTGTCCTACAAGCAGTTTATGATCTGCCAACTACTTTATGTGTATGAGTATAAGTTGATCTTTTGGTAAGACCTGTAATCTTGATCTTCCTTATTGTTTTATTAACTTCTCAATAAAACTATTGAAAATGAAGAATGAACTACAGCACCAAGCACATACAATGCACAAGCTCTACGACGAGTACGTACACGCAACATGGCTTCAAAATGGTCGGCTGGTCAGAACAAACTTAACAGAACGCACTGAAGAACAGCAAGGCCTGTGAAGAGCGAGCTGAAAATCAGCAACGAGCGGACAATAACACACTGAATAAATCAATGCATACTGACTACACACACTGAAAAGCAGATACAAACCTCACAAGCACAAACTGAACAACAGTTAAACGATCTGAAAAATATGAGTCTCACAAGCGCGAATTGTCTCTCACCAAACTTCTACTAACACAAAATAAACACAAGATTAGCAGAAGGGACCCCAACAGGTGGCGCACGAGCTATTGAACTTCCATTTTATAGTCTCATCGGACCTGGTGTACGTCACCGCATACTAGACGGTTGGACTTTTGTGTGTGTGCAAGTCCGTTCATTCTAAAGTCCGTCGGAAGTCCGTCAAAAGTCCGATGAAAGTCCGTCGGAATGGCCGTCGGACTTTTGTTGCCGAAAAGCCGCTCATGTGTACGCGGCATAACTGTATAATTTGCCTATGAAAGCCTACATTTTTAATGAATACGTAAAATGAAAAACTGAGTAACATGGATATGATTTTATAAATGTCACCCACTATCTAAAATGTAATAATCATAGTAAGATTATAATCACAAGCAACAAACACTACAAGACGTAGTCATGGAAATCTTTAAATATGCTTGAAAGATAGCACCAAATCTGAGAACCAACTTTTCAATGCATGTGTATCCTAATAAAAATATCAACCGATATGCTGAAAAAAGTAGCTGTTTGTGTGTATTTACAAAAATAGGGATGCAGAAAGCAAATCTCTCATCTTGTTAATGCTGGTGTGATGGATACCTATCAGTTGCTGGCTTAAGTGAAATAAGAACAAGCACTTTACAAAATGTTAACCAATAAGCATATTCCAAGAAATTGTTTAGTATAGTAGTGTGTGTTTGTACATCATAAAAAGATAATAAAACAACTGGCAAGTGCAATGAAAAGGCTAAGCAAATATCATTAGGTATATCTAAAGCTATTACGCTAGTAATAAAAAGCTGAGAGAACAGACAGATAAACATAAATGTCCTGCATTTAACAGTGTTACTAGGAGAGATGTTTTCAAAATTGTCTCGAGGTATTGCATCAAATAATGACACCAATATAAAAAGCAAATTGTTGAAAAAAATGCTCAGTTTTACTGCACACTAGCATTTTATCCACAAAGATAAACAAGAAGTAAATTAATCGCAGCAAAATGAATTGTAGGAAGGACCAGTCATGTATGAATATTTTATTATAGATTTTGTTATTGAATAACCATGTATAAAGTACACAAATCCTGTGTGCAGTGTATCTAGGACACATTTTACGGTTCACTAGAAAGCTTACCACTTACCAGCATTTTAAATATAATGGTGTATATCTTGTGGAGAGACAGCTGGACATGATTTAATCAGTGAAGCCAAGTATATGAAGTAAATGTATTTTTGAAGTGATCAAAGGGTTTGTTTATTTTAAGTAACTAATGTTCACTCATTCTATCACTTTTTTGGTCTAATGCACTACTGTATAATCATATCTGTGTATGCATGCACATGTATTCATTAACATTTCTGGTTCTGTTTTGTCTACCAAGTAGTCGAACCATATTGTGCAGTTTAGGGAATGACTTGACTGAAAACAATTTGGGTCATATTGCCTGTTCTTTTCACATACATGGCTTGCTTAGTTTAAGTCTATGCTTGTACACACATTTTAAAATTGAACTCCAGACAAACTGCAAATACATATATAGGACTTGTTTTATCTGCATAGGTTTGCATTTATATCCATCTAATCTGGACATTTACATAGCCCTGCCAGCACATCCAGGTGAATGACTCCACTTTTTTTGTTATAGTTATAGTCTGTAGGAAGAATACATTGTTGTACCCTCCCTTACCCAGTCTACTGATTGGACAGTAAACGAGCAGCAGGGGATTGATGAGGTCATCTCTCAGCCCACTCTGCAGTCTGATCCACTCAGCACGTTCCCTGTCAGCATATTTGCATGCAGCACACCTGATTGGCCCCAAGTGTTGATCCGCCCTCTTATAATCTGCTGTGTTGCTTTACAGGGCTTTGCAAGAGGCTGACACCAAGTTAAATTTTGGTATTACACCGACTTCCCAGCCTGCAGGTTACGATCTTCCAATCTAATCAGTGGAGCTCTGCTGACACTTTGACAGCTGGTGAGCTGTGTATCATGAGTTCTGTCAATTATCCTGATTCAGAGTGAAGCTAGCAGTGACATTGACAATAGAGTTCTGCTGATTACACTGGGAGAGACACTCTTCCATTGTAATCTGTAGGGCTGGACTGTCGTTCTGAAAGCAGAGAGCTGAAAAGTGCAAAAATCAGACAGAGAAATGAAGAGGGAACTGAAACTTTCCCACCCAGGGCTGCCATCAGGGGGGGGGGGGGGCAAGCCCATACACATGTATGGGGCACTGGCATCCTGAGGGGCCCGGGAAGGGCCGGCACCAGCATATCAGTATCAGCACCCTGTCCAGTGTCCAGTTAGTCCCTGCTGCTGCATAGAGGCATCCACGGCAGCGGCATCCAACGTCAGCCCTAGGAGACCCCAGACTCCCCCTCCTCCGTTCTTGCATTCCTCATTCATTTATTTTAAAGGGTTTGGACTTGGCATAGTAAAAGTTTGTGATATGTACCCCAAACCAAAGTAATTTTGCCCCTACACCAGTACTGAATAAACATTGTACTGTATATACTGCAGTTACATTAATCTATAGTTAGTCAAGCTGAAAAAGACACAAGTCTATCTAGTTTAACCATTAAAAAAATTGTTTGGTTACCCTTCTCTGCCCTTTTTTGATCAGGTGTCCAAAACTGAACTGCATGTTCCAGATGAGGTATATACTGCTTTGTACAGAGGCAAAACTATGTCTCTCTGGAGTCTATATCTCTTTTAATACAAGGAAATATTTTGCTTGTTTAAGAAACTTTAGCTTGGCATTGCATGCTATTATCAAGTCTATGATCTACAAGAATACCCAGACCCTTTCCAATCATTCACTCCGCCTGTTGTACTTGTCCTAGAATGTATAATGCGCACGTTTTATCCCCACAGATATTACCTTTCAGTTTGACAACATTAAACTTTATTTGCAAGTCCAGCCTGTAGTGGTGGGTGAAGGTGGAGAAACTCATCCACGTGGCCGCTTTACAGATCCGACCCAGCTGATGTAACTGCTACTAACAGAAATAGTTTTAGTGACCATAATTTGATTGATGCTTCCTCTGGTGTTTCAAAAGGATAAGTCCCATTTAGGAAAAAATTTAAAAGGTATTGGCCTAGCTCTGACCAATGCCTTGAAAAATCTAATAAGCGGCTCCTTAGATAGCTGTCTCTCAAGGAAAACCGATAATGCAGCTACTTGTACCTTTAGGGTACAAGCTGCCAATCCCATCTCCATTCCTTCATGGAGAAACTCTAAGACTGAAAGCATTTCCTGTGGTGAGAGCTTCTTAGCCGTGCACCAGGAATTAAACCGCTTCCACGTTTTGAAATAAATGGCTCTGGTAACCTCCTTACGGCTATTCAAAAGGGTAGAGACCAGCTTATCTGAAAGACCTTTTCTCTTTAAGATCTGCCCCTCAGTAACCACCCTGTCAGCTTGAGGTGCTTGATATTTGGATGATGAAGGGGTCCCTGGGTTAGAAGATCTTTCCGCAGCAGAAGAACCCAATAAGGTTCCACTGCCATCCTCTGTACTGTTGCAAACCAAGCCCGTTTGGGCCAAAAAGGAGCCACTAGGATCATACTCGTGGCCTCTTTTTGTAGTTTCCTTAAGACCAAAGGGATCATCTGGAAGGGGGGAAAGGCGTAGCACAAGTGGAAGTTCCACGGATGTGCCAGCGCATCCAACCCTCTCGCTTGATCTTGCCTGTTTAGTGAGAAGAAGGCCTTTACCTTTTTATTCTTCTGGAATGCAAATAGATCTATTTGAGGCGCTCCCCATTTTTCTATTAGCTTCTGGAATATTTCTGTGTTCAGAAACCATTCTGCTTCTAGTATTCTTTCTCTGCTCAGAAAGTCTGCTAGTAGGTTCAAATCTCCCTTCAGGTGTACTGCTGTTAGGGACTTCAGGTTGTTTTCTGCCCAGGATAGAATCTGAATAGACCAGGATAGCAGAGTCCTGCTCCTCATTCCTCCTTGCCTTGTTATATATGCCACTGCTGTGGCATTGTCCGACAAAACTTGGACGTGGTGATCCCGGACTAATTTCTCGAAGGCTCATAGTCCTAGGAGAATAGCCCTTAGTTCCCTCCAATTGGAGGATCTCCTGGCTTCCCAGTTTGTCCAACTCCCCTGAGCCATCTGTCCGTCCAGGTGGGCGCCCCAACCCCAAGAACTTGCATCTGTTGTCAACCTCTTCTCCAAGGGAAAACACCAGAGCAGGCCCCTGTCCGGTTTGAGTGGCTCCTCCACCACCATAGCTTCCTCTGAACCCCTGGAGGCATTTTTATCAACTTTTCCAGGGACTCTCCATAGGACCAATTCATCAGAATTGCCTGCTGGAGATCCCTTGCATGTAAACGTGCCCATTGCACTGCTGGTATAGTTGCAGTGAGGAGCCCTAAGACCGACATAGCTGCCCTGATAGAAATTGGCATGTTTGTCTGGGTCTTTTTTACCGCACTCTGAAGCTTCTCTATCTTCTCCTCGGGGAGAAAGATTCTCTCCTGAATGGAATTGATAGTATAACCCAGGAATTTTATTGTCTGTGATGGAATCAAGTTTGATTTTTCGTTGTTACTATCCAGCCGAGACTCTCCAAGTGTCTCTTTGTCTTTTTCAGATCCTTCACTAGTAGATCCCTTGTCTTGGCAAATATTAGAAGATCGTCCAAATAAGGTACAATCGATACTCCCTCCACTCTGAGTGGGGCTAAGGCCTCTGCTAAGATCTTTGTGAATATCCTCGGAGAGGATGACAGCCCGAAGGGGAGTGCTCTGAACTGGAGATGTAGGATTGAGTCCCCCCTTTTTATTGCAAATCTTAGGTGCTTCTGGGATGCTGGTGCTATAGGCACATGAAGCTATGCATTTCTCAGGTCTATGGATGCCATGAAACAGTTTGGGGTCAGGAGACCCTTTACTGAAAAAATTGGTGTCCATTTTGAATTTTTTGTACCTGATAGCCCTGTTGAGAATCTTCAGGTTCAGATTAATCTGAATTTGCCTGAAGGCTTCTTTACCAGAAATATGTGCGAATAGCACTCCTGTTCTACTTCTTTGGGAGGCACATTCGTGATCACTTTCTGCTGAATCAATTCCTGTAAGATTGATGTCATTGCTATCGATTTCTCTGGGTCTCGGGGAGCCTGGGTTACATAAAAACGCACAGGTAGGGGTTGAGAAAATTCCAGTCTGTAACCCTCTAATATTGTTTTGAGGATAAACTGACTGTCTTAAAAAGTTATAAAAGGGTAAATCCGCGCTTAGGACGGAGTAGGGGCTGCTGCCTATCTCTAATTAGTACCCCTAGGGGTCTAATTGTGCAATAGATAAGTGCAAAATGAGACCATAAGCGGCGCTGCCCTCTATGCCAATTAATGGGTGCCAAGTGTCACACATCTTATGTTAGCACCTTTTATTATTGGTGATTTTGCTAATCTGCTTATCCCTACATATATGTTTTATTTTTTGGCCTAAACTATAGTAGGTTTTGATACTGGTGGAGTTTTTATGTATCGTAGTCATCTTGACTCAGTGTGAACTTTGGGATTTATTATATATATTTTTTCTCACTTGGCACCCATTAATTGGCATAGAGGGCAGCACCGCTTATGGTCTCATTTTTCACTTATAAACTGACTGTCTGTTATTGTTTTCCACTGTGAAAAGATGGTTTGTAACCTTGCTCCCACAGTTGGAGGAGAGTCACTGGGTTTTTGTATTTGTATTTGTTGAAGGGGGGCGAAATAGTACTCCTGACTTGCCCCTCCCTCTTTGAGACCTCCATGGTTTTTTATAACCTGTCTCTTTTGTATCCGGGGATTTCCGAAAAGCACGAAAATTTTTATTGCCCTGAGGAATCACCTTTTTCTTTATAGGGAAAGCCTTTTTCTTGTCAACCGTTCTGTCAAGTATAGCTTCAAGACCCGGGCCAAACACCAGATCTCCCTCAAAGGGTAGACCGCATAATTTTGTTTTTGAGGCTGTATCCCCGGTCCATGTTTTGACCCATAAAGCTCTACGAGTTGAATTTATTAAGGCTGAGGATCTGGCTGACATTCTAACTGATTCAGCTGAAGCATCTGCTATGTACCCCACTGCTTTTAGTAGCACCGGGAGTGTATCTAACAGATCTTTACGGGGAGTTCCCACCTCAATATGAACTTTCAACTGCTCCAGCCAGTTTTCCAGATTCCTGGCTACCACCGTTGAGGCCATGAAGCCATGGCTGGCTTCAAATTTGCTAAGGTTGAATCCCATGCTTTTCTTTAATAGGGAGTCCGCCTTTTTATCCATGGTATCTTTTAGGATACCCATGTCCTCAAATGCAAGGTCAGTATTCCTTGATACCGGGGAAAAAGCTGCGCCCAGTTTTGTTTTTTTGTTCCAGACTTGCGAGCTATCCTCTTCAAAAGGAAATCTCCGTTTTAGGGATTTTGAAAAGAAAGGGGCTCTCTCTGGGTCCCTCCATTCCCTTTTTATAGTTTCCGATAGACACTTATGTACTGGAAAAACCCTGTGTTTTTCCTCCCCCAAACCTTGGAACATCTTATCATGTAAGGATAACTGGGTTTTATCCTCTGTGATGTTAAGGGTAGTGTGGATAGTTTTTAGAAGATCATCCACCTCCTCAAGGGATAGTTTGTACCTAGAAGAAGGAGAAGAAGTCTCTTTCTCTTCTTCCGCTTCTTCGCCAGAGTTTGGAAAAGCACTATGCTCCTCATCCTCTGAGTCACTGCCCCCTCTGGATGCAGAAACAGAGGAATGAGAACGGGGAACCGTACTGCCACTTGCAGCCGGGCGTTTATCCAGAGAGGACCTAAATGATTCAAAGGTGTCCGCCAGTTCCTTCCGGAAGGAGCTCAGTAATTCTCCCTGCTGAGTCGCAGGAATAGTAGGAGTGGTTTCCTCCTTAACTATATCTGCAATACAGGACCTGCACAATATCTTGGTCCAGGAATCCCTTAGTATACTTTTACATGATGGACATTTCCTTTTAATAGGAAGGGAGGAATGTTTGGTCTTTTCTTTAGCTTTCTGAAATATACCAAAGGAAAAAAAGATACCCGCTTGTAATAAAAAAAATCATATCAAAATAGATAAACATGCTGCACAAAAAAAAGGGGGGTCAACCCTTTAACCCCTTGCTTTGTTACCACAGCCAGTGAATCACCTCACAGATCCTCTTCCAAATAAATAATCAATCATTTTTCCTGTTTGTAGTACACAGGATGAGTGATTTGCACGCTTCCCTTTCCCCATAGAATTTATAGGAAGGGAATAAACATTAAATAAATAATTGCCCATAGAGTAAGGAGACAGAGACCACAGTCCCTGCTTACCTGGGCCTGGCTGACTGGTGTGGCTCCTGCCACTGCCGTCTGATCGTCCTCCATTGCTGACAGAACTACAGCGGCGTCTGTGCTTTTTTATTTGATTTTCCCAGGCCGCTCACCGCTGTGAGGGCCGGAAATTGCGTCAGCCACAAGACCGCCCCCTCGTCCTGCGTTCCAGCGGCCGGAACCAGAAGCCGCGTCGCGCTGCTAGAAGCCCTGCCCCCGGCCGGAATGATGCACTCGTCATCGGAACCCGGAAGGCATGAGGCTCTGGGGTGTAGGAGATGCCGTTAGTTTCTCCCAAGCCATGCCGCCGGTCTATAGGAATCTTCAGCAACCTGGCTCTCGCCGAGCATGAAGAGGAGGGGACTCCGGAGTATCCACCGCACGTAAGGGAGGATGCTGGGCTGTCTTTGAGAGAGCAAAAACAAATTTCTACCGGTATGCCCCATACTCTCCCCACCTGGAGAAAGCGTAGCACACCCCTGGTTCCCTGCAGCGCTTCCACCATGGCGGAGGAAACACTACAACTGAGGCCATGGTGGAAGCTTCCGGTCTTTAAAGAAACTGACTGCAGTGTTTCCTGGGAAAGTGGGTGGAGCTGCGCTCTCTCCAGGTACTGTCCTGAAAGACGAAGGGAGAAAGCATGCATTCTCTGCACAATAATACAAAACAGATTCTAAAAACTGCACAAACACAGACTCTTTACAGCAATGTCTCTGTAGCTCAATCAGGGTGACATGTGGCTGCATAATATAGTCTCTAGAAGACTCTATACCAGAGTTTAGCTGAGTAAACCAGTTCAGATCACATCGCTAATTTTGGTTATTCTTATAAACAGTATCCCTCACAGTGAAGTCTAGGATAACCCTGGGGACAGCTGGAGAGATCCAAGGCCCAAGGAACACTGGAACTTGAATACCCTGGTAGCAATTGGGTCCACCAAAGAAGCTGTGTGCTTTTAGACTCTGGCCCAACTACTTTCATGCAGCTTCTGACAGTAGGGGTGCTCAAATAGCTGAAGATAACTTGCCCAGCTACCTCTGCCTCATCAGGTTTGACCCTGTGAGAGGGAAGCTTAGCAACGTATCTTCTCTTGGTGTTTCCAAGATGCCAAGGAGTTGGGGGAAATGGAGTTAGGAGGACCCATGCCTACAACTGAATATGGTCAGTAAATGGCCACTCTGCTAGAACTGAACCTTTCGTAGCTAGACATAGTAAAGTTCTAATCATAGCCATTTCTCCTATTAGCATTGGAATCAAAGCATTCTGCAGAGAGCTTGAACCATATTTAGTACCTATAATGATCTTCATGACTCTGTTTGGCCCTTGCTTGCACTGCTGTCACATAAACATGTCACCATATTTAAAAAGCCTGCTAATTAATGAACATTTTACAGCAGAAAATAACATGCAAAAACGAACACAGTATATGTGCAATATGCGTAACAATTTTAAAAGAAAACATATGACAATTATTTTCTTTTTAATGCTAGTAACAATTGCCTGACTAATTCATAGGAATACACAGCTTTTTCATTTTATTGTTCTACCCTTTTGTTACTTCCCGTAATGGCCAGCTATCAAGAATACTTAAATCACTGCTTCCCTAATGACCTTTCCAGCTCAGATAAAAGAAAAATAGATCTACCGTATATATGCCTCACAGGTAGGGAAAATATATAATTTAAAGGTAAACTATTATGTACATTTACCTATTTATTTTTTATTTTTATTATGGATACATCTAAACACAAAATAAAATGTTTAAAATGTTAAGTAAGTTGATATTTTTATAGGCAAAAAATATACGGTATCATGATAGTTTTCCTTCTCTGGGGCAAAGGGTAATTTATTAGGTGTGTCAGATAATATAAGCACAATATAAGAAAATACATTAGATGGGGAAAGAGAAATTAAATAGAAATGACACCAGGCTATGCAACATAAATACATACACACTCATACACCCAAACCCACACAGGTTGAACTGGATGGATTGATGTCCTTGAGTCAACCTTACCAACTATCAACTTACAGATAATATTTTTGCGTATTTTTGAGTGCTTTCTCTAGTGGCCAAAAGATAAAAACAGAGCTGCACATTGCAGGTGAAGGTTTCATTAAAGATACGTCACAAACAAATTCTTACAGGATAAAAATTAATAGCATCTCACAATCATGTACAGTATTTTTTTTGTGAATTAACTAGCACTTTAATGTCCTTGAACTCATGTGATTTGTTAAGTTGTATGCTTGAGTAAAATAAACAATGAAACCTCTTCACATTGTTGTATATGAGGTCCACTTTTAGTTCTACTTTGTAATTGTCACCAATATAACAATTTCAACACCTAATGGGTAGTTTTTCTGTTTACCTGTTCAATTCACCAGTTGCAATATGTGGGGTGTACTACTACTTAAAGAGGTTGCAAAAGACACTATGAGAGATTCTGAGCCAACACCATGGAATATCTGGATGGGGTGTCCTCCTCTGGTCCAGAATGATCTTAACCACTTCCCACCTGGCCACTGTACATAAGGCCAGGTGGGACAAGCGCCGCTCTGACTGGACATACCCGTACGTCCTGTCAGAATGTGAGGCTGTGCAGCGGTGTGATCCCGTAATGGATACAGCATATCACAGATCGGATATGGGCTCTCTGATTGGCCCTCCAGATCATGTGATGGCTGTGTCCAGTGTGCCTGAATGGATGGTAACCTCTGTCTGATGCTGCACCCTCTGACACATTTCCCCCCAAGGGGGGTTCAAGGCTTAGTCATAGAGGTCTTTTCCTGTGTGCTTTTTTACAGTTGTATATTGGATTCCCCATCTAAGGAGGGCTGCACCGCTGGATCATTACACTAGAAGAGAATCCATGCAGCAACTCAAAACCAGTAACAGTCCTCTGAGCACTGGAGGTTGTTTGTTTGTTGAAGTGCTAGTAAACCACAAAAAAAAAAAAATTGGGCCCCTGCAGGATAATGTCATAATGCGCTAGTATGCATCACATGTGCCAGTGAAGTCATTGGCTGCTACTAAAGTAAATATCTCCTAAACGGTGCTAGGAGATACTTACTGTACCTACAGGTAAGTCTTATGATAGGCTTACATGTAGGTATAAATAAAAAAGCTGAGTTTACTACCGCTTTAACTTGGAAGGTGCTGCGGAGGTTTATCGTCATGCCAGAAAGGATTGTGGCCACTTCAGTTGGCCATATCCCACCAGTGTTTGCCTGACAGAAAAGTAGTGCCATCACAAGCTGCCAGCCAATCACCCCATCTGTGACACCCCTACGCACTGGAGCCCAATGTTGGCAGTGGCCTGCCATAAATGAAAATCTGTGCAATTGTGATACAAGGATTATTCGCCAGCTGACTTGACTGATGGCAGTCTCAGCGGCTCAGCGAGCTCTGCTGCTCCCCACCCCTCCACATCTCAGTGCTCCAATGAGCATGGAGGAACAGAGAGGAGAGATGCTGACTGACAGTCAGCAGCTCTCCGCTCAGGGAGGTGAGAGAACTGAGCCATCGGCGGTGTTTGGTGGCTCGGTTCTCAGTGCAGAGATGCCAGGGGACAGCTGCAGGACCGGTCTGATGCTGCATCCACCTAGGTAAGTATGAATCTCAAAAAAAACGAAAAAACATATTTTTTTAAATCTGGTGTATCTACTTTCACCATTAAATTTAATCCTATTGCCACTGAATAAGAAATCAGGTGTCACATCCATAACTTCTTAAAAAGCCTTTTTTCAAATTAAAGCGAACCATATTGGGGTGCTGATAATGTATTTAAGCTAAGCGAGATGTAAAAGTAAAAAAAAAAAAAACAATTTCATAATATGCGATTCCAATATACAGTGTTGCTAATACTGTCCAGAAAAAAAAATAGTTTCATAACTCCCCAGTCATATCTCAAGGATGTTATTGAAAGAATTGTGGTTTTCCCTTGTCACCCTCAAATAAAGGAGAAAGAAAAAGAACAGCCAAAGCTTGTTTGGCTATACTTCTCCTGTGTATCACAGGAGTGCAGTTCGTTTTGCACTCCCGTGAAGACCGCTGTCAGCGGACATCACAGAGCCAGTCCAAGCTGGGGAAAGATCGCAACCATACGGTCAAGATTCAGCCAGAAGCCTGGATCTGCACCTGGCTCAGCCTCTCAGAAAGCCGCTGAGAGGCTGAGCCAGCCACTCTCGCTCCCTTCACAGTCCGGTGCTTCAGTGAGCGAGGGGGGAGGGCAGAGCAGACAGAAAGGCAGAGTGACTGACAGTCACCAGCTCCCTGCTTTTGGAGCACTGAGAACTGAGCGATCATCGGTCTTTGATCGCTCGATTCTCAGTCTTAGAGGCGGCGGGGGATAGATGCAGTATCGGACCGATTCTGCATCCACCTAGGTAAGTATGATTTAGACAAACAAAAAAACAAAACAAACTTCTCTTTTAAATGTCATCCTTGATAATACCCAGCTTACAATTTCTTTTTTTGAAAATAGCTTGTCCATTAGCCTTTTTAGCCTAGAAAATTTCCAGACTTTAGAATCAAGATTTGCCCATTATAGACTTCAGTGGGGTTCAATGCTAAGTTTCAGCTTCACTGATTTCTTACAGGATTATAATGAGTGAACCTGGACAGATTTATATATTCCTTATTATACAATTAAATTCTAAATCTGGTGAAACTAGCAGTCACAGGTACAACTTTAGAAGGTCTCATATTGCAGATATAGAACTTTAGGACTAAAGGCAGAAAACCGCTTAGGCACAGGAAGTGCACTATATTCCAGGAGGAATTCAAGACATATTTTAAATTTGAGTTTATGTTCACTTCTACCTGTTACCACTTGTGATAAAAGAGACAATATACCGTACTTACCTTTCTGGTGGTCTGTCTGTTAAGAAGTCACTTCATCACTGTTCAATGGCCACTGAATGAATTCAACACTATGTGTGGCAATTGCGCATCACTGAATAAAGGAATAAAGTACTTGTATCAGAAAAATCAAAACAGAAAAACACCCATGAAGTAATTGCAAGATATGAAACCATTTTCATTTGTTCACTCAAAATAAGATCTTTTTTTAATTTGATCTCAGTATTTCAATAGAATGGTAGCATCACCTTGTGTCATTAAAGTGGTTATAAAGCCTAAACATTTTTTTACCTTATTCCATTCCTTGCATAAGGGTAAAACAATAAATTAAAAAAAAAGTTTAGGCATTATCATCCCCCCCCCCCTTTTTACTTACCTGGCACCTCATTTTATCCAGCGTTATCCCCGTCTGAAGATCTTCTCTTCCCTCACTTTTGGGTCTCACTGGCTGTGTGGTAGGGGACTGGCTAAGGCTCTCAGTGGATAGCTGACAGGGTGAGCCAGGTTCCGGGCCAGGCATCTGGGTGGATCCCAACCATATGGTCAGGATCTTTACTGAGCCTGGACCGACTGAGCCTGGACCGAGTGATGTTAGCCGACAGGGACTTTAGCCCGCTTTAGCCCGCTGTCTGGTGAAAACATGCAGAACGAACTGCATTCCTGCGATTTACAGGAGAAGTATAGCCAAAATAGCTTTGGCTATACTTCTCCTTTAAGCCTAATTGTAGCAAATACTTTTTAGCCTTGGATAGAGTGGGAAAGAGTTCAGGTTTCTGTCAGGCTTTTATTTCTCGCTTTGATCTCTCTTGGGAAGATTTTCTTTCCTCTCTGGTCCCTGTGATAATAGGACAAAGGAAAAATACAGGGGTGTGAGGCTTTTGTAATCAGGACAGGAAAGCACAGTGAGCATTAAAACTTTATCAGATGTTAACCCATCCCCAGTCTACCTATTTTTGCCTGTGTCCCTGTTGCAAATGTTTCCATCACTTCCTATCCAGAAAGTGGACACAGACAACAATAAACATTTGAGAAAGGCTCTAGTCTAAACCGTCCCTACTCCTTCTAAAAAAAAAAAAAAAAAAAAGTTGTGGCTGAAGTATGTCTTTACATCTGCTTTAAAGCTTATGGATATCTTTATAAAGCAGTAACCGTGACATTAACCAAACATTTATTGCCATGTAACAATAGTATCACTAGGTACAATATTTCTGTGAACCAACAGTATTTTTCAGATATTGGTTTCATTAAATTAGTAATCTATATGATATAAAAATACTTTCATTGAAAATCTTTCATGAAACCAAGCAAATTAATCATTTTCTTTGTGGTGTCGATCAGTTTTGTTGACAATTTTTTTTATTTTTAAATACATGGCCAGCATTGAAGATTTAGAGACTAGCTACTAATTTAAGTGTGTGAGAAATTCTGTAGTAGCAGAAGTAGTTATTTTTAATACTATAACTCAATTATTTCATTCAACTTTTGCAATATATGAGTAGCTCAGATAGTCCAGATAACGTTGTCATGTTTATGTCTCTAATTCCCACATCACAAAGAACAATTCCGCTATGAGCTTTTCATTTCAATCTGTTCACAATCATTAGAAACCATATGTTAATAATAGGTCACATCTGCAATTATGATAAATCTGGGTTGGTTTTATTTAATAATATGCTTACTGCTGGTTTTATACAGAAATAAAATTTAAATACAGAATGTTCAGAAAGATCTTTTTCAAGGGTATTATTAAAGTATTAAAAAGTAAAAAAAATATATAAAGTATAAGGTTTTTGTTTTTTTTTTTCAATAAAGCTTTATTTTGTTAAATCCATACATAAAAGTAGTACAGAAAAGTAAGGTATTAGATAAAATGATAACAGTGTTATACAGAGGGAACAGTCCAGAGAGTACAACGTTATATTTTAACAAGTATTCAAATATAAAGCTGTGGAGTTGTTGAAAAACACATTACATCTGGGGTGTGGATATATGGGATTACAGATGAGTGTGGACAGAAAATATAAAGAACATATATCAAAGCAAGTAAAACATCTTTTAAACATGTTGACCTTTAGGAGCGAAAAAGAATAAAAAGGAGAGAGGAGAAAAAAACATATTATAATAAAATGCCAATGATAGCATTAGTATACGGGTCTAAGATTTTCATTGGATTGTGTTTGGGATAACCGTTAATTACTATGTCTGTGTGAGAATGTGAAATTAATCCTGGCGCATGGTGCCCAGAAGTAGGATAATATTTGTAGATAGTGATATAATCATAGCATACAACAATAGATACCTAACATATTAAAGTGTCGAGTAAATGTGGATCAAAGTATAGTGAAAAGTACAAAAAAAAAGGTAGAGGAGAGTTCTTTCCCGTCCCTGGCTCAGCCATGGGTCTCACGGGAAATATATTTTCAGAAGAACAATGTCCCAGGAAGGAAAGCATAATAGAACTTTAAAATGATATCTGCAGGAGTAATGATATAGTCGCATCCTGAATTTTTGTTTCATGAAAGGCTATAGGGAGGGATGTAGACCGTTGGGATGTATGATGTGTCTTATGATGTACTGGAGGAGGACTCCTAACTGATTAATTGGGTATATTCAGATGTTGTGAGGAAATGTAGCCAACAGGCCCAAATGTTCCTGTATTTAGTAGAGGAGTCTTGTGCTTGATGTACAAGTTCCTCCATTTTGGCTATTTTGTTTACTCTTTTGAACCAGTCTGCGATTGTGGGTGGGTTGGGAGATCTCCAGAGAACTGGGATACAAAGTTTGGCAGCATTGATTAGATGTAGTGCTAGGGATTTATGATAAGTTTTCATCGGTAGGGAGGAGTGGTGTAGGAGGGCTTGGGCTGGGGAGAAATCTAGCTGAAGTGAAGTGATTTGGGAGGTGAGGTGAAAAACCTTAGTCCAGAAGATAGAAATCGCAGGGCAGTCCCACCATATGTGAAGGAGTGATCCGTTTTTGTCATTACATCTACAACAATTGGATGGGATCTCTGGATTAATGGTGTGTAACTTGAGAGGCGTTTTGTACCATCTGGAGAAAAGCTTATATCCGTTTTCTTGAGTTGTTACATTGATTGAGCCTTTGTGAATATTAGAGTATATCTTTTCCCATTCCTTATCAGAGAGATGGATGGAAAGATCTTTTTCCCACTTTGCACTAGCTATATTTGTTTTGGGAGTATGCTCGAGAAAGAGGTTCAAGTACATGGTGGAAATCAGGTGTCGTTGTGGTTCAGTGGCAGAGCAAAGGGATTCAAAGTGTGATTGGTTTCTTGAGTATGCAGCACTAGTTTGGGGATCAAGGAGAAAATGTCTGAGTTGCATATATGACCAGAAAGAGATCTGGTGGTTCGTTTCTTGGGAGTTCAATGAGGAAAGCGGTTTAATTTTCCCCTTAGCGAAGAAATCTCCCGCTGTCATCTTTGTCTGGGATCCTATTCCATGAAGGAAAGAATCAAGTATAAGGTTATTTTAAAGTATATCTATAGCATCCATATAATTTTTGGCTGAAAATCTAATTAAAACCCCTTTAGGCATTACACAAAACCTTATGCCGCGTGCACACGGCTGGACTTCCCGACAGAAAAAGTCTGATGGGAGCTTTTGGTCGGACTTTCCGACCGCGTGTATGCCCAATCGGACTTTTTCTGTCGACATTTCCGATGGACTCAGATATAGAACATGTTCTAAATCTTTCCGTCAGAAATGCCGACGGAGTTTAGCCCGTTGGCAAGTACGCTTGTGTGTACGCGGCATTAGAGAACATGTGTAATGTCTTTCTTCATGGATTCCATAAACATTATCTTCTCCACCAAAATTTATGGTAAAAAGTTATGGCATCATAGCTAGCATGTTGGTGATCTGTGCCTAAAAGGCTTGGAGGCTTGACTTTCAGATATAGATGTTCATCCAACAGGTATAGATGTTCATCTACCAAAATTTATGGTATAAAGTTATGGCATCATTGCTAGCATGTTGGCGATCTGTGCCTAAGGCTTGGATGCTTGACTTTCAGATATAGATGTTCATCCAACAGGTCAACATTTATCAACATACTGTACATCGTCAGTTCTTCACATAGCCAATTGCAGAAGCATAAGTAGATTTATTCATGTAGTGGAAGAGAAAGGATTAGAAAAATAACATTTTTCAACTGTTTTTCATGATTTGTGAGTAATTTAGTAAAGAAGGCTTTTGTGGAAGTTTAGGCTTAGTTTACAGCTTATCTAAAGCCAAGAAACACACTTCCTGTCCTAGAATGACAATGTATGCTTACAGTACTGTATCTATGAAGAAGCAGCATTGTGACCCTATAAAATCCCCTCTTCCCTTTTTAATTCCTTATTTTTTGAAAATCAGACACAAAGCCAACAAAGACTTAAATACAGAGAACGGTTGTATAACAAATGAACTGAAAAAATTTGTAGTTGTATATGACAAAACAGAAAAGTGAGTTATAACTCAAGAACTGAGACCTCATCTTGGTCTGGCAACTAATGGTTGTGGAAATGATTAGGTGTGCCCCTTTTTAGCTGGTTGGAGGGGTTTCCTAGATGTTTCAGTAGCATGAGCGGCTCAGTTTGCGTTCCCCATTGTGGGATGTAAATGGGTATAACAGCAAGGTTTTCCAGTGGACATAAAAGCTCAGCAATTAGGAATTCATACTCACTTTGTGCTAAACCACTCCCTGTACACCTCTTCCCTTTTAACTTCTACATAACATGGAAGGACTTCATGCACACTGGCCATTTTTTACAGCTGCAGCCAGTAAACTCCTCAGCATGTTATCCTATGCACACATAGGCATTTATCAGCGTTTTTTGGCAGGGGCATTTTTGGGCTGGAACCCCCCCCCCTAAGAACTACTGTGTTTGAAGAGGAGTTTTTCAGCTGTAAAAAGGCTCTAACACTGAAAAACGTTGAAAAGCATTGCAAAATGTGCCTTAAGCTTTTGTGGGAGTATAGTCTTGCTAAAAAATCGTAACAAATGCAAACGTTAAAAAACGCTAAAAAAATGCTAATGCAAAAACGCTGTTTTTTAACGCTACTGTCCTTTTTATAACATCCAGTGTGCACAGGAAATTGTCAGGCAAGATTTTTTTGCATTATACACTGGTATTTTATTTGTGCACTTATTGAACAGATATAATAAAAACAATTAAATGGTATATTTATTAGACCAAATGGGAAAAAAATATTTGTTATGGTTTATATAATCTTTTAGGCCTTATGCACACTGGACGTTTTTGATGTTGCTGTTTTGGGAATTTTGTTTAACTGCTTCTAAACTCTCCTGCATGTTATCATATATGTTAATGCACACATAGGCTTTTAGCAGCATTTTTTCGCAGGAGAGTTTAGTGGCAAAAAAAATCCCTTTGCCAGCGGGTTCTGGAGCAGCAGCATTTTGGCAGAAAACACACTGACAGCTTCTAAACTCTCCTAAACTCTGCTAAATGCTGGTGCCCAGTGTTTTTTCTTTTGTTTTTTTTGTAAGCGGAGGTCGCCAGCATCATTAACAATGGATGAGTCTTCAGCTGTCAGCGGGGTTCCCCACTGACAGCTGAATGTAAAAAAAAAAAAAGCACAGTTGCCAGAAATAAAAAATTGTGAAAAAACAGCGTGCCCCCCCCCCCCTCCACAATCCATTCCAGGCTCTTTAAGTCTGGTATGAATTTTAAGGGGAAACCCATGCCAATTTTTTTTTGGGTCCCCCCAAAATCCATACCAGTTCCAAGCATGCAGCCTGGCAAGCAGCTCCTGGACCCCCTATGTGAATGAGTAGGGGTACATAGTACCCCTACTCATTCACAGTAAAAAAGTCTAGTTTAAAAAAACACAGGAGGCAGTTTTTGACAAGTCCTTCATAAAAAAAACCCCAGAAAACAAAACAATGTTTCCCCGATGTAGATCCATCATCACCGACCCAGAAAAAAAAGAAAAGGTCTGCACCAGACAAAGGCTTCCATCGCTTGACAGCTCTGCTGCCTCTCACTGCAAAATAAACTAAGGGCCAGGGCAGGGCCCCTTGTGACATCACAGACCTAGCATGCCCTGCAGTCGGTGACATCACAAGGGGACGGGGCCCCAGTAAAAGTTAACAAGTTTCGTGCTGAAGGTTATGCGTAAGCACTAACTGCAACGCAAAACCCGTCAACTTTTACTGTACCCCCACACTGTCTGTGATGTTTTTATAAGAAGATATAATAAAGGTTGAAAGATGTAGGAATTCTGTACTTTTCTCTTTATTGTGCACTCACAGATGAGCTGTGCTAGCACCTTCACCTTGTATGCAGTGGATGGATTGCTCACCTGGGGCAGCTTCTCTTGTGTATGACATAGATCAATATTTTTCAGTGAAAATACCACTTTGCATTGTAGTTTGCTGTGATGTACTGTATTAATTGTATTTGCATTTAGGTATGCCCCAAACTAAAATAAAGGTTTGAAAGACATTTAGCTTGCTAAATTATAACTAAAAATAAATGTGACCTGACACGACCAGCAATGGCATGCCTCCATCCCTAATATGTTGGTACAAAAATAAGGACAAGAGATGGGACTTTACACGAGGTATGTCATTGAAAATGATGATACATGATATAATATAATTTCGTGTCACATAGAATATCCATGATTTTGAGAGGCATAATATAACAATGAAAAATAATAGTAATAATAACAACAATAATAATAATAATAATATTATATATATATATAAATCATAAAAGATTAACATACCAAATATAATAGTATTAAAATATGTATTACAAATAATCCATGAACATGATTTGGTACAGGAAATTTAAAATAAATAATACAGATCATCATATAGATATAATTTACAAGATAAATTCATGACTTAATCATACATCCAATATAGAGACCAATATATAATATAAAAAATTAGGGTTGAGCTGAACACCCTCCCGATTCGGTTTGCAGCAGAACATGTGAACAGGCAAAAAATTTGTTAGAAAACGTAAACAACGTTAAAGTCTATGTGACACAAACAAAAAAAATCAAAAGTGCTAATTTTAAAGGCTTATATGCAAGTTATTGCCATAAAAAGTGTTTGAGGACATGGGGAACATGTATCACTGCAAAAAAAAACGTTTTAAAAACTGCAGTTTTTTTCGGGAGCAGTGATTTTAATAATGCTTAAAGTGAAACAATAAAATGGAAATATTCCTTTAAATATTGTGCCTGTGGGGTGTCCTTAGTATGCCTGTAAAGTAAAGCATCTTTCCCATGTTTATAACAGTGCCACAGCAAAATGACATTTCTAAAGGAAAAAATGTCATTTAAAACTGCTTGCGGCAATGAAAAAGGGATATCCGAAGACAAACTGTTGAAATGGAGGTGTGCCACATCCCAAATGAATATAGAAATAGAGGAACCCCCTAGGGGTGGGACTTTGAAGGCACTACCAAAACAATAAAACTGCTTGCGACTGTAATGTATTGTCGATTCCCGGCAATATAGATAAAAAAATCAAAAATACCAAAAAAAAAATGTTGCGGATGTCACACCCAAAATCCATACCATGCTCTTCAGGTCTGGTATGGATATTAAGGGTAACCCCGCACCCAATTTTTTAAAAAAGGTGTGGGGGGCCCCCAGGCACTATATACTTTGAACAGCAGTATATATACTATACGGCCTGCCCTATATACTCTGCAGAAAATTGGGGCTTAGGTGTTGGTGGTACCAGAACACTGTTACTCTTGTTGGACACAGGAACGGGCCCTGCTATGAAATATTATATAAAAAATTGTAATTACATGCCCCTGTTAAACAGGGGCAGAAAAATTGGGCCTTGGGCGGTGGTGGTGGTGCCACAACTATGTAAGCCCTCATATTTACTCATGTTGGGCACAGGAACAGGTCCTGCTGTGAAATATATCAAAAATTGTAATTACATGCCCCTGTTAAACAGAGGTAGAAAAATTGGGCCTTGGGCGGTGGTGGTGGTGCCACAACACTGTAAGCCCTCACAGTTACTCTTGCTGGGTGCAGGAACAGGCCCTGCTGTGAAATATTGGATCAAAAATTGTAATTACATGCCCCTGTTAAACAGGGGCAGAAAAATTGGTCCTTTGGTGGTGGTGCCACAACTCTCTATATGTTTCCTCACTCCCTGATGGCTTCGACCCTGCACCAATGCTCTCCATGTTAGACACGCTAGCACTGGGATGGCTCTGATGCAGAGAGACAATTCCTTGTTTCAGAGATCACATCATAAGAGGTAACAGTGGCCATCAGGTCTTTCCTGGCAGGGAAGACCCTCGGTCTGGATGGACTGCCCATAGAATATTATAGAGCTCACATAGAACTACTCGCCCCCAAGCTAGCTCAGATGTTTCAGATCTGTCTCCAACAGGGCTCCTTACCATCCTCTATGAGGAAAGCCCATATTGTTTTCATTCCAAAGCCTAATAAAGACCCTAAGTTGTGCGCCTCCAACAGGCCGATAGTGCTCCTAAACTGTGACCTAAAAATACTAACCAAATTACTGGCTGCTATGCTTAATAAGGTAAAAAAATCCCTGATTGACTCTGACCAAATGGGCTTTATGCCCGGTAGGTCCACAGACATTAACATACGCAGACTTTTTTCTAATATTCATGCCCCCATACTAATCAGGGCAATAGGACCATTGCCACCCTTGATATGGAAAAGCCATTTGACACGGTGGAGTGGGTGTATCTGTGGGAGGTGTTGAGAAGAATGGGTTTCCCACTGAAATTTATTGACTGGATTCGTACACTGTACACCAGTCCTCTGGCATGCATTAAAATGAACAGCTCCCTGTCTCCTCCATTCCCCCTGCAGAGAGGCACCAGACAAGGATGCCCTCTCTCCCTGGCTCTGTTCGCCCGGGCCATGGAACCTATAACTGAGGCCCTCAGGAGCTCAGCCATGGTCCATAGGCTTGGGGTGGGCTGGCTGGAGGAGAGAGTGGCTCTTTGCGCAGATGATCTACTCCTTTTTTTAAACGACGCTGGTGACTCTCTGCGGGCGCACTCGGGGTAATGGATGCCTTCTCTGCCTTCACGGGACTGAGGGTGAATTGACACAAGTCTCAGCTCTTTCCGGTGGATGAGGGGGCCAGGTCCTCCTCACCCTCCTCAACCCCACTCCAGTGGGTGGATAAATTTACCTATTTAGGTATCATCATCTCAAGAGAGAGCGGGGACTTTGCCTGGCTCAATCTTGATCCTGTCCTGGCAGTTATCAGATCCAAACTGAAGGCGTGGAGCAATCTTCCCCTTTCCCTCATTGGGCGTATCAACTAGGGATGAGACGAACACCCTCCCTGTTCGCTTGTGAACAGGCAAACAAATTGTTCGAACACGCGAACACCGTTAAAGTCTATGGGACACAAACATGAATAATCAAAAGTACTAATTTTAAAAGCTTATATGCAAGTTATTGTCATAAAAAGTGTTTGGGGATCTGGGTCCTGCCCCAGGGGACATGAATCAAAGCAAAAAAAGTTTTAAAAACGACTGTTTTTTCGGGAGCAGTGATTTTAATAATGATTAAAGTGAAACAATAAAAGTGTAATATTCCTTTAAATTTCATACCTGGGGGGTGTTTATAGTATGCCTGTAAAGGGGCGCATGTTTCCCGTGTTTAGAACAGTCTGACAGCAAAATGACATTTCAAAGGAAAAAAAGTCATTTAAAACTACTCACAGGTATTAATGAATTGCCGGTCCGACAATACACATAAAAGTTCATTAATAAAAATGGCATGGGAATTCCCCACAGGAACAAAGAAACCAAAATTTTTAAAAAAATGCCGTGGGGGTCCCCCTAAATTCCATACCAGGCCCTTCAGGTCTGGTATGGATACTAAGGGGAACCCCACGCCCAAATTAAAAAAAAATGGCGTGGGGTCCCCCCAAAAATCCATACCAGACCCTTATCCGAGCATGCAACCTGGCAGGCCACAGTAAAAGAGGGGGGGGTCGAGAGAGCGCCCCCCCTCCTGAACCGTACCAGGCCACATGCCCTCAACATTGGGAGGGTGCTTTGGGGTAGCCCCCCAAAACACCTTGTCCCCATGTTGATGGGGACAAGGGCCTCATCCCCACAACCCTTGCCTGGTGGTTGTGGGGGTCTGCGGGCTGGGGGCTTATCGGAATCTGGAAGTCCCCTTTAACAAGGGGACCCCCAGATCCTGGCCCTCCCCCTTGTGTGAAATGGTAAGAGGGTACAAAAGTACCCCTACCATTTCACAAAAAAACTGTCAAAAATGTTAAAAATGACAAGAGACAGTTTTTGACAATTCCTTTATTTAAATGCTTCTTCTTTCTTCTATCTTCTATCTTCCTTCGGTTTCTTCCTCCATCTTCTTCTTCTTCTGGTTCTTCCTCCGGTGTTCTCGTCAGGCATCTTCCTCCGCGGTGTCTTCTTCCCTTCTTCTCCTCGGGCCGCTCCGCATCCATGATGGCATGGTGGGAGGCTCCCGCTGTGTGATGCTTCTCCTCTTCTGACGGTTCTTAAATAACAGGGGGGGCAGGGCCATCCGGTGCCCCCCCATTATTTAAGAACCGTCAGAAGAGGAGAAGCATCACACAGTGGGAGCCTCCCACCATGCCATCATGGATGCAGAGTGGCCCGAGGAGAAGAAGGGAAGAAGACGCCGCGGAGGAAGATTCTGGACGAGAACATCGGAGGAAGAACCAGAAGAAGAAGAAGAAGATGGAGGAAGAAACCAAAGGAAGATAGAAGATAGAAGAAAGAAGATAGAAGAAGCATTTAAATAAAGGAATTGTCAAAAACTGTCTCTTGTCATTTTTAGCATTTTTGACAGTTTTTTTGTGAAATGGTAGGCCCTTACCATTTCACACAGGGGGGAGGGCTGGGATCTGGGGGTCCCCTTGTTAAAGGGGGCTTCCAGATTCCGATAAGCCCCCCGCCCGCAGACCCCCACAACCACCAGGCAAGGGTTGTGGGGATGAGGCCCTTGTCCCCATCAACATGGGGACAAGGTGTTTTGGGGGGCTACCCCAAAGCACCCTCCCAATGTTGAGGGCATGTGGCCTGGTACAGTTCAGAAGGGGGGGCGCTATTTCGTCCCCCCTCTTTTCCTTCGGCCTGCTAGGTTGCGTGCTTGGATAAGGGTCTGGCATGGATTTTTGGGGGGACCCCACGCCATTTTTTTTAAAATTTTGGCGCGGGGTTCCCCTTAAAATCCATACCAGACCTGAAGGGTCAGGTATAGATTTTGAGGGGGACCCCACGCCATTTTTTTTTAAATTTTGGTTCGGGGTTTCCCTGTGGGGAATTCCCATGCCGTTTTTATCAATGAACTTTTATGTGTATTGTCGGACCGGCAATTCATTAATAGCCGCGAGTAGTTTTAAATGACTTTTTTTCCTTTAAAATGTCATTTTGCTGTCAGACTGTTCTAAACACGGGAAACATGCGCCCCTTTACAGGCATACTATAGACACCCCCCAGGTATGAAATTTAAAGGAATATTACACTTTTATTGTTTTACTTTAAGCATTATTAAAATCACTGCTCCCGATAAAACGGCCGTTTTTAAAACTTTTTTTTGCATTGATCCATGTCCCCTGGGGCAGGACCCAGGTCCCCAAACACTTTTTATGACAATAACATGCATATAAGCCTTTAAAATTAGCACTTTTGATTTCTCCCATAGACTTTTAAAGGTCGTTCTGTGGCTTTCGAATTTGCCGCGAACATTCCAAATTGTTCGCTGTTCGGCGAACTGGCGAACAGCCGATGTTCGAGTCGAACATGAGTTCGACTCGAACTCGAAGCTCATCCCCTAGTATCAACCTTCTTAAAATGAAAGTCCTCCCCAAACTCACGTACATTTTTAGACATTGCCCAAAATGGCTGACCAAAACCTTCCTCTCCTTCATCTGGGGCTCAAAGCCACCTAGATTCAAATACACCACTCTGACCAGGCCTGTGGACAGTGGGGGCTTGGCTCTACCTGATTGTCACAAGTATTTCTTGGCCACTCAGCTTGTAATTGCCCATTGGTGGTTGCAGGCGGACCTGACCAATTCTGCGACGGTGCTAGAAGTGGCTATAGTGGGGTCTCTGGAGGCCTTGAGGGTGTTACTATTCAGGGGACCAAAAACACCTCACTGCCTCACCCCTTCTATGTGCACCACTATGCAGGTGTGGAGGGTGGGAGAGGTGCTGAGGGCACCCCAGCCGAACTCCTGGTCTCCTCACACCCCCCTGTGGCTGAACCCAAACCTATCACAGTTCAATACCATCCCAGATCCACAGGCCTGGGCCAAATATGAAATATTGACCCTTGAACATGTAATTACCAATGGGGAGCTTATCCCCTTTTATGTATTGCATACCAAATTTAATGTACCTGCACGTGTTGCTCATGCCTACAGGTGTCAGTTCTTAGGCCAACCAATTGTATTGGAGTGTAAACAAGAAAGAAAGAAAAGTATTGTTGCGCTACTAAAAAGATTTTTCTCTTAAAAGTGTAAATCAGCAGCCAGCATCACCAGTATGATAACCGTATACAAAATGTGATAAATAAATAAATAAATGCAGCGCTAAGTGTCATTAACCATGCGTTTTTCTGTGGTTAAACAAGCGTGTAATCAAACATGCGTTTTCAGTGATTATACAAACATATAATCAAATATATCACCTTTCATAGGTAATAAGGATGTTCATCCGAAAAAATGTGATGGTGATTCGAAAAAATATAAGTGAAAATAAACAACAAAATATAAGTGCAGTGTCTACACACATGAATCATCTAATTAGAATACTATATATCACCTTACATCACAGCAGTGTATAGTAGTATATAAAGGAATAAAGTCCATACATAAAAAACTCTAGCGATAACGCTGTGCAAACTGTGGCACTGATGAGATCCCGTAGTGATTGTTACATCTGGTGGACAATCTTCCTGCATACAGATTTCATATAGAAATTGTAAGGTGGATGCGCTTACCAGAAGGGATGGACACTCTCACCGTACGGCGGGGTGTCATAAGGGCTTGTGGATCCAGATGATCCTATGGGTGTTCACTGGAAACTCGGTGAGGTGTGCCAATGGACAGTACCGGAAACTGCATACACATCGACTTCAGAGACGGAAACTGCATACACAGCGACTTCAGCGACTTCAGAGACGAAAGGATGTAGTTCTCACCACGTCACAATGTCATCCACATAGGGAAAAAAAAGGGAATCTCCACATGGTGCATGAACCGATAAAAGCAGGTTTATTTGAAATCATCAGCGGTACAGCAAATGTTTCACAAGCATCAGATAAAAAAAGTTGAACAAGTGATCACAAGTTGAATAAAAATAGGATTGGAAATTAGCGTGGTAACAGAGTAACAGCAGTCAGCAACCCGACATGTTTCGGACGATTGTCCATCTACAGGGGCATATAGCTGGATATCTGAAACCACGCTGTACATATAGCAATAATAATACATCTAATATTAATCAGCTGTGTGACTCTTGTCTCATGGCCGTTACTCAGCCAATCAGAGACAGGCAACCGTGTCTACCATAACACAGACCAGCTGTGTAAAGCACTTCCCAAACTTCCTCTCAGCCAATCAAAGACCGGCATCAAGTGCCTGTCCTCCCACAGGACACATGACCACCGTGGGTCACGTGACACCTCCAGCCAATCACCGCTTCTCGGTCCGGATCATGTGACTTTCCCAGAAAGGATTCTGGTTAATGGAGGCTACAGAGATATAATCATCTAGTGCACTCAATGATGATGTCATCGCACGGCCACAGCTGCACTCCAAACCTCTCTCTCAGTTCAACCAACCGAGAGAGGGGATAGGGCAGGAGGAGGACTAATTCCACCTGACTGTCTCCAATCTATGTCATTGCACAAGCCGGATCAGCGCTCCTCTCCTGGTTACTTCCTGTGTCACCAGAAGCACCAATGGATTGCTAATAGGCACAGGGGACACCAATGACAGTAAAAATAATACTAAAATTGCTATAAAAAATATTGAAAATAATAAAAATTGTAAGGCTGAACACCGCAACCATTTGAATGGCTCTCTTTTACAGAAACATAGATTATCTTAGTTAAGTAAATATGTCAACCTTACAGTACATTCATATATATATCAAGATAACCCGTTGTTTCCAGATCACCCCTCAACAGGAAACAAAAAGTAATCCGTGGACATTTCATTATCACTATTTCTAAAATATCCCAGGTCTATGGTTATAAAATGAAAAAGGAAAGGAAAAAAGGAAAAATAAAAAAATAAAAAACCTTGATATTAGATCTTATAAACCAACCCACAAACTTCCATATTTATAAGACCCTATGGAGGACTTGTCGGGCGGAGGTAAACCCAACCCGGGATCGTACGAACAAGAACTGTAAATACCACCGAAAACCTATGTAAGGACTTTAAGACTTATTGATAAATGCATTCACATCCCATTCGACGTTTAACCCATAAGGGGAATAGCTCTTTAACTGGAAGATCCAGAAGGTTTCCAGCTTAGACACTCCCCTCATGCGTGGACCACCCCTCCAGTTTGGAACAAACCTGTCTATAATCTGAAATTTAGTACCTCTGGGGTCCCTATCGTGGAACTGAAGGAAATGGCGAGGTACGCTGTGGTTGGTACGCCCCAGTTTGATGGCAGTAATGTGTTCGTTAACCCTAGTACTGAATGTTCTAATTGTCCGTCCTACATATTGTTTATTACATGAACATGTAATAAGATACACTATGTAACGTGTAGCACACGTCACAAAGTGTTTCAGATGGTAAATGGTTGAAGTCACTGTGGATTGGAATGTCTCAGATTTTTTTCTCAAGAGATTGTGCGTGCATACGTTGCACCTCTTGCAGGGATGGTAACCCTTCGTTTCAGGAAAGAACGAAGGTTTAACATGGGCCTCAATCACATTATGTGCAATACGGTTTCTTAGGGAGGGAGCTCCTCTAAACGTAACACTGGCTCTAGGGGGAAGGACCGGGCCCAAAATGGGATCGTTTGTCAGAACATCCCAATGACGGTTCAAGATACGTTTTATACATTTATGCTGGACCGAGAATTGTGTAAATAGCGACCATTTAAACTTGTCATCTGGAAGAAGTTTTGGTTTTTCCATGATGAGTGTCTCTCGATCAATAGACAATATTCTACTAATCTCCAGGTCAATCATAGATGATTGGTAGCCCTTTTCAATAAAGCGTTCTTTTAAGAACTGAGCTTTTTTGGTAAAGTCAAGGGGATTAGTGCAGTTTCTACGAATACGCAGTAGTTGACTGCGTGGGACCGAATCAAGCCATGGACCGTAATGGCAGCTATCTGTAGAGATATAGCCGTTTCTGTCCGTAGGTTTGAAAAACGTGCTGGTGACGATCTGACGGTCTGCTATAGAAATCTCCAATTCCAGAAAATGAATAGAGGTTGTGCTCAGTTCGTAGTTCAACCATTTACCATCTGAAACACTTTGTGACGTGTGCTACACGTTACATAGTGTATCTTATTACATGTTCATGTAATAAACAATATGTAGGACGGACAATTAGAACATTCAGTACTAGGGTTAACGAACACATTACTGCCATCAAACTGGGGCGTACCAACCACAGCGTACCTCGCCATTTCCTTCAGTTCCATGATAGGGACCCCAGAGGTACTAAATTTCAGATTATAGACAGGTTTGTTCCACACTGGAGGGGTGGTCCACGCATGAGGGGAGTGTCTAAGCTGGAAACCTTCTGGATCTTCCAGTTAAAGAGCTATTCCCCTTATGGGTTAAACGTCGAATGGGATGTGAATGCATTTATCAATAAGTCTTAAAGTCCTTACTTACGGTGGTATTTACAGTTCTTGTTCGTACGATCCCGGGTTGGGTTTACCTCCGCCCGACAAGTCCTTCATAGGGTCTTATAAATATGGAAGTTTGTGGGTTGGTTTATAAGATCTAATATCGAGGTTTTTTATTTTTTTATTTTTCCTTTTTTCCTTTCCTTTTTCATTTTATAACCATAGACCTGGGACATTTTAGAAATAGTGATAATGAAATGTCCACGGATTACTTGTTGTTTTCTGTTGAGGGGTGATCTGGAAACAACGGGTTATCTTGATATATATATGAATGTACTGTAAGGTTGACATATTTACTTAACTAAGATAATCTATGTTTCTGTAAAAGAGAGCCATTCAAATGGTTGTGGTGTTCAGCCTTACAATTTTTATTATTTTCAATATTTTTTATAGCAATTTTAGTATTATTTTTATTGTCATTGGTGTCCTCTGTGCCTATTAGTAATCCATTGGTGCTTCTGGTGACACAGGAAGTAACCAGGAGAGGAGCGCTGATCCGGCTTGTGCAATGACATAGATTGGAGACAGTCAGGTGGAATTAGTCCTCCTCCTGCCCTATCCCCTCTCTCTCGGTTGGTTGAACTGAGAGAGAGGTTTGGAGTGCAGCCGTGGCCGTGCAATGACATCATAATTGAGTGCACTAGATGATTATATCCCTGCAGCCTCCATTAACCAGAATCCTTTCTGGGAAAGTCACATGATCCGGCCCGAGAAGCGGTGATTGGCTGGAGGTGTCACGTGACCCGCGGTGGTCATGTGTCCTGTGGGATGACAGGCACTTGATGCCGGTCTTTGATTGGCTGAGAGGAAGTTTGGGAAGTGCTTTACACAGCTGGTCTGTGTTATGGTAGACACGGTTGCCTGTCTCTGATTGGCCGAGTAACGGCCATGAGACAAGAGTCACACAGCTGATTAATATTAGATGTATTATTATTGCTATATGTACAGCGTGGTTTCAGATATCCAGCTATATGCCCCTGTAGATGGACAATCGTCTGAAACATGTCGGGTTGCTGACTGCTGTTACTCTGTTACCACGTTAATTTCCAATCCTATTTTTATTCAACTTGTGATCACTTGTTCAACTTTTTTTATCTGATGCTTGTGAAACATTTGCTGTACTGCTGATGATTTCAAATAAACCTGCTTTTATCGGTTCATGCACCATGTGGAGATTCCCTTTTTTTTCCCTATGTGGATGACATTGTGACGGGGTGAGAACTACATCCTTTCGGCCACTAGCGTATTGGGAGAGGTGAATCCATCCATCCATCCAATGACCTACAGTCTACCTCGCCACTGAAGTCGCTGTGTATGCAGTTTCCATCTCTGAAGTCGCTGTGTATGCAGTTTCCGGTACTGTCCATTGGCACACCTCACCGAGTTTCCAGTGAACACCCATAGGATCATCTGCATCCACAAGCCCTTATGACACCCCGCCGTACGGTGAGAGTGTCCATCCCTTCTGGTAAGCGCATCCACCTTACAATTTCTATATGAAATCTGTATGCAGGAAGATTGCCCACCAGATGTAACAATCACTACGGGATCTCATCAGTGCCACAGTTTGCACAGCGTTATCGCTAGAGTTTTTTATGTATGGACTTTATTCCTTTATATACTACTATACACTGCTGTGATGTAGGGTGATATATAGTATTCTAATTAGATGATTCATGTGTGTAGACACTGCACTTATATTTTGTTGTTTATTTTCACTTATATTTTTTCGAATCACCATCACATTTTTTCGGATGAACATCCTTATTACCTATGAAAGGTGATATGTTTGATTATATGTTTGTATAATCACTGAAAACGCATGTTTGATTACACGCTTGTTTAACCACAGAAAAACGCATGGTTAATGACACTTAGCGCTGCATTTATTTATTTATCACAAATTGTATTGGAGTATTCAGAACTCGAACCCACCCTTCGGGTGAAGGATCTCGAGAAACCCACGTCTCAGATCTATGGGTCCCTGCTGGTTGCTGCCATTCCCGAGCTGTCCTCCCTCCGCAGGAAATGGGTGGGGGACATACTGGAGATGGATGAAGATGACTGGAGGGAAATTTGGGATTTTCCAATCTCCCCTCTGGTCTCAGCCAGGTACAAACTGGTTCCATACAAAATTGTACACAGAGTTCACTACACACCCCACAGGCTGCACCAGATGTCGCTGGTGTATTCTCTGGCGTGTTGGCGCTGCTCCTACCAGCCGGGGGACTTCTTTCACATTTTCTGGGCTTGCCCAGCAATTGTACATTATTGGAAAGAAATACTCCAAATGATCACTGAGGTCACTAAGCTTGTTGTCTCATATGATCCTAAATATTGTCTGCTGGGACTAGTGGAACAAATGCCAATACTCAGAGCTAGGAAAATACTAATATCTCTGTTATTATACTATGCACGTAAGGCCATCACAATGACCTGGAAACAGTCATCTCCCCCCTCTGTTAGATTCTGGAAGAGCCTAGTGAATGCCAGTTTGCCCCTTTTTTAAAGCCACCTACTCGGGCAGGGGTTGCCCACAAAAATTTGAAAAGGTATGGACCTGTTGGCTAGATGATAATACCACGACAACTGATACAGTAACCAATTCCTAAATTAACATTATGGTTATAATATGTTAGCAAGTTGACCCAATATCTCTTGTCACATTATCCTGTAATTTTAATGCAGAGCATGGATTCTCCTGAATTAAACCCCCCCCCCATTGGGGTATAAATAAGTAAGTTTGTTTATGTTGAATGATGTGCCCTGGTGTGGTCCGTTACCGCATCAGAGGATACGCCCCTGCATTGGCAATGTTTGCTCCTTGTATGGGCAATTTTGTATGTATATAAAACTTAATAAAAAGATTTTGCAAAAAAAAAAAATGTAATTACATGCCTCTGTTAAACAGGGGCAGAAAAATTGGGCCTTGGGTGGTGGTGCCCTAAACCAAAAATATTGTTGGAAGCTAGTATCATCAAGATTGAGGAGGTATAGGATAGTCAGCATAGGCAGTCTTCAAGGGATCCCACATCCATAGCAAATTCAATCAGTTACATCAGCTTCAGGTGCTTGATAGCTGCTGATCCAAGACTGATTCTTTTTTATGAATGTGAGCCTATCGACGGAGTCTGTGGATAGGCGCACTCTTTGACCAGTTAAAACCCTCCAGCAGCACTGAATGTGCATTCAGAAAGCACGCTGGATGCAGGACAGGCCAGTAGCTCAATTGCATATTGAGCAAGTTCTGGCCAATGTTCCATCTTCAAGACCCAGTAACCCAGTGGATGCTCTGTTGGAAAGGTCTCCAAGCCCGCTCTTGCTCCTAGATATTCCTGCACCATGTAATGCAGACACTGGCGATGGTTGCTTGAACCAATCAGACCTTGGTGCTGAGGACTGAAAAATTGTTTAAAGGCATCGGTTAGCCAGCCACCTTCTCCACCGCTCTCCCTCTGACTGAACGAAGCCTCAGCAACACATTGTCCAGCACCAGGAAATGGTAACCTCCCAGGGTCTGGAAATGCATGCACAAACCTTTCTTCAAGGCCTCCTGAAGATGTTTCATCCTCTGCAAAGGCAGGATGAGGTTTGCAACCTTACCCTAGTAATGTGGAATAAGAAGGGTTGCCAGCCAGTAATGATCCCTCTCCTTGATACCACGAATCCTAGGGTCCTTTCACAGGCTTTGCAGAATCAGGGAGGCCATGCAGCATAAGTTTGCAGAGGCATTCGATTCTGAATTAAGGTTACTAAGGATCACATGATCCGTAACTACCTCCTCCCAGCCACGTACAACTCCTTGGGTTTCTGGGGACTGAAAACCATCCCTTGAAGACTGCTGCTGAGTGTTATCCTCTACATCCATGCTGACACAATCCTCATCCTCCTCCTATTCTTCCTGTGTGTTTGGTGGACCCGCAGGAATGCTATATGGATAAAGGGGGCCTTGAGAGGTAAGGAAGTTCTCCTCTTCCTCCCGCTGTTCTGCCTCAAGTGTCCTGTCTATGATTCCACAAAGTGTGTGCTACAACAGGGAGACTAGAGGGACAGTGTCACTGATGCATGCGTTGTCACTGCTCACCATCCTTGTGGCCTCCTCAAATGGTGACAGGACAGTGCATGCATCCTTGATCAGTAGCCACTGGCAAGGTGAAAAGAAGCCAAGCTCCCCTGACGTCTCCTGGTGCCATACTCGCACAGGTACTCATTGATGGCCCTCTGCTGTGTGTGCAGCCACTGCGGCATTGCCAACGTTGAGTTCCACCTGGTGGGCTTGTCACAAATGAGGCGGTTGGTGGGCAGGTTGCATTCCCTTTGAATATCAGCCAGCCAAACACTGGCATTGTATGACCAGCAGAAATGACCACAGACTTTTTTGGCCTGCCTCATGAGATTCTGTAAGCCTGGATACCTGCTCAAGAACTACTGCACCACCAAATTCAGGATGTGTGCCAAGCATGGAACATGGGTCAAGTGTCCCTGTCGGAGGGCAGAGTGAAGGTTGGTGCCATACAACCGTGCCTGGCTGAAGCTGGCGTGGCAGAGCTGACAGAATCTCTTCCCCAGTGTGGTTCCTGTCCCCTAGGCATACCAATTTAAGCACCGCATGACATCTTTTAGCCTGACTGCTTGTGTAGTCCCTTGAACGCTTACGGAGCACCGCTGGTTCAGAGGACAAATCTGCAGAAGAGGCCATAGAGGAAGAAGAAGAGGAGGGGTTGCAGGAGAGAGCTGTGACAGAATCACCACTAGCATTTTGGAGGCATGGTGGTGGAACAAGCTCCAACAACACTGAACCCTGTCCTGCATCCTTCCCAGTTGCCAGTAGAGTTACCCAGTGTGCTGTGAAGGAAAGGTAATGTCCCTGCCCATGCTTGCTGGACCACTAGTCTGTGGTAATATGAACCTTACTGCTGACTGCCCTGTCCAACAAGGCCAAAACATTGCCTTCCACCTGCCGGTAGAGAGCTGGAATGGCCTTCTGTGAAAAGAAATGGTGTTTTGGAACCTGCCACTGAGGTACAGCACATTCCACAAATTCACAAAAGGGGGCAGAGTCTACCAGCTGAAAATGCAGCAGTTGCAGTGCTAGCAATTTGGCCAAGCTAGCATTTAGACGCTGAGCATGTCAAGCTGTTCTTGTCATGCATCCGCTTCAGACATAGGTTGCAAACAGCAATGGTGCGATCTGCTGCACACATGTCGAAAAAAGACCCACACCAAGGAACTTTTAAAAGTCAGTGGGGAGTCAGCAGCGCCCTGCACCTGCGGAGCTCTGTAGTGTGATGCAATAGGGTAGCTGCCCTTAAGCTGGCCCCTAGAGGATATCCTGCCTCGTTAGAGCTGTCCCTCCTTCTCCTCCCTTCTCTCAGGCACCCAAGTACAGTCAGTGACCTCATCATCCCCTCCCTCCTCATCACTGGAGCAAACTTGGCAGTATGCTGCAGCTGGAGGAACATGACTGCCAATTTCTTGTCCTTCTTGTCCTCTCTCTAGGCTCACGATACTCCCTTCCTCAACCTGGGAGCTGGTGGAATAGGCCACTTTGGCAGCTGTGTTGGAAAGAAAACTACTCTGAGCCTGGGTGACAGAGGATGAGGAGGATGAGGACGGCTTTGTTATCCACTCCACCGACTTTTCTGCATGTTCTGGCTCAATAACACGGCCAGCAGCAGAAAAAAAGGACAAGCATGCCTCACGGCTACCTGCAGAGAATGCACCATGTCCATGACCAGCACTGTTGACTGTAGACACACAGGCTACTTGCCCCCCTTTTAGTGGCCTGTGAGTGTTTGCCTCTCCTTGGTGCAGCTGGAGGAACATGACTGCCAATTTCTTGTCCTTCTTGTCCTCTCTCTAGGCTCACGATACTCCCTTCCTCAACCTGGGAGCTGGTGGAATAGACCACTTTGGCAGCTGTGTTGGAAAGAAAACTACTCTGAGCCTGGGTGACAGAGGATGAGGAGGATGAGGACGGCTTTGTTATCCACTCCACCGACTTTTCTGCATGTTCTGGCTCAATAACACGGCCAGCAGCAGAAAAAAAGGACAAGCATGCCTCACGGCTACCTGCAGAGAATGCACCATGTCCATGACCAGCACTGTTGACTGTAGACACACAGGCTACTTGCCCCCTTTTAGTGGCCTGTGAGTGTTTGCCTCTCCTTGGTGGCCCTCTGGGCATGATGTATTTTTTGTACTGTACACAATGTACACACTGTACACAAACTGTACACACTGTATTAGATACTGTGTACACCGCCTGAAGTGTATTAGAAACAGTACACCACAGAATACACTGTAGATATAGGCTACACTGGATGCAGAGTATATATACATATATGTATACATACAAGACTGTATATATTTATTAATACACCGCCTGAAGTGTATTAGAAACAGTACACCACAGAATGCACTGTAGATATAGGCTACACTGGATGCAGAGTATATATATATATATATATATATATATCAGTTCCAGTGCACGATAGTACATGTCAATGGGCTGACTCTTCCCAGCTTACCTTGTGTTCGTAAATCTGTGCGTTCAATTACAAGTGGGTTGCGGTGTCTTCGTCGGCGGTTCTCGCTTGCTGTTGCAGGTAGGGCTCAAACCTTTTTGTTCAAATTCAATGTTACCATTCTATATGTTTGCTATACCTGCAAACTTAGATTTGCAGGCTCCCTCTGCCTTGCTTGTCATCCCATCCACAAACATACGATTCATTCGTAGATCCAAGCCTCTGTACCATTGTCGGTTGTTCTCCGATATCACTCGATACAGGCTTCATTTTCTCATAGGATTCACTGTCTATGGGGTTGCCGTCTCATCCATTTTTGTGATCAGCATGTATTGTTTGCATGGGTTCTGTGTCTGATTGAGGTGGTAATTAGACCCACCTGGGGTCTTGTCTGCACTTTGATTAGCCTGGGGGGCTGGGTGGTTGGTATGTGTTTTGGTTTTAGAAGTAAGGGGTGATATACACACTGCAACCGATTTTGTATTGGATTCACTTCATACATTTTACAACCGATTTGTATCGGTTCGCATCAGTCTTATCCTGCAAACGAATTTGTAGTGGTTCTTACCATACCCTATGATTCATTATTTATTTTATTTATTTATTTATTTTTTTGGTCCGATTCACATCACCTCAGCAGCTACATGCATCACAGTCCACTTGAACCTAGTCGCACCAGCGGCACAAGGGTTCGCGTCACGAGTATCCCACACACCAATACGTAACAGTCCCTATCACAAATCTACGATTCATTACATATGCCACTTCGCAGTTACGTCCTACATATAATATTTCTGCTATCCTTTTTCTTTTCGCCTATCAGTAGGTGACCTTTCTAGCAATCGCTGCAAGCCACACATCTCATCATAACTCCTTGCAATCGCTGCAAGAACACGCATCTCAACATTAACCCATTTGCAAACATGCATCTCAACATTAACTCCTTGCAATCGCTGCAAATACACGCATCTCAGCATATACCCATTTTTGCAATTGCTGCAACATGCATCTCAGTATAAACTCCTTGCAGTCGCTGCAAGAACACGCATCTCATCATAACTCCTTGCAATCGCTGCAAGACAAGCATCTCATCATAACTCCTTGCAATCGCTGCAAGACAAGCATCTCATAACTCCTTGCAATCGCTGCAAAACACGCATCTCAGCATTTACCCATTTTTGCTATCACTGCAAAACATGAATCTCAGCATATACTCCTTGCAAACACACGCATCTCAGCATATACCCATTTGCAATCACTGCAAACATGCATCTCAACATATATTCCTTGCAATCGCTGCAAGCACACTCAGTGGTGCTCATACAGCCCACTTCACTTTTTAGTGGCACTTAATCGGTCACTCATCTCCAGTGGCATTCATACGAGCCATTCATCATTTTCGTCTGTCTTTTCTCCCTCAGGTCAGTCAAGTTCAGGTTCCATCCTGTACCAGGTTGGACGTTATTTCCCAGGTTGAAAAACAAAAAACAAAAAATGCTATGTTTACATCTTCACCAGGGCCAGTCGCATACAAGGGGGACACATAAAAAAAAATAAAAAATAAAAAAAAGTAAACAAATCTTGTTGTACTCATGTCACCCCTACTGCAGCTGTTCCCGGTCGACCGAGTTTCAATCCTAACCAGGACCTCGCTGCTAGAGCGTCAGTCAGGGCCTAGTTCATGGGCTTTTCTATCACATCATTCTGCAGCACCCTTTCACTATACCGTTACTTCACATACATCATTGGACGTGATCTCCAGGCATTAGTTCTGTCACATGTGTCTATACATGACACTCTGTTTTCGAAGGGCGACCCTTCACATCGCAGACAAGGTTGCCTAACAGTAGGCTTGCTGGCAGTGCAAGTGTTAGCAGCCCGAGCACACGTCACCCACTACAGACCGCAACATTCCTACGTAGACCGTACCGGACTTCTACTTCTCGCCCCAGTACTCCCTGGGGTTTTGGTCTTCAGGTTTGTGCTCACCACAGACAGGCACCCGAGCTATCGGTTATCTGGCCAGACACCTCCTGGCCCACCTCGGTCACCACGCACTCTTCTGAGTTTTCTAAATTTCCACTCTACATAAGTTCTGCACAACAGAACTCTGTCAGCTCCTGTCTATGCCTATCATTCCTTTTTCTGCACTTCTCCCTTTTTCCTCCTCTCTGAGTTTCCTCTTTACCACTCCACTCTCTAACCTATGGCTATGACTCCTCTTGAATATGAGCACCCGCCCCAGAGGCGTAACTAGAACCTTCAGGGCCCCGGTGCAAGAAACCATGATGGGCCCCCCTTCCACCCGAGCCCCGGCTTCCAATTTTGGGAGGGTGTCCATGGACATCCTCCCAAAACCGTGCTTCCCACATGACCCCTTGGACATGCATCCAGCGCAATCACATCGGCCCTTTACCATGTGATCAGCTGATCACATGTAAACAGACTGGTTATCCACAGCCCTTTCCTCACACGCTGTGTTAGGAAAGGACTGCCATTAACTGTCAAGAATGTCAGTAAATTGTTTACACTGATAATCAGTGCCCCAATCATCAGTGCCCATCAGTGCCAACTATCAGTGCCCATCACTTCCAACTGCAAGTGTTACCTATCAGTGCTCATTAATGCTGCCTATTAGTGCCCATCAATTCTGCCTATCAGCACCACCTATCAGTGCTCATTAATGCCACCTAACTGCGTCCATCAGTGCCACCTATCAGTACTCTTCAATTCTGTCCATCAAAGCCCATCAATACTGCCTGAGTTCTGCCTATCAGTGTTCCTTAGTGCCCATCTGTACCACCTATCAGTGCCCATCAATGCCACCTATCAGTGCAGCCTTTCAGTGCACATTAGTGCCTCCTATCAGTGCTGACCATCAGTGCTCATCAATGTGGCCTATCAGTGCTCATCAGTGCCTCCTATCAGTGCTCATCAGTGCCTCCTATAAGTACTCATCAGTGCCTTCTCTCAGTGTCCATCAGTGCCTTCTCTCAGTGCCCATCAGTGCCTTCTATCAGTGCTCATCGGTGCCTTTTATCAGTGTCCATCAGTGCCTTTTATCAGTGTCCATCAGTGCCTTCTCTCAGTGCTCATCGGTGCCTTCTATCAGTGCTCATCGGTGCCTTCTATCAGTGCCCATCAGTGCCTTCTATCAGTGCCCATCAGTGCCTTCTATTAGTGCTCATCTGTGCCGTCTATCAGTGCTCATCTCTGCCTTCTATCAGTGCTCATCTGTGCCTTCTATCAGTGCTCATCAGTGCCGTCTATCAGTGCCTTCTATTAGTGCTCATCAGTGCCTTCTATTAGTGCTCATCAGTGCCGTCTATCAGTGCTCATCAGTGCCGTCTATCAGTGCTCATCAGTGCCTTCTATCAGTGCCCATCAGTGCCTTCTATCAGTGCTCATAAGTGCCTTCTATTAGTGCCCATCAGTGCCCATCAGTGCCTTCTATTAGTGCCCATCAGTGCCTTCTATTAGTGCTCATCAGTGCCTTCTATCAGTGCTCATCAGTGCCTTCTATCAGTGCTCATCAGTGCCTTCTATTAGTGCTCATCAGTGCTGTCTGCCTTCTCAGGACAGCACAGCTCTGAGCAGAGATCGTGTGTCATAGATTAATAGCACAGAGAGACTCCGGCCGCATTAATGTTCTATTTGTCGGTCCTCTCTGGTATGAATGAGAGAGGAGGACACACAGCTGATTTCACTTCTCCCCCTTCTCCCCCCTCCCTCTCCTCTGTGCTCCGCGGGAAATATGAGCTCTTTAGCTTCACACTTGAGTGCCCGCGGAGCACAGAGGAGAGGGGAGGGGGGAGAAGTGAAATCAGCTGTGTGTCCTCCTCTCTCATTCATACCAGAGAGGACCGACAAATAGAACATTAATGCCGCCGGAGTCTCTCTGTGCTATTAATCTATGACACACGGATCTCCGCTCAGTCGTGTGTGAAGATCAACCCCACTGGGCCCCCCCACAGTGGCTGAATGCTGGGCCCAGTCGCAACTGCGACTGTTGCGACCCTGGTAATTCCGCCACTGACCCGCCCCCTTTTGTCTTTGGCTGGAACCATGTAGCATGCTGGCAGCGAGGACTTCACACCCACCCCTCTGTTACCCCCCCAAGCAGGCTCAAAGTGCAGCTGCCTGCAATCCCCTTTAGGGGAAGGAACATCCCCAAACTCATAGCTGAGCTGAGTCGCAGGGAAAATCCCTTTCCTGCTATGGCCAGGAAGGCAGAGCTTTTCAGGCTCCTCTTGCCGCCTCCAGTTGGGCCCAACAGGCATCCCTACAATCCATCCACGGGGCCCAGCTGCAGTCTTTGGTCTCCCCCTTAGCCGCAACAGTTCGGACGTCCAGACCAGAGTCACACCTTTAAACATTCGCCCTCCCTGACCTGGTCATGGTCCCAATGACAGCTTCTCCTTCTGCAGGTACACCATGCCCTGCACCTATCGTCCTCCCCGCTCATTGTGTCCCGACCAGCATCGGGGAGGATATATTGGAGGGCAAAAACATCAATTGGCATCCCTGCTCATCTCAGTCCATGACTTGGCTGACAACAAATCATACGCCTGGGGGGATGTCTCAGTGGTTGTCAAGTCGAGAGACCCCAGCCTCAGTCGTAAGCTGTCAGCCATTGAGTTAGCCCTGGCCTTTGGGATGTTCAGAGATGTACTGTGTTCAGCCACCCTCAGCAGGAGGGAGGAGCTGGACTTATACCTTCATGCAGTGACAGATCTTGTTTACAAATATGGAGGTTTTGCATTCTATGACTACCATCGGTCGTTTTCAGCCAAAGCAGCAGTGAGACTTGCACAGTTCCAGATCAGCTCTGACTGGAGCCTCACAGACACGGAACTCTTTTGTCGCCACTTCGCCCACAAAGCTGACGTTTTCGCCCAGTCCCTCACTTGAACCTGTCACACCAGGCCCAGTGTCACAGGGTTATCCATTATCCGGACGATTTTATGCTCATCGAACACCTGGACATACCCCCTGGTAGATCTAGACAAGCTAAGAGAGGTCTTCAACAATCTCAATGAATACATAGTGGAAGGCCCAACACATTTCATAAGTTCCTCAGGCATCGTCCTGGATATGCACGCCATGCAGCCTAGCCTGCCTTCTGACAAATTAGCTTGTGTTAGGTCGGTCATTCAGGAGTTTACTCGGTCACAGGGGTGTACTAAGACAGCTGCAGTCCTTGATAGGGATGCTCAATTTCGCTGTGAGAACTATTCCTCAGGGACGGTCGTTCATCTCAGGGCTCTTAGTCTTTCTCGCCCGAGTGCAGGACCCGACCATGTCCTCAGACTAGACCCAGCAGCAATAGCACACTTGGCTATGCTATGTTTTTCCCTCAGCATCAGCTCAGTTGCCCCAGGTAGTCACAGATGCTGCAGCCTCCACCAGCTTTGCTGCAATTTTTGGCCATCACTGGTTCACCAGACCTTGGCCCCCCGAAATCTGCCTGATTCCTGGTTTCCCACGATCTTCGTCATTGTTCGGGCTGTACCCCATCGTGGCAGCAGCCCTAGTCTGGGGCCACACGTGGACAGGTCAGACAGAGCTCTTCACCACAGACAACCAGGCTACAGCCAACATCATTAATAAGGGTAGATCCAAGTCGCTCCCCGCCATGTCCTTCCTGCACAGGCTGCTGCAATTATCACTACATCATCAAATTTAACAGTTACTTTGAGCATATCCCTGGCAAGTGCAATGCCGCAGCCGATGCACTGTCCCGCTTCAATTTTGTCTCATTCTTCCAGCAGGAACCGACCCATCATCCACTCCTATCCCACCTTGGTCTCAATTAACAATGGATTAAAGCCACACCTTGCTAATGCAACCCGGCTCATCAACCACTCACTGTCTAGCAACACACTAAAGGCTTATCGCACGGCCTGGAACACCTACCGTAGGTTCTTTGCCACTTGTCCCGGAACCACGGCAGATGACGTCACTCATGTCCTAGCCTTTATATCTTATTGCCACACACAGCCGGCTCTCGCTCATATCAGCTGGCTCTCGCTCATATCACTATCAGTCTACCTGGCCGGTATCTAAGCCACTATGTCCTTCATCTTACGGTCTCCAAAACGCAACAAACCGGACCCAGAGTGGATATCAACTTCTTTTGAACCGGCAACGTCTGGTGCCCAGCAACGATCTTTTGACCGTCTGCTCTTTCACCTACCCAGCCAGCCAGTCTCCAGCCCGTTACTGCCTTTTCTGGTCAACCCCCTGAGTGGCAGTCAGTTTATTAAACATGTTAGGGTCCTACTGGTCAACTTAGGCCTAGACCCCGGGTGGTATTCTGGACATTCCTATGGATCGGCGCAGCCTCAGCCACATCTCGGCACGGAGTACCAGACCATGTGACCAAGAAGCTAGGCAGGTGAAAGTCTGCCTGCTTCACCAGATATATATTCCAAACCCTCAAGATGGCCCTTTCTCCAAGCTCACTCAATGAGGTTAGAGGCAATAAAGATACTTCCCTACCTGGTTATTTTTGGCCCCTTTTCTTGCCATACCTACCAGATGACCAAAAGCCACACCTCAGGTCTATTTATGTTGTAAGTCTTGTTGCGTGTTTATATGATCCACATTTATCTTGGTCTTAGGGCCACGACTATATACTATAGTGTGTATATATATATATATATATATATATATATATATATATATATATATATATATATATATATATATATATATATATATATATATATATAATATATATATATATATAATCTCACAAAAGTGAGTACACCCCTCACATTTTTGTAAATATTTTATTACATCTTTTCACTTGACAACACTGAAGTAATGACACTTTGCTACAATATAAAGTAGTGAGTGTACAGCTTGTATAACAGTGTAAATTTGCTGGCCACTCAAAATAACTCAGCACACAGCCATTAATCTCTAAATCGCTGGCAACAAAAGTGAGTACACCGCTAAGTGAAAATGTCCAAATTGGGCACAATTAGCCATTTTTCCTCCCCGGTGTCATGTGACTTGTTAGTGTTACAATGTCACAGGTGTGAATGGGGAGCAGGTGTGTTAAATTTGGTGTTATTGCTCTCACTCTCTCAAACTGGTCACTGGAAGTTCAACATGGCACCTCATGGCAAAGAACTCTCTGAGGATCTGAAAAAAAGAATTGTTGCTCTACATAAAGATGGCCTAGGCTATTGCCAAGACCCTGAAATTGAGCTGCAGCATGGTGGCCAAGACCATACAGTGATTTAACAGGACAGATTCCACTCAGAACAGGCCTCACCATGGTTGACCAATAAAGTTGAGTGCACATGCCCAGCATCATATCCAGAGGTTGTCTTTGGGAAATAGACGTTTGAGTGCTGCCAGCATTGCTGCAGAGGTTGAAGGGGTGGGGAGTCAGCCTGTCAGTGCTTAGACCATACGCCGCACACTGCATCAAATTGGTCTGCATGGGTGTCATCCCAGAAGGAAGCCTCTTCTAAAGATGATGCACAAGAAAGCCTGCAAACAGTTTGCTGAAGACAAGCAGACTAAGGACACGGATTACTGGAACCATGTCCTGTGGTCTGATGAGACCAAGATAAACTTATTTGGTTTAGATGGTGTCAAGCATGTGTGGCAGCAACCAGGTGAGGAATACAAAGACAAGTGTGTTTTGCCTACAGTCAAGCATGGTGGTGGGAGTGTAATGGTCTGGGGCTGCATGAGTGCTGCCGACACTGGGGAGCTACAGTTCATTGAGGGAACCATGAATGCCAACATGTACTGTGACATACTGAAGCAGAGCATAAACCCATCCCTTCAGAGACTGGGCCGCAGGGCAGTTTTCCAACATGATAACGACCCCAAACACACCTGCAAGATGACCACTGTCTTGCTAAAGAAACTGAGGTTAAAGGTGATGAACAGGCCAAGCATGTCTCCAGACCTAAACCCTATTAAACATCTGTGGGGCATCCTCAAACGGAAGGTGGAGGAGCACAAGGTCTCTAACATCCACCAGCTCTGTGATGTCGTCATGGAGGAGTGGAAGAGGACTCCAGTGGCAACCTGTGAAGCTCTGGTGAACTCCATGCCTAGGAGGGTTAAGGTAGTGCTGGAAAATAATAGTGGCCACATAAAATATTGACATTTTGGGCCCAGTTTGGACATTTGTACTCAATTTTGTTGCCAGCGGTTTAGACATTAATGGCTGTGTGTTGAGTTATTTTGAGGGGACAGCAAATTTACACTTACAGTGGGGATGGAAAGTATTCAGACCCCCTTAAATTTTTCACTCTGTTATATTGCAGCCATTTGCTCAAATCATTTAAGTTCATTTTTTTTCCTCATTAATGTACACACAGCACCCCATATTGACAGAAAAACACAGAATTGTTGACATTTTTGCAGATTTAGTAGAAGCACCCTTTTGATCTAATACAGCCATGAGTCTTTTTGGGAAAGATGCAGCAAGTTTTTCACACCTGGATTTGGGGATCCTCTGCCATTCCTCCTTGCAGATCCTCTCCAGTTCTGTCAGGTTGGATGGTAAACGTTGGTGGACAGCCATTTTTAGGTCTCTCCAGAGATGCTCAATTGGGTTTAAGTCAGGGCTCTGGCTGGGCCATTCAAGAACAGTCACAGAGTTGTTGTGAAGCCACTCCTTCGTTATTTTAGCTGTGTGCTTAGGGTCATTGTCTTGTTGGAAGGTAAACCTTTGGCCCAGTCTGAGGTCCTGAGCACTCTGGAGAAGGTTTTCGTCCAGGATATCCCTGTACTTGGCCGCATTCATCTTTCCCTCGATTGCAACCAGTCGTCCTGTCCCTGCAGCTGAAAAACACCCCCACAGCATGATGCTGCCACCACAATGCTTCACTGTTAGGACTGTATTGGACAGGTGATGAGCAGTGCCTGGTTTTCTTCACACATACCGCTTGGAATTAAGGCCAAAAAGTTCTATCATGGACTCATCAGACCAAAGAATCTTATTTCCCACCATCTTGGTGTTTTTTAGCAAACTCCATGCGGGCTTTCGTGTGTCTTGCACTGAGGAGAGGCTTCCGTCGGGCCACTCTGCCATAAAGCCCCGACTGGTGGAGGGCTGCAGTGATGGTTGAATTTCTACAACTTTCTCCCCACTGCATCTCTGGAGCTCAGCCACAGTGATCTTTGGGTTCCTCTTTACCTTTCTCACCAAGGCTCTTCTCCCCGATAGCTCAGTTTGGCCGGACGGCCAGTTCTAGGAAGGGTGCCTTGCCACAATTCTGTCTCTGAGCTCTTCAGGCAGTTCCTTTTGACCTCATGATTCTCATTTGCTCTGACATGCACTGTGAGCTGTAAGGTCTTATATAGACAGGTGTGTGGCTTTCCTAATCAAGTCCAATCAGTATAATCAAACACAGCTGGACTCAAATGAAGGTGTAGAACCATCTCAAGGATGATCAGAAGAAATGGACAGCACCTGAGTTAAATATATGAGTGTCACAGCAAAGGGTCTGAATACTTAGGGCCATGTGATATTTCAGTTATCCTTTTTTAATAAATCTGCAAAAATGTCAACAATTCTGTGTTTTTCTGTCAATATGGGGTGCTGTGTGTGCATTATTGAGGAAAAAAATGAACTTAAATGATTTTAGCAAATGGCTGCAATGTCACAAAGTGTGAAAAATTTAAGGGGGTCTGAATACTTTCCGTCCCCAATAAATAATATATATATATATATATATATATATATATATATATATATATATATACAGAGCAGAAGATAGTGGAGGAGCCCAGCAGAAGAAGCGGACACCGGGAGAATAGGCCGGAGAAGAAGCGGAGAAGTCAGAAGAAGACCCCTGAAGTCAGAAGAAGACCCCCGGAGCTGCCTAAAGAATTAATTTTAAAACCTGTGCAGTGTGTTTTTTTTTTTTTTTTGACACTTTTTCCCTAGGTGAATGGGTAGGGGTACCATGTACCCCATACTCATTCACATAGGATGGGGGGCCTGGGATCTGGGGGTCCCTTTATTAAAGGGGGCTCCCGGATTCCGATAAGCCCTCTGCCCGCAGACCCCGACAACCAACGGCCAGGGTTGTTGGGAAGAGGCCCTTGTCCTCATCAACATGGGGACAAGGTGCTTCGGAGTGGGGGGCCCTGCAGGGAACCCCCCCTTCCCCAAAGCACCCACCCCCCCCATGTTGAGGGCATGTGGCCTGGTACAGTTCAGGAGGGGGGGCACTCGCTTGCCCCCACCCCCTTTCCTGACTGGCCGGGCTGCGTGCTCGGATAAGGGTCTGGTATGGATTTTGGGGGGGACCCCACACTGATTTTTTGGTGTAGGGGGTTCCCCTAAAACTCCATACCAGACCTAAGGGCCTGGTATGCCCCTGGGGGGAACCCATGCTGGCTTTTTATTTAAAATTTGGTGCAGCGTTCCCCCTCATGATTCATACCAGACAGCTGTCAGCACTGCCTGTCGCTCATCACGAAAGGGAAAAAATAGTTTTCCTTTCCCGATGAGCAAGCCAGCGCGAGATGCACAGTACCCTGTCACTGAGATCAGCACCCCAAATATCTTGTTTGTATTTTGTATGGATTCTGACCAAATCCTGTTGGGTGCGGAGCACCTCACTACATAACATAAGTACCTTTTAATTAGTGTCCACTTGTGTCATGGGTGGAGACCTTATGATTCTCCCATTTAGAAGAGTGAAATGCTCTCATGGTTCAGAGATGCAGGTTCTCCCACTCCATGGATAGTGTAGGACCCACTGATTATGGGGTACTTTGTCGCAGTAAGTGGGCTTAGCACCATATAGCAATATGGTGTGACCAAATCCCCATATTTTTTGAAAATGTTTTTCTAGAAATGCTTAGGTGTTTTAAACTAGCCTTGCTTGAGGTAAATGTCTTTTTTGCATGTGTGCGCTGTAATATTTTTCTTCTACTGTATGGTCTTATGGCTGCACCATCTTTAATGCATTTTTTAGAGTGTGCCCCCCAAATATCTTGTTTGTATTTTGTATGGATTCTGACCAAATCCTGTTGGGTGCGGAGCACCCCACTACATAACATAAGTACCTTTTAACTAGTGTCCACTTGTGTCATGGGTGGAGACCTTATGATTCTCCCATTTAGAAGAGTGAAATGCTCTCATGGTTCAGAGATGCAGGTTCTCCCACTCCATGGATAGTGTAGGACCCACTGATTATGGGGTACTTTGTCGCAGTAAGTGGGCTTAGCACCATATAGCAATATGGTGTGACCAAATCCCCATATTTTTTTAAAATGTTTTTCTAGAAATGCTTAGGTGTTTTAAACTAGCCTTGCTTGAGGTAAATGTCTTTTTTGCATGTGTGCGCTGTAATATTTTTCTTCCTTTATTAAAGGGGGCTCCCGGATTCCGATAAGCCCTCTGCCCGCAGACCCCGACAACCAACGGCCAGGGTTGTTGGGAAGAGGCCCTTGTCCTCATCAACATGGGGACAAGGTGCTTTGGAGTGGGGGGCCCTGCAGGGAACCCCCCCTTCCCCAAAGCACCCACCCCCCATGTTGAGGGCATGCGGCCTGATACAGTTCAGGAGGGGGGGGGGCGCTCGCTTGCCCCCACCCCCTTTCCTGACTGGCCGGGCTGCGTGCTCGGATAAGGGTCTGGTATGGATTTTGGGGGGGACCCCACACTGATTTTTTGGCGTAGGGGGTTCCCCTAAAACTCCATACCAGACCTAAGGGCCTGGTATGCCCCTGGGGGGAACCCACGCTGGCTTTTTATTTAAAATTTGGTGCAGCGTTCCCCCTCATGATTCATACCAGACAGCTGTCAGCACTGCCTGTCGCTCATCACGAAAGGGAAAAAATAGTTTTCCTTTCCCGATGAGCGAGCCAGCGCGAGATGCACAGTACCCTGTCACTGAGATCAGCACGATGGGATCGCGCTGGAAACACAATCTCGTGGTCAGGTACTGTACTAGACTGACTGTATATATCAAATACACTGCCACTAACTGAATAACCTGCCTGCTTAACTCAATCTCCACACCAACAACACTACACACGGCCGCCGTGTAGGCAGCCTTATATAGCCTTATATATTGTGGGGCTTGGACTTAGTCCCCCTGAGTCATTTGGCCAATTATGGCTCTCAGCAGAGCGTGCTGTGATTGGCCAAAGCATGCAGGTCAGCTGCATGCTTTGGTCAATCATCAATCTCGCAGTGCATTATGGGTCATTCTATGGCGCTCAAATTTACCGTGAAAGCCCCATAATGTCCATCTCTGTTCGGCGAACGGGCGAACACCCAATGTTTGAATTGACTTTATGTTCATCCTGAACATTGAGCTCATCCCTGTTAAAAATTAGAAATTCATAGTTAGGACAAGTGGGTCTTGGCACCAGGGGTATGATGCAAGACAAAACTAAAATAATGGATGAATAAAATGTCTGTTAGTATATGGTGCCCTCTAGGGGAAGGAAGTAACAAGAGCGAGCAACTGGTCAATTACTTGCAAATCAGCTCATAAGCTGTGTCCAACTTCTAAGTGGAAAAAATCGGTGGCCTTGGATATTATGTCTCACCCGGGGTTGAGGCGGGAGACCCTCCTCAAGAAAAAGGACCAAGGGTTGCAGCCATTGGACATGCCAGACCGCCAAGACACAGTCCCTGAAAGTGATGTGTGTGCACTCAACAGACACCCAGTTCTTCAAAAAATGTATAAAATCATGCATGGGTGAATAAATAGAAACAAATTTGAATGAAAGAAATAAATGAATGAAACTGTTGTATCTATTAAGTGAACCACCTATGTGTTCCCATGGAGGGAATAATGTGTAAATGTGTCAAAGTAATGGGTATGTCCCACAAATTAAACGAAATATATACAACCATGGTATATATGTACATTTTTTTTCAATATTATTATTAATTATTACATAACTATTCATACATCCTTAGTTAACCACTTCAGCCCCGAAGGATTTGGCAGCTCAATGACCGGGGGATTTTTTACAATTTGGCACTGCACTGCTTTAATTGGTAATTGCCTGGTCATGCAATGTTGTACCCAAATGAAATTTGTGTGCTTTTTTTTCCCACAAATAGAGCTTTCTTTTGATAGTATTTGATTGCCTCTGTGAATTTTATCTTTTGAGATATAAACGGAAAAAGACCAAAAATCTTGAAAAAGAATTAGATTTTCTACTTTTTGTTATTAAAAAAAAAATGTAATAAACTCAATTTTAGTCATACATTTAGGCCAAAATGTATTCAGCCACATGTCTTTGGTAAAAAAAAATGTCAAGCGTATATTTATTGGTTTGCGCAAAAGTTATAGCGTCTACAAACTAGGGTACATTTTCCCGAATTTACACAGCTTTTAGTTTATGACTGCCTATCTCATTTCTTGAGGTGCTAAAATGGCAGGGCAGTAACCCCCCCCCCCCCCCCAAATGACCCTATTTTGGAAAGTAGACACCCCAAGGAAATTGCTGAGAGGCATGTTGAGCCCATTGAATATTTTATTTTATTGTCACAAGTAATTGAAAAATGACAAAAAAAAATTACACAAAGTTGTCACTAAATGATAAATTACTCAAACATGGCATTGTTATATGTGAAATTACACCCCAAATTACATTCTGCTGCTTCTCTTGAGTATGAGGATACCTCATGTGTGAGACTTTTTGGGAGCCTAGCTGTGTACAGCACCCCGAAAACCAATCACCGCCATCAGGATTTCTAAGGGTGTAAATTTTTGATTTCACTCCTCACTACCTATCACAGTTTTGAAGGCCATAAAATGCCAACATAGCACAACCCCCCCAAATTACCCCATTTTTACAAGTAGACACCCCAAGCTATTTGATGAGAGGCATGTTGAGTCCATGGAATATTTTATATTTTTCCACAAGTTGCGGGAAAATGTATTCTCTTTTTTTTTTTTTTTTCACAAAGTTGTCACTAAATGATCTATTGCTCAAACATGCCATGGACGTATGTGAAATTACATCCCAAAATACATTCTGCTGCTTCTCCTGAGTATGGGAATACCTCATGTGTGAGACTTTTTGGGAGCCTAGCCGTGTACAGGACCCTGAAAACCAAGCACCACCTTCAGGCTTTCTAAGGACGTAAAATGGTGATTTCACTTCCTCACTATCCATCACAATTTTGGAGGCCCTGACGTGTCAAGGTAGCACAAACCCCCCAAATGACCCCATTTTGGAAAGAAGACTCTTCAAGCTATTTGCTGAGAGGCATGTTGAGTCCATGGAATATTTTATATTTTGCCAGAAGTTTCTGGAAAATTTCATTTTTTTTTTTTTTTTACACAACGTTGTCACTAAATGATTGTTCAAACATGGCATGGTTATATGTGGAATTACACCCCAAAATACATTCTACCGCTTCTCCTGAGTATGGGGATACCACATGTGTGGAACTATTTGGAAGTCTAACCGTGTGCAGGACCCCAAAAACCAATCACCGCCTTGATGCTTTCTAAAGGCGTAAATTTTTGATTTCACTCCTCACTGCTTATCACAGCTTCTGAGGCCATGAAATGCCCAGTTAGCACAACCCCCCCCCAAATGACCCCATTTTGGAAAGTAGACACCCCAAGCTATCTGCTGAGAGGCATGTTGATTATTTTGCAGATCTCACCTTTTGTTTTGAAAAAATAAAAAAAATACATTTTTCTTTCCTTTCTTCATTTTCAAAAATAAATGAGATCTGCAAAATACTCACCATGCCTCTTAGCAATTACCTTGGGGTGTCTACTTTCCAAAAAGGGGTCATTTGGGGGGGGGGGGGGGGTTGTGCTATCTGGACATTTCAGGGCTTCCGTAACTGTGATAGGTAGTGAGGAAGTGAAATCACCATTTTACGCCCTTAGAAAGCCTGAAGGCGGTGATTCGTTTTCGGGGTCCTGTACACGGCTAGGCTCCAAAAAAGTCTCACACATGTGGTGTCCCCATACTCAGGAGAAGCAGCAGAATGTATTTTGGGTTGTAATTTTACATATGCCCATGGCATGTTTAAGCAATAGATCGTTTAGTGACAACTTTGTGCAAAAAAAAAAAAAAAAACGTGTAATTTTGCCGAAACTTGTGACAAAATATAAAATATTCCATGGACACAACATGCCTGTCAGTAAAAAGCTTGAAGTGTCTTCTTTCCAAAATGGGGTCATTTGGGGGAGTGGGGGGTTGTGCTATCTTGGCATTTTATGGCCTTCAAAACTGTGATAGGTATTGAGGAGTAAAATCAAAAATTTACACCCTTCGAAATCCTGAAGGCGGTGATTGGTTTTCGGGGTCCTGTACGCGGCTAGGCTCCCAAAAAGTCTCACACATGAGGTATCCCCATACTCCTGAGAAGCAGCAGAATGCATTTTGGGGTGTAATTCCACATATAACCATGCCATGTTTGAACAATATATCATTTAGTGACAACTTTGTGCAAAAAAAAAGTGTAATTTTCCCGAAACTTGTGACAAAATATAAAATATTCCATGTACTCAACATGCCTATCAGCAAATAGCTTGGGGTGTCTACTTTTCAAAAAGGGGTCATTTGGGGGGGGGGGTTTGAACTGTTCTAGCATTTTATGCACAACATTTAAAAGCTTATGTCACACATCACCCACTCTTCTAACCACTTGAAGACAAAGCCCTTTCTGACACTTTTTGTTTAGGTGAAAAAATATTTATTTTTTGCAAGAAAATTACTTTGAATCCCCAAATATTTATATATATATATATATATATATATATATATATATATATATTATTTATTTATTTATTTATTTTCACACAGTATTTGTGCAGCGATTTTTTTTTTTTTTGGAAAAACACTTTTTTTAATTTTAATGCACTAAAACACACTATATTGCCCAAATGTTTGATGAAATAAAAAAGATGATCTTAGGCTCTGATGAAGAAGGGTAACCCTTGAAACGCGTTAGCCAGCAGTAGTCCTTACGCCTCCTTCCTGGGACCTGGAAAACTGTTACAACAAGATTATTTGCCTCTGTGCCATATACTATGCGATTTTTTTTTTCTTCAACCTTTGTGAGTAGTTTTTATCTTGTTTTTAATTAATAAATCTGTCAAGGATAATGCACTAGGCTGGTGCGCTCTTTTTCTTCTTTTCATTTAACACTAGGATAATCCCATCCTTGAGAGCAGCAAGGCCGAAATCCATAGTCCTTCTTGAACCCTTGGGACTTTCTAGCCAATACACCTGTGCGCAAGAGTATTTTTGCTTCTTTTTATACATAATCAAAGAAAGATAGGGAAAAGGGGGCAGTACGTCCCCGGGACTTTAACGGTGCTTTAAATACAGGGTGTATAAGACTAAAAGAAACTGTATGCAACTACACATATAAAAGACACTTTTTTATTGAAAAATACATATTAACAAACAGTTAAAAGAAATCCACTTCATTGAAGAGACAATACAGGCCCATCAAACTATGAATACCATTCTGTTACTCGACATGTTTCGCTCACATTCTTGAGCTTCATCAGGAGTTATGGTATGTGTATAGGACTTAACTGTGGATAACAGAGATATAGTGTGAATCAACAAGGTAAATAAGAACCATGCTGCCAGTGCCTGGACAAAAAACACTGGTTGCATACATTATAGCACAATGCAATCAAATGTTTAGTAATATTAAATGTTAAATAGATATTAACAAAGCCTTACTAAAGATCACATCATAGTAGATCCCTATAGATGCCTCAATGGTGACAAATAGGGATGAGCTTCGAGTTCGAGTTGAACTCATGTTCGACTCGAACATTGGCTGTTCGCAAGTTCGCCGAACAGCGAACAATTTGGGGTGTTCGCGGCAAATACGAATGCCGCGGAACACCCTTTAAAAGTCTATGGGAGAAATCAAAAGTGCTAATTTTAAAGGCTAATATGCAAGTTATTGTCATAAAAAGTGTTTGGGGACCTGGGTCCTGCCCCAGGGGATATGGATCAATGCAAAACAAAGTTTTAAAAACGGCTGTTTTTTCAGGAGCAGTGATTTTAATAATGCTTAAAGTCAAACAATAAAAGTGTAATATCCCTTTAAATTTCGTACCTAGGGGTGTCTATAGTATGCCTGTAAAGGGGCGCATGTTTCCTGAGTTTAGAACAGTCTGACAGCAAAATGACATTTTGAAGGAAAAAACTCATTTAAAACTACCCGCGGCTATTGCATTGCCGACAATACACATAGAGGTTCATTGATAAAAACGGCATGGGAATTCCCCAAAGGGGAACCCCGAACCAAAATTTTTTTTAAAAATGACGTGGGAGACCCCCTAAATTCCATACCAGGCCCTTCAGGTCTGGTATGGATTTTAAGGGGAACCCCGCGCCAAAAAAAAAAAAAAAAAACGGCGTCGGGTTCCCCCCAAAATCCATACCAGACCCTTTATCCGAGCACGCAACCTGGCAGGCCACAGGAAAAGAGGGGGGGACGAGAGTGCGCCCCCCTCCTGAACCCTACCAGGCCACATGCCCTCAACATTGGGAGGGTGCTTTGGGGTAGCCCCCCAAAACACCTTGTCCCCATGTTGATGAGGACAAGGGCCTCATCCCCACAACCCTGGCCGGTGGTTGTGGGGGTCTGCGGGCGGGGGGCTTATCGGAATCTGGAAGCCCCCTTTAACAAGGGGACCCCCAGATCCCGACCCCCCCCCTGTGTAAAATGGTAAGGGGGTACTTACCCCTACCATTTCACTAAAAAACTCAAAAATGTTAAAAATGACAAGAGACAGTTTTTGACAATTCCTTTATTTAAATGCTTCTTCTTTCTTCTATCTTCCTTCATGTTCTGGTTCTTCTGGTTCTTCCTCCGGCGTTCTCGTCCAGCATCTCCTCTGCGGCGTCTTCTATCTTCTTCTCCTCGGGCCGCTCCGCACCCATGGCATGGGGGGAGGCTCCCACTCTTCTCCTTCTTTTCTTCTCTTCTTCATTTTCTTCTCCGGGCCGCTCCGCACCCATGCTGGCATGGAGGGAGGCTCCCGCTGTGTGACGGCGCTCCTCGTCTGACAGTTCTTAAATGACGGGGGACGGGGCCACCCGGTGACCCCGCCCCCCTCTGACGCACGGGACATGACGGGACTTCCCTGTGGCATTCCCCGTGACATCACAGGGAAGTCCCGTCAAGTCACCGTGCATCAGAGGGGGGCGGGGTCACCGGGTGACCCCGCCCCCGTTATTTTAGAACTGTCAGACGAGGAGCGCCGTCACACAGCGGGAGCCTCCCTCCATGCCAGCATGGGTGCGGAGCGGCCCAGAGAAGAAAATGAAGAAGAGGAGAAGAGCGGGAGCCTCCCCCCATGCCATGGGTGCGGAGCGGCCCGAGGAGAAGAAGATAGACGCCGTGGAGGAGATGCTGGACGAGAACGCCGGAGGAAGAACCAGAAGAGCCAGAAGAACCAGAAGATGAAGGAAGATAGAAGAAAGAAGAAGCATTTAAATAAAGGGATTGTCAAAAACTGTCTCTTGTCATTTTTAACATTTTTGACAGTTTTTTAGTGAAATGGTAGGGGTAAGTACCCCCTTACCATTTCACACAGGGGGGGGCCGGGATCTGGGGGTCCCCTTGTTAAAGGGGGCTTCCAGATTCCGATAAGCCCCCCGCCCACAGACCCCCACAACCACCGGCCAGGGTTGTGGGGATGAGGCCCCTGTCCTCATCAACATGGGGACAAGGTGTTTTGGGGGGCTACCCCAAAGCACCCTCCCAATGTTGAGGGCATGTGGCCTGGTACGGTTCAGGAGGGGGGGGCGCACTCTCATCCCCCCCTCTTTTCCTGCGGCCTGCCAGGTTGCGTGCTCGGATAAGGGTCTGGTATGGATTTTTGGGGGGACCTCGCGCCGTTTTTTTTGTTTTTGTTTTTTTTTGGCGCGGGGTTCCCCTTAAAATCCATACCAGACCTGAAGGGTCTGGTATGGAATTTAGGGGGAACCCCACATCATTTTTTTTATTTTTTTATTTTGGTTCGGGGTTCCCCTTTGGGGAATTCCCATGCCGTTTTTATCAATGAACTTCTGTGTGTATTGTCGGCAATGCAATAGCCGCGGGTAGTTTTAAATGAGTTTTTTCCTTCAAAATGTCAGTTTGCTGTCAGACTGTTCTAAACACAGGAAACATGCGCCCCTTTACAGGCATACTATAGACACCCCCCAGGTACGAAATTTAAAGGGATATTACACTTTTGTTGTTTGACTTTAAGCATTATTAAAATCACTGCTCCTGAAAAAACGGACGTTTTTAAAACTTTTTTTTGCATTAATCCATGTCCCCTGGGGCAGGACCCAGGTCCCCAAACACTTTTTATGACAATAACTTGCATATTAGCCTTTAAAATTAGCACTTTTGATTATTCATGTTCGTGTCCCATAGACTTTAACGGTGTTCGCTTGTTTGAACAAACTTTTTTCCTGTTCGCATGTTCTGGTGCGAACCGAACAGGGGGGTGTTCGGCTCATCCCTAGTGACAAAGAGTACCAATAGACATAAGTGTTTGTGAATGTATAAATATAACTGTCTTACCAAGCCTGTTCGACAGAAAAATCAAGATGTGTTTGTTATGGGTGCGGGAACGCAAAACATCGCATTTCCACAAGCTGCGCAGGTCTCCAATGGCGGTGTCTCCCAAGAGTAATGGTCACAGAAGGACTAAGCGTTCCTAATAGTCACGGACTGTGAATGCAATGAAATCATATTTAAGAATCCCACTTTAGCAATTAAAATGCTGAAGGCATTGCAATGCTTAAATATGATTTCATTGCATTCACAGTCCGTGACTATCTATTAGGAACACTTAGTCCTTCTGTGACCATTACTCTTGGGAGACACCGCCATTGGAGACCTGCGCAGCTTGTGGAAATGCGATGTTTTGCGTCCCCGCACCCATAACCAACACATCTTGATTTTTCTGTCGAACAGGCTTGGTAAAACAGTTATATTTATACATTCACAAACACTTATGTCTATTGGTACTGTTTGTTACCATTGAGGCATCTATAGGGATCTACTATAATGTGATCTTTAGTAACGCTTTGTTAATATCTATTTAACATTTAATATTACTAAACATTTGATTGAATTGTGCTATGATGTATGCAACCAGTGTTTTTTGTCCAGGCACTGGCAGCATGGTTCTTATTTAGCTTGTTGATTCACACTATATCTCTGTTATCCACAGTTAAGTCCTATGCACATACCATAACTCCTGATGAAGCCCAAGAATGTGAGCGAAACATGTCGAGTAACAGAATGGTATTCATAGTTTGATGGGCCTGTATTGCCTCTTCAATGAAGTGGATTTCTTTTAACTGTTTGTTAATATGTATTTTTCAATAAAAAAGTGTCTTTTATATGTGTAGTTGCATACAGTTTCTTTTAGTCTTATACACCCTGTATTTAAAGCACCGTTAAAGTCCCGGGGACGTACTGCCCCCTTTTCCCTATCTTTGTTTATTTTCTATATGGGATGTGGTGCTAAGGGAAAACTATTCCTGTCCTATACACTTTAGGGGTAATCAAGGGGTTAAACCTTTATCGGGGAAGGAAAACACGGTGGCGGGGGTGTGGCTTGGAAATGATCGCGTGAGGACATGCATCTGTGAAGCTCCTGCCTTCCCCCAGACTGCTACCACTTGCAAGCCGACTGTTTGACATGGGAAGACGGTATGACAATACACAGAAGGTATAGAACCAGATCAGCCACCAGGGGGAGCAAACCTGCGACGCCACAGAGTGGAATCCGAAGGTTCCTCCGTGAACCACAGCATCCGACACCGGAAGACACAATGGCGGCTCCACGAGTAACTGTTATGGGCGACGGAGCAGTTTCAGCAGCACCAGGTCTATGCGCTCCCTCTCAGGCTTCTGCTCCGCTCCCGGGGGTGGCTGCAGCCTCCCAGGCGGATGTAGTGCGTCCCGAACGACAACAGAGCAGACTGGATGAAGAACTTAGGTCTCTGCTGCAAGCCCTCCCTACAAGAGAGGACATAGAAGCCCTGATTACCCGCATAGAGGAAGCTCAGAGCAGGGACATCCAGGAGGTAAGAGCGGAGATACAATCCCTTACCGGGCGGGTGGAAGCTGGGGAGGCCTCTCTTTCTTCCCTGGAGACCAGAGTGTTAGCCTTAGAACTCTCTCAGTTGTCACAGGAGGCTACAGCTAGCAATACGCAAATTCATTTGGAGGAATTGGAAGACCGTAGTCGTCGCAATAATTTGCGCCTGCGGGGTATCCCGGAGACTATAAGACCAGAGGGATTGGAAACAACGGTGATAGCTCTCTTTCATAAGGTACTGAAGACCCCACCGCCCTCCCTGGAACTGGATAGGGTGCACAGAATCCCTGGACCCAGGTCTTCTGATCTGGACAGGCCCCGAGATGTCCTCTGCAGGTTACATCGCTACCAACAGAAGGAGATTATTCTCCGTAAACCATGGGAACATGGAGATGCAGAGATTGAGGGAAGGTCGGTGAAGATCCTCCCAGACATTTCAAGAGCCACTTTGCAAAGGCGAGCAATACTACGACCAATATTGGATCTAGCAGAGCCATGATTGTACGTACAGATGGGGTTACCCACTAACTGTCACATTCCGGAAAGCGCAGGCGTCTTTTATTCTACGTTCCCCGGCGGACCTTACAGCCTTCTACACTTTTCTGGGAGCAGAACCAGTACAAGTGCGCAATTGGCTTCAAAATATCCCTAGATCGACAGGCTGGTTGGGCCAGGCCCCTATTCAAAACAGTCAGCCTGTTCAAGTACAAAGACCCAGAGGGAGATCTTGAACATCATAGGCAGATTGGTCACGTGAGTTATGATTAATGTCTAAGAAACTGTCAAAATTTCACTATACTCAAGATGAATATCATCAGTTGCGGAACGGTTACATTAACGGGTAACAACAGATTTTATGTTGCACCTTATGGTAGTGTCCCCCCCTTGTTGCCCGGTCCCCCCCCCCTCCCCCTTCCCCTTTTTTTTTATTTTTTTATTTTTTTGTGTCTCTTTTTTTTTTTTTTTTTGTAAAAAACTCCTAAATCATGGGACTTCAGAAATACTGGTAGTTTTTTGATATTCCTGGACTGGGGTTGTTACTGAGGTATGGGACCTATGGACAGAAAGTTTTGTTCTCATGTGCCTGTATTATATGAACAATTAGCAATAAGTGCATATGGATGGAAGGAAACCGGAACAAACCCGAATCAAACGAACACATGAGACTCCCCTCGGCTTTAGAGTAGGGATGGGAGTTCACCATGATTAGGCTGTCGGCTGGAACATATCATGGAGTGCATTTTGTATAAATTGTGTCCTTTTAAACATGTAACGAGAGAGAACCCATGTATTGATGGAATAGGGGAGGGGGGATATATAAATAGGTTAAAAACTTTTTTCCCCCTTTTTTTTTTTTGGGGGGGGGCACTGAGGGTACATGGGTATCTTTTAATATATGAATTTGGTGGATCACGGGAGGTGGGGTGAAGGGAAGGTGGGGTGAGGGAACCATAACACCCACTGGAAATAGTGTTATGACTTAATAAGAATTTGGGGGGGGGGGGGGTTGTGTGTTTTTTTTTTTGTTTTTTTTGCTTTAACACAAGACACCTGTGATCACTATTGTTGAATACAGGAAGGGTAGGTGTAATTAGTATTGTCTGACACTAAATAGAGACACTTTATATTGGAATATAACACTAAATTTGTGTATTTTATTTTTGGGAACATTGTCAGCCCAATATACCGGGAAATTCAAGTTGGGCTGTATTAATTAGAGTATATATATCCACTGGGGGGGGGGGGTTTCCTTTCTCACGATTATCATCTATTTTGTCACTATATTAAGAGAGGTTTGGGGGTGATGGGGGGCTTTTCTTTTGTTGTGGTTTTTTTTTTTATTTTTTGTACTAATATTTATTGTATGACCTTATACGTCATGCATCTTATTATCACATATTTCTCAGGGTGCAAGGGGTGTGTTTGGTCTTTAGTTACACATTTTTAAATTTAGCACTTTAGCACTTCCCCCTCCCCCCCTTTTTTTTTTGTGTTTTTTTTTTCTCCCCCCCTTGCCCCCCAGATATATCATTTGCTAATTACAATTACTCTATAGGTAGAATTTGATCTTGGGTTTGGAAGAGGTAGGCAGCAGTGCTGCTGTTTTGTCCATAGGGATGATCTCAGCACCTGTGAGAGTATGGGAGGGGGGTTGGTTGGGGTGTCTTGGGGGGGAAAAGTGGAATTTGATAGAATACCCCTAGTATAGAGGGGGGAAGATAGTTTAAAAGGGGGTTAGGAAGAAGATGAATCAAAGGTAATTTTTCTTCCTTCCTCAATTTAGGTAGGAGTAGGTGTTAAAATTTGCGCTATATGTGTATGGTTTTGTACAACTGTATGTTTCTTGATAATATTATGTATTGTTTAAAATAAGCAGAATTGCAAACTCAATGTGTAAAATAATTAGAGTGGTGGGGGTTGGGGGGGAGGAGGGGAGCACCCTCCCCGGTTTTCTCTGACTACACCCCCTTGTAGGTTAGCGCTCATTTTTCCAGTGTAGGACTGGAGAGTGTATTAGCAATTTTTGCTGTTATTCTTTTTAGACTTCTTTCCCAATAAAGTGGGTCCTTTTATTAACTACTTAACACTTTTTGGATATTTTCTTTTCTTCTGTAACCACTTGAGGTCCGGGCCATAGCCGAATGACGGCTACAGCGTGGACCTCAATTTCTGGGAGGCCGTCATGGGACCTCCTCCCCTCTGCATGCGCACCCTGCAGGCCGCGCGGTGTGCGCGCTGTGATCACCGAGTCACAGAGACTCGGATGATCACAGATCTGAGTAAGGGGCCGGTCCCGGCCCCTTACCATGTGATCAGCTGTCAGCTAATGACAGCTGATCACATGATGTAAACAAAACCTCCGTGATCGGTTTCGTTTTCTCCTCGCGCTGACAGTGTGAGGAGGAAAAACAAGCCGATCACCGGCTTATGTCAAAGGGACATCGGTCCCGAAGAGGAAGGAGGCACATATGCCTCATCTGTGCCAACAGGTGCCATCTGTCATTGCCACCTGCCAGTGCCCACAGTGCCCACAAGTGCCACCTGTCAATGCCCACAAGTGCCACCTATCAATGCCCACAAGTGCCACCTATCAATGCCCACCAGTGGTGCCAATCAGTGCCACCTAGCAGTGCTGCCATCAATCAGTGCCCAATCAGTGCCCATCACCGCCACACATCAGTGCCCATCACCGCCACACATCAGGGCCCATCACTGCCACCTATCGGTGCCCATCAGTGCCGCCTCATCAGCGTACATCAACGAAGGAGAAAAATTACCTGTTTGCAAAATTTTATAACAAAATATAAAAACATTTTTTTTTTTTTTTTTTTTAAATTCTGTCCTTTTCATTTTTTTTTAACAAAAACTAAAAACCGCAGAGGTGATCAAATACCATCAAAAGAAAGCTCTATTTGTAGGAAAAAAATGATAAAAATTTCATTTGGGTACCATGTTGTATGACCGCGCAATTGTCATCCAAATTGGGACAGCGCTAAAAGCTGAAAATTGGTCTGGACAGGAGGGGGGTTTAAGTGCCCAGTAAGCAAGTGGTTAAATAATTTTTTTTTTTTTTCCTCCTTTTTTTTTTTTTTTTTTTGTGGTGGTTGTTTCTACTTTTTAGTTATTCCTTTCCTAATCTCTCTCTTTTCTCTGAGTCTATTTTATTTCCTCCTTCCCCTTGGTTTTTTTTTTTTTTTCCCGTTAGGCATTATGACCCATGTGGGGGGGACTGAATCTCGCTCCATTTTACATGGGGTCAAATTTACTTCTTTCAATGTTCGTGGCCTAGCTACACCAGAGAAACGTTCCAGACTTCTTTATGATCTTAGAAAGTCGCATAACCAGGTAGTGTTCTTGCAGGAGACACACTTTAAGCAGCAAGCGATTCCAAGGCTGTACAATTGCGACTTTCCCACGGTATATCATGCATCCTCTCCCTTGTCAAAATCTAAAGGAGTAAGTATTTTAATTGCCAAGTCGTCCCATGGACCTTTGTGGAGGAACGGGTAGATCCGCTAGGTCGATATCTGCTTTTGAAAGGGAAAATTGGAAATATTATTGTGACCCTGGTGAACGTGTATTTCCCGAATTCAGATCATCTGGCCTTTTTAAGGTCTTTAGTACCTACCATATTAGAATTCCGGGAGGGTGTTTTTTTGCTAGGGGGGGGATTTCAATTTTGCACAAGAGCCCTTATTCGATGTTTCGAGAGGGGCATCACATCTCTCTTTTTCCTACCTTAAAAAACTTAAAATAGAGCTGTTGAACATGTGTTTGGTCGACCCATGGAGAATTATGCATCCTGATGATAGGGATTACACCTACTTCTCACATGTACATCAGACATACTCCAGGATTGACTGCTTATGATTCAGCATAAAGATCTACCTCTTGTTTCCTCCTCCCAGATTGACTATATATCCCTCTCTGACCATGCACCGATTCATATGACTTTAAGCTTAGACACGGAACATCGCTCTCCTCTGACGTGGAAATTGAACAAATCTCTGTTGCAAATTCCTGAAGTATGCAGTGAGGTGGGAAGGACCTTCACAAACTACTTCTTAGAAAATGTTGATCCATTGATGAGCCCAATGATTGTGTTGGAAGCGCATAAATGTGTGTTAAGGGGAGAGTTGATTAGGATCAGGGCCTTAAAGAAACGGGAAAGAACTAAGCAGATTGATCTGCTGATTTCTAAGGTGCGTTCTCTCGAATTATTACACAAATGTTCCTTAGCAGAAGACCACCTTAAGGCCCTTCTGAAGGTCAGAGGAGAGTTGAAAGACTTGCTTTTTCAAAAGACGGCTCAAAAGCTGGCATGGGCAAGACGCTCGTTATTTGAATTCTCAAATAAACCAGGCTCGATGTTGGCTAGAACCTTACGTGGCCCGAGAAAGCGCACCTTTATCCCGTACATTACAACTAGCCAGAGGACTAAAGTATACACCTCCAAGAGTATAGCAGATGAATTTTATAAGTACTACCGACAATTGTATAATCTACACCCGAAGGACTCTACTGAGGCCATGACGGACAAGACAAAGTCAGATATCGAATACATCAGGGCCTCAGGCATGCCCATATTATCGGATGAAGTAAGGGACTCTTTGGAATCAGAGATTACAGCTGTAGAATTTCATGAGGCCTTGGCCCAAACGAAACTACGGAAGGCCCCGGGGCCTGATGGCTTCACACTGCCTTACTACCAATCTTTTGTGACTTCCCTGACTCCACACTTCTTGGTGGCCTACAATGAGCTGAAAGGAGATAGTTCCATGCCAATAGACTCGTTGAGGGCTTATATATCCCTGATACCTAAAGAAGGGAAAGATCTATCCCAATGTGGGAACTATCGCCCGATCGCACTTCTCAACATAGACTTAAAACTCTTTGCCAAAATACTCTCTAATCGACTCATACTGCATATTCCAAAATTAATACATTTAGACCAAGTAGGTTTTGTACCGAGGCGAGAAGCAAGAGATAATACCATCAGGGTTCTGAATCTTATCCACAAGGCGCGTCAGACGGGGAAATCATTTTTCTTGCTTTCGACAGATGCAGAAAAGGCCTTTGACAGTGTGTCCTGGCATTTTATGCGGGCCACCCTGGAATACATTGGTCTTGGCCCAAATATGTTTAATTGGATTTCATCCCTTTTATTCTAAACCGATGGCGGCGGTTCGGTTGAATGAACGGGGCTCAGAGTTTTTTATGATAGCGAATGGGACGAGACAGGGTTGCCCCCTGTCCTTCCTTAATTTCATATTGACTTTAGAGCCATTTTTGTGCCATTATAAGAGAAGACCCAAATATTACAGGGGTGCGGAAACCCTCAGGACACCACAAAATAGCGGCTTATGCCGATGACTTGATCTTTTTTGTCTCTAACCCACGAGTCTCGCTCCCCAATATTTTGGCAGCAGTTGGGAGATATGGAGAATTGTCAAACTTTAAGGTCAACTGCGCCAAGTGCTTAATATTACGATCCCAGATTTGGAGGCTCGTAGTATGCGTACGTCCTTTGCGTTCCATTGGGCGGATAAATCAATAAGATATCTGGGTATTGATATTACATCGGACTTGGCGCATTTGTACGCTGCTAATTATGAACCTTTGCTCCAGAGACTGAAAGCTGACTTTCGTAAATGGCACACTTTGACCTTGACCTGGTTTGGGCGTTGTAATGCCCTGAAGATGACGGTTTTACCGAGGATATTATATATACTCCAAACCATACCGATTAGAGTACCTTTAACATACTTTAAACAGCTCTGGACGCTAATTAGAGAGTTTATTTGGTCACATAAGTCACCAAGGACCAAAATGCAAATGTTGTCTAGACCCAAAGAGAAGGGGGGCATTGGCCTACCCGATCTCCTCCAATATTACAGAGCAGTACACCTTTCGAAGATAGTAGACTGGCACTGTAATAAAGAATTCAAACAATGGGTGAGGATGGAGATTGAGGATGTTTCTATTCCGCTGTTGACCTCCCCATGGCTCACCTGCTCTCTTCCAGAAGACATAGGGAACCACCCCGTGGTAAGTGCCACCCTTAGGGTGGCTAGATTAACGTTTTGCAGTACGGGCCTTGCGCCGCTACCCTCTCCCATGACACCGGTGATAGGTAATCCGGATTTCATACCGGGTCTCACAAGTAGAAAGATTAGACAACTAACACTATCAGAGAGATACCACCTAATAGATGTCTGGCCTAACGGGGAGCTCCCCTCACTAGCGACCATTTCTAGTCTCATAGATCCACCGTTAGATAGTTTCAGCTCTTATCAACTGCGACACTTCTTATAGTCCCTTCAGAAGGCATCATATGTCCCTTGAGACCCTACCCCCTTTGAATTGCTATGTAAAACGGGGGAACCCGTATGACATACTCCTTCTACAATATATAGTTACCAGACTGAAGAGCCAGCCCCGTCATTTGTTTCTCAATGGGAAAGGGATCTAGGGATTCAGTTTTCACCACAGCAAGTAGATAAAATGTTGACTGTGGCACATAAGTCCTCTATTGCAAATCAATACCAAGAAATTGGATACAAAATTGTGTCCTGATGGTATAGAGTTCCCTATATACTTCACAAGATGAATGGAGCCACTTCGGATAGGTGCTGGAGGTGCAACGCAGATATTGGCATGATTATGCATATTTTCTGGACCTGTCCGTTACTGAGGCCATTCTGGGAGGTAACAACTACAATTAGAAGCTTGACAACTGTGGACTATTCTAAAGTTCAGTGTATACTCCGTATGGAGGAATTGACCGCCACCCTCCATAATACAGAGGAATTAATACGGAACAAATGGAGGCCATGGAGATATTTCATGGGAACAAATGCGTACCTACAGGAGGTAGCAGAGTCTGTGATATCAGGGAATTAACTATGATAATGATCATGATATTAAGACCCCGTTCAACTTACCCCCCCCCCCCCCTTCCCACCCCTTTTTTTTTTTTTTTTTCTCCTCCTCTTCTTTTTTTCCTCTTTATCTTTCTCTCTTTTGTTTTTGTTTTTTTTTTTGCTTTCTTTATTATGTAGTGAAATACAGCCGCAATTTCGGCTGTTATAAGTATAGAGAACATAAGATACATTGAGTTTGCAATTTAGTCTGGTGAAATGATGATATATGTTCAAGTATTTGAAAGACCAGATATATATACTATGGTTACCTTGGCAAATGTGCAGGGGGCTCAATGAGGCCCTTTGGTTTCTTATATTCTTTATAGGTATGATAGAGATGAAGTAGTTGTTATTATGTTAATGAAATTGTTTCAAGTCATGAAATGTCTTTTAACATATGGAACATTTTGTCTAAGGAATTGACATGTTTTGTGGTATGCCAATTAACCATGTTTAAAATAAATAAATAATTAAAAAAAAAAACTTTATTTGGGGGATTAGGGGGGGGGGGTCCCCTAGACCTATCTGGGCCTAAGACTAATTACCCTAACACTGATTTTTGTCACTAATGACACTAGTACAAATAAAAAAAAAAATCTGATTGCTGTACTGGGTGACAGTGACAGGTGGTGAAGGGGTTAACTGGGGGGGTGATCAGGGGGTGATCAGGGGGGTGAATTGTGTGCCTACGTGACCTGGTGTCAGTATAGTGTTGTGCAACTCACTTTTAGATGTTCTCTCCTCTCGGTCTGGAACAAAAAGACCGACACAAGGAGAGATGACATCACTTCCCCTGTCAGTGTTTACAGTTACACAGACAGGGGAAGGATGCCATTCGTCAGGAGCGATCACCAGGTCCAGGCCAGATACCATTGGCCTGGGCCTGGGGATTGATCAGCTCCTGATCTAATCCGATCGTCAGGGATGGCAGGGGGGCGTGCGCGCGTGCCCCACAGCCGGCCGCGCGCATCACCTATAGTAACGTGATTTCGCGCAGCTGGACCAACCTGCCGCAGTAAAACTGCGGGGCTGGTCCGGAACCAGTTAATCTCTTCCTATTCATAGTTATTTACCCATAGTCCTTGGTTTGTCTATACAAACACATTTGTTCCTCTGTGCCATCCCCTTATATTTTGATAGTTAGCCCAGCCTATGGGTGGTGGGTTTGGGTCTTTGTGTCCATCATTTCCGGGGTTGCGAGGTGCTTCAGCTCTTTCTCCCTCCTCATCCCTGCTCTGTGATGGGGCAGGGATTGACCTCAGCACATCTGCGTCATGTAGACACGCCCCGCTCACGGCGCCCTGTGACTCTGTGGTGCGACCATGTCCATTGATTATTTGTAATATATTAATACTATTTTATATTTGGTATTGCATTTTATGATTATATTATTATTATTAATATTATTCCTCTCAAAATCATGGATATTCTATGTGATTGTGACATCAAATTATATTTATTTATATATATATTTCATGTATTATCATTTTATTGACATGCCTCATGTAAAGTCCCATCACTTCTCCTTCTTTTTGCACTTGCTAAATTATAGTGTATCATTTTTTAACTGCCATTTTTTGTATTTTTGCCTTTTTTGTTTAATCCTTTGTTGCACCCCAGAGCTTCTGATCTCCTGTAGCCTATTTTCAACTTCCTCCTACTACATGTATGCACAGAGATGGCTGGTTGGCATTGCTTATGAAGAGTTATCTTATTGTGACAAACATGGATCATGCCTGCATAATTTGTGTTCACTTGTAGTCTCCCTAGGAAGCCCATGTAATAGTGTACCAACGCAGACACACAATAGAAAATGTCTGAATAAGGACCTTTATGGTAGGATCCTGGTACTATTTTAATAAAAGCTGTACATTTAAAAAATATTGAATACATTTTATTGTAATACAGAAACATGTTAAAACGTATATGAGACTTTGAATTTGGGTTTACATATGCAAAGGTGAATTTCAGAGAAGAGGTGAAACTGGATATCATGGATCCCTTTCATCAGTCACTGTTGATGGAACTTATTCTTAGATGATTGCGCACCTGTCCCATGAAAGCCTGGCAATCATCCAAAATGAGGCACTCTAGTGGCGTCGAGAGGGGGCTGACCTGGGCTATAGCCCTAAGTGAACCCCCAAAAAGCCTTGGGTCTCATATTACCAATGACAATTATTAGCCCCGAGACCCAAGGCTGACAACTCGGGGCTATTGGCCACCTGCCCTGGGGCCGCTTTGCAGGGCCGATCCTGGGTAGGTGGTGCACACTGCGCTGCGAGTCTGAAGGGAAGGGGAGCGAGCAGGGATCTCCTCCATCTCTCACTTACCCGGCACAGCCCAGTGACATACAAAGTCCCACCTCCATGACCAGCTCCTATGATGGTCAAATGCCAGGATGTGTGACGTTCATCATAGGAGCCGGTCCAGGAGGCGGCACTTAGTGTGACAGCAGCCGTGCCAGGTAAGCGGGAGATCCCCGCTCTGTGTAAACCGGCGGCTCTCCACTCTCCCCTTGCACTGGCAAGGCTACATTGATAGGCACTGTGAGGCTGAGCTGATGGGCACTTCTCTCTGATCAGGCTGTTTTGATGGGCACAAGTAATGCTGAACTGATGGGATGGGCACTGATGGGCACTGATCAGGCTGCATTGATGGGCACTGGTGGTGAGGCTGTATTGATGGGCATTGGAGAAGCTGAGCTGATGGGCACTTGTGAGGCTGAGCTGATGGGCACTGATCAGGCTGCATTGATGGGCACAGGTAAGGCTGCATTGATGGGCACTGATCAGGCTTCATTGATGGGCACTGATGAGGCTGTAATGATGGGCACTGGTGAGACTGCATTGATGGGCACTGGTGCGGCTGAGCTAATGGGCACTGGTGAGGCTGCATTGATGGGCACTGGTGAGGCTGCATTGATGGGCACTGGTGTGGCTGCATTGATGGGCATAGTTGAGACTGAGCTGATGGGCACTGGTTAGGCTGCATTTATGGGCACTTGTGAGGCTGCACTGATATGCACTGGTGAGGCTGCACTGCTGGGCACTGATGAGGCTGCATTGATAGACACTGATCAGGCTGCACTGATGGGCACTGATCAGGCTGCACTGATGGGCACTGATCAGGCTGCACTGATGGGCACTGATCAGGCTGCACTGATGGGCACTGATCAGGCTGCACTGATGGGCACTGATCAGGCTGCACTGATGGGTACTGGGGACACTGCATTGATGGGCGCTGATGAGGCTTCACTGATGGGCACTGGTGAGGCTGTATTAATGGGCACTGGTGAGACTGAATTGATGGGCATTGGTGAGGCTGCATTGATGGGCACTGATCAGGCTGCATTGATATGCACTGGTGAGGCTGCATTGATGGACACTGGTGAGGCTGCACTGATGGCACTGGTGAGTCTACATTGATGGCCATTGGTGAGGCTGCATTGATGGGCACTGATCGGGCTGCATTGATAGGCACTGGTGAGGCTGCATTGATGGACACTGGGAAGGCTGCACTGATGGTTACTGGTGAGGCTACATTGATGAGCACTGATGAGGCTTCACTGATGAGCACTGATGAGGCTTCACTGATGAGCACTGATGAGGCTGCACTGATGAGCACTGATGAGGCTGCACTGATAGGCACTGGTGATGCTGCATTGATGGGCACTGATCAGGCTGCATTGATTGGCACTGATGAGGCTGCGCTGATGGGGACTGGTGAAGCTGCACTGATGGGCACTGATGAGGCTGCATTGAAGGCCACTGGTGAGGCTGCATTGATGCGCACTGATGGGGCTGAGCTGATAGGCACTGGTGAGGCTGCATTGATGGGCACTGATGAGGCTCTGCTGATGGACACTGGTGAGTATAATACACTCTTCAAATGTGCTTTAAAATGCATGGTTTTCCCTTTTATGAACAAGAAAATAATGATGTTATGCTTCAGGCTGAAATCTCTGTTTTTTTCCCTCCTAGCAACACCCCTGATGCACTCAGATCAATCTGATTGCAGCATGATCACCACAACACACATTGGTCTATGAACCAATATAAGAGTTGCCTGAAAAGGCTAATCATGGGAATCTACAGTCATTCTCAAGAGATTTCTGGCCATGAGCCTTTTAAAGATGAAAACTTTCTCCAAGTATTACTTCTATAGTTTGGGCTGTGAAGGGCATATCTGTTGTTTAGGCTAGAGAGATGCACATCCAAAAGATACTGTATGTCTAGGAAATCTGGGCAAAACTTTGTATTCCTATCTTTTAACTTTAAATTACCACTTAAGAGGAAATAAAACAATTTTTCTCAACCAATGCAAAAAGTACCTTGATTTTTATATGCTAAAGCTGATAATATTTTAAACTTAACAAGGTCACATCTGTGATTTAGCCTTTCTCATCTGGGAGAACAGAATTCATAGCTTAGTACCTTTGAGACTGGACGTGATGTACATGTAAATTTAACAACTGTCTCTTTTTTATGTTTTTTTTTTTTTTCTTTGTAAAGAAAATGTTAATATAATTTTTTTCTAGCAGTTGTGTAAACAGGTGATCTGTTTTCATGCCTATTTTGTTTTAACAAAATACATTTCTTAGTTTACTCCCTTTTTCCTGCTCATTTTTCATGTACCTATTACCGATAACTTAAAGTAGAACTAAATTCTCAATCAACATTAACTATTTTGAATCCTTATGCTGCTAGCATTAGTAAGTAAATGGGAAGGTATATTAGATTTACTTGTTTTGAATTTTTTTTCTCTTCAGTTGGTTTCTGGCCTAGAACAAAATTATGCCATTCATTCTAGGAGTCCTTATGGGCATTTTTTTCCATCTGGAGGAGGGGAGGAGGATCTTTCTCAGCTAAGCACACCCTTCTTTCTAAATGCCTGAGCTAAGGGCAAAGGATTTGATCTGACCTTTCTCAAGATGGCCACAGCTACAATGCCTTGAAAAAATATTCAAATCCCTTAAAATTTTTCACATTTTGTCATGTTACAACCAAAAACGTAAATGTATTTTATTGGGATTTTATGCGATAGACTAACACAAACTTGTGAAGTGAAAGAAAAATGATAAATGGTTTTAAAAAATGTTTACAAATAAATATGTAAAGAGTGTGGCGTGCATTTGTATTCAGCCCCCATTGAGTCAAAACTTTGTAGAACCATATTTTGCTGTAATTACAGCTGCAAGTCTTTCTGGGGATGTCTCTACCAGCTTTGAATATCTATAGAGTGACATTCTTTGCAAAATAGCTCAAGCTCTACCAGATTGGATGGAGAGTGTCTGTGTACAGCAGTTTTCAAGTCTTGCCACAGATTCTCAATTGGATTTAGGTCTGGACTTTGACTGGGACATTCTAACACATGAATATGCTTTGATCTAAAACATTCCATTGTAGCTCTGACTGTATGTTTAGGGTCGTTGTCTTGCTGGAAGGTGAACCTCCGCCTGAGTCTCAAGTTATTTGCAGACTCTAACAGGTTTTCTTCTAATGCCGCGTACACACGACCGGACTTTCTGGGAAACTAGGTCCGACGTTCTTCCCGCCGGACTTCTGGCAGACTACCGCCGGACTTTCTGAATGGACGGACTTGCCTACACACGACCAGACTTTCCGGCAGACTAGGTCCGCCGGTCTTCCCAACGGACTTTTGCCGGAGTTACGGCGGACTTTCAGAATGAACGGACTTGCCCACACACGGCCAAGTCCGTTCATTTTGAACGTGACTCGGGTACGACGGGACTAGAAAAGGAAGTCAATCTCGCCGCTTTTATCGGCAAGATTGCCACCTTGCGAGCCCCGTCGCGGGGCATACCAGGCCCTTAGGTCTGGTATGGATTTTAAGGGGAACCCCCTACGCAGAAAAAATGGTGTGGGGGTCCCCCCAAAATCCATACCAGACCCCTATCCGAGCACGCAGCCCGGCCGATCAGGAAAGGGGTTGAGGACGTGCAAGCGCCCCCCCTCCTGAACCGTACCAGGCTGCATGCCCTCACCATGGGGGGTGGGTGCTTTGGGGGAGGGGGCGCCCTGCAGCCCCCCCACTCCAAAGCACCTTGTCCCCATGTTGATGAGGACAAGGGCCTCTTCCCGACAACCCTGGCCGTTGGTTGTCAGGGTCTGCGGGCGGGGGGCTTATCGGAATCTGGGAGCCCCCTTTAATAAGAGGCCCCCCAGATCCCGGCCCCCCACCCTATGTGAATGAGTATGGGGTACATTGTGCTTTGGGGTGGGGGGGCCGCAGGGCGCCCCCTCCCTCACGCACCCACCCCCCCCCCCATGTTGAGGGCATGCGGCCTGGTACGGTTCAGGAGGGGGGGCTCGCTCGTCCCCACCCCCTTTCCTGACCGGCCGAGATGCAGTACCCTGCCCTTGCATCGTATCTGGTCCGTCAGACCAGCATACAGACGAACGGGCTTTACGTCAGGAACTGAGTCCAGCGGACTTACGACGGAAAGATTTGAAACATGTTTCATTTCTAGGTCCGGCGGACTTTTGGGAAAAAAAAGTCAGCGGGAGCCTACACACGATCGGATTGTGCGGCGGACTCCGGTCCGCCAAACCAAGTATGCCGTAAAGTCCGGTCGTGTGTACGTGGCATAAGATTGCCTTGTATTTGGCTCCATCCATCTTCCCATAAACTCTGACCAGCTTCCCTGTCCCTGCTGAAGAAAAGCATTCCCACAACATGATGCTGCCATCGCCATGTTTTACGGTGGGGATGGTGTGACATAATAATAATTTGCAATCTTATATTTTTCTGCAGTACAAAGCTGAATTGTTTTAAAAATGTAATAAATGTCAAAACAGCATCCACAACACACTACACAACCACAATACCACATCTGAAGAATCAAGTTTTATCCTGAAGAAAATGGAGTGCCATACTTTAGAGACAATAGCCCCACATGTAGCACAGTGACTGGAGAGCATGTAAGCAGCTTGATTGGACTGCAATGCTAAGAGGAAGAGACAATACATTTTTTATCCAAAATATTGTACAGACTTACTGCACATTATATAAGCAATTTAACTATGTTGCAAATGAAAATGGGGATTTTACTGGGTAGCGAAATTTAAAATGTATTATTATTATTATGATTGCTATTATTATACACTCTATATAAAAATAGAGTGTATTATTTCAGAAATAACAGCCAAAAATATTGTACAAACTCCCTAGACAACATTTAATTACATTTTTTGAAACATTAAAATTTTGAAAGGCACACTCAGATTTTCATTAACAAAATCGTTATTAACCCCTTGCCGACCGGCTCACGCCGATAGACTTCGGCAGAAGAGCACGTACAGGCATATTAACGTACTTGTACATTGCCCTTTAAGGCGCGGCATTGTAGGTGCATGCACCGCGAGCTCCTTGAGTGTGATTGCGGGTCCCGCAGACTCGATGTCCACGGGGATACCAGCTATCGTCTCACGGAGAGGAAGAACCGGGAAATGCTGATGTAAACAAGCATTTCCCCGTTCTGTCTAGTGACACTGACACTGATCACAGCCCCCCACAGTTAGAATCACTCCCTAGGACACACGTAACCCCTGCAGCGCCCCCTAGTGGTTAACCCCTTCACTGCCAGTCACATTTACACAGTAATCAGTGCATTTTTAATCACACTGATGGCTGTATAAATGTGAATGGACCCAAAATAGCACCGAAAGTGTCCGATCTGTCCGCCATAATGTCGCAGTCACAATAAAAATCACAGATCGCCGCCATTACTAGTAAGAAAAAATTATTAATAAAAATGCCATAAAACTATCCCCTATTTTGTAAACGCTATAACTTTTGTGCAAACCAATCAATAAACACTTATTTTTTATTTTTTTTTTACCAAAAATATGTAGAATAATATGTATCGGCCTAAACTGAGAAAAAAAAATGTTATATATTTTTTAGGGATATTTATTATAGCAAAAAGTAAAAAAAAATGCGGTTTTTCAAAATTGTCGCTTTTTTGTTTATAGCGCAAAAAATAAAAACCACAGAGGTGATCAAATACCACCAAAAGAAAGCTCTATTTGTGGGGAAAAAATGACGTCAATTTTGTTTGGGAGCATGACTGCTCAATTGTCAGTTAAAGCAAAAAAACCTCTGGTCTTTGGGCAGCCAAATGGTCCGGGGCTGAAGTGGTTAAAAGTGCATAGAAAAGCCATAGAAAATTTCACAGAAATATTGTGACACTTCTCCTTCACTCTATTCTTTCTGGCCAATTGTAATAATGTGGCAAGTCTCTACCCTTAGTATAGCCAAGTGGTGACCCACACATACTTCAATAGGTTGGGGTGGACCCCTTTTTGGGCGGCTCTGTTACCATACTCATTGTTTGCTCTATGTTTTAATGTAGCCTGATGGGAGTATATTGGCCATCTTTGGATAAGGTGCAGGACTGCTTCCAGGGTCTCCCGAGAAAGCAATAGACTGTGAAATGTGTCCGAACCTATGGATGTTCCTCCACATTCTTATGCCCTGTACACACGGTCGGATTTTCTGACGGAAAATGTGTGATAGGACCTTGTTGTCGGAAATTCCGACCGTGAGTGGGCTCCATCACACATTTTCCATCCGAATTTCCGACACACAAAGTTTGAGAGCTTGCTAGAAAATTTTCCGACAACAAAATCCTTTGTCGGAAATTCCGATCGTGTGTATACAAATCCGACTCACAAAGTGCCACGCATGCTCAGAATAAATTAAGAGACGAAAGCTATTGGCTACTGCCCCGTTTATAGTGCCGACGTACGTGTTTTACGTCACCGCGTTCAGAACGATTGGATTTTCCAACAACTTTGTGTGACCGTGTGTATGCAAGACAAGTTTGAGCCAACATCCGTCGTTAAAAATCCATGGATTTTGTTGTCGGAATGTCCGTTCAATGTCCGACCATGTGTACGGGGCATTACAGTTGCAGTACTTCCTATGAATGAAGAATATTTTATATCTGCACACATGAATTTGTATATTTTGGTTCATGTTGATGGTAGTAGGTATGCTCTCTTGGTAGAGGGGAACACTGCAGTACGTCTAGGGGGTATTAATGGTGCACACATTGTTACTTACTTTTATCCATTTGGATTTTAACTATCATTCATTTTAAAATATATATGCTTTTAATGCAGCTGTGAGTCCAATTCCTGGGGTTTCTGAGCACCTTAAAAATCCCTCCTTCTCTCTTCTTTCTTGTGTTGTGTATTGTAGTAAGTTTGTGCACAGTATTTAAGTACTATACTGCATTTTGAACAGGATTTAAAAACAGCCAACTTTTAATAACACAAATCAACATTAGAAGGTATTTATTTCACAGAAAAAAGCAAAATATGCACTGACTCCATAGACCTAAATTAAAACTGAAGTTAAGGTTTTTTTTTTGGGGGGGTGGGGGGAAGGATACATTACCAAACATATTAATTATGTTGGATGGTATGTATTCAATTACCTGCAGTCAGCTGCTTCTGGCAAAAAAAAAAAACCTTCTCCTAAGAGTCTCCTTTATACTGCCCAGAGCCTCTATCTTCTGCTGCTGTGAGAGTTAACAGCCACTGCTACTGAGAGAAGTAGTGCCACTCACCCAGCCCCTTCTGCCCTTGCCACCATTTTCAGAACTCATACTATTATTGTCCCATAATGCATTGTGTACAATAAGAAAATAATAATGTGCATAGCTAACTTTTAGATTCTATCAGCAAGAAAGAAGCAAAATGTTTTTCCTTTGCCATAGTCCGCATACATCTAAAAATTACATGCTACTGGATCACCCCAGTTTCACTACAAGCACAACCTATAAACTAATTTGATTTCTTCATTTATCAGTCAGTCAAGTTATATGTTAAATGGCTATGGTTCTGTCTTAACAAATTTTAGTATAAATAAAATAACGGATAGCAAAGGCTAGCACCGTACAGCTGTCAAAATGAATATAATATAGGCTATTCTTCTAAAAGAGAAAAGAGCAGCTGGTGAATTTTATTCTGTTATGCGGAATATAAAAACTTAGTTAATTATTCAGATATGTCACCACTTCAAAAAGCTGTAAAGCAGTGAAAACAGTTTAGTTTTTTCTTACAATAAAAAGAAACGCATACACATAATATACTAGACAAAATAAGAATTCGTATTAAGTCCAATTTAATACACCATTAATAACAAAAATATCGGAATGCGATCTTGTTCCAAATGACAACTTCCACAATTACACTTTTACCGATATAAAAAAAACAGCCCACTCTCTCCCTAACAGAATCTGAACACCCCACCCTACCTATGTGCTTACTTACCACTTCCTGATTGTGGCAGCCTCCTTGAGCATTTAAGCATAGCTCCCTCTGTCCCTCTGTCCTCCTCATTTGTCCCTCATTTTAGTCTGCTCTATATACAGTAGTTGTATATAAAATCTATCTATCTAAAATGCACTTTTATCTAAAAAAAAAAAAAAAAAACACTTGTGGGTTTAACTAATCTCTTTTTTTATAATTCTCCTTTAAGGGGACATGGTGTTCTAAGTCTTTTGCTAATAGGTGTCCCTCGTTCCCATCCCAAAAATTTGGGAGGTGTGGTTTAAGCCTCAGGTGACAACTACATTGTAACTCACTATGTACTGACACACCCCTCCTGCTGAGTCACCATTATAGCTCTAATGTTTGTTTAGCTTATAAAGCTGCAATGGTGATTTAGCAGGGGACATGCCAGTCCCCTATAAAGGGACTGCTACTCTCACACAGACGAATGCCAGGCATGGAATTCTGTGATGGGGCTTTGGGACTTTTAGCAACACATAAAACAGAAAAGTAATAAGCACTTGTTTGTATGCCTGACTTTACTTCTAAAACATTTATTATAACTACCACTGTACTTGGGGATGGGTAAATTAGAAGGATATAAATAGCACATCATTACACTTTCCTTTATAGATAGATGCAATAACACATACACAAGTAAATTAACACTGTAAAGGAGGAATGTAATGTAATCATAATAACCAAGGTTCTATATAATATAAATGTTTCGAGGACCTTATTTTAACTTTTGGGTTATAGGAAATGTAGGCTGAGTATCAGATATTATTACAAAAACAGATCATTTATATTATTAATTTGATAACAAAATAGAAATTTTGGAATTAAGACTTTAAATCTGATTTTGATATACAGTACAGAATAATTAGTTTACAATGATTATATAATTAAGAATTAAAATTTGCTCTTGTTTAACAAAATTGTTTATTGTAATCTTATGCCTCGTACACACGATCGCACATTCCGACAACAAAATTAATGTTTTTTTTCCGATGGATGTTGGCTCAAACTTGTCTTGCACACACATGGTTACACAAAGTTGGTCGTAAATTCCGAACGTCAAGAACGCGATGACGTACAACACGTACGGCGGGACTAGAAAAGGGAAGTTCAATAGCCAGTGCGCCACCCTTTGGGCTCCTTCTGCTAATCTCGTGTTTATCTCATGTTAGTAGAAGTTTGGTGAGAGACGATTCGCGCTTTTCAGACTCGTGCTTTTCCGATCATTACTGCTCTTCAGTTTGTGCTTGTGGGATTGTATCTGTTCCTCAGTGCGTGTAGTCAGTTTGCATTTGTTTGTCAGTGCATATTAATATTATTCTAGTACGTATTTGATTTTCAGTGCGTTCTTGTCTGCTCGTTTCTGATTTTCAGCTCACTCTTCTCAGGCCTTTCTGATTTTCAGTGCGTTCTGTTAGTTCGTTCTGACCAGTCGACCGTTGTGAAGCCATGTTGTGGGTACGTACTCATTATAGAGTTCATGCTGTGCAGGGGCTTGGTGTTGGGGTTCTTACTTTGACCCAAGCCCAGTCCATGAACAGGGCGGGGAGGAGTTCATGGACGAAGAATTGGTTGCTCCAGCGTGACCAATTCTCTCATATGCCTTTGTTGCGGGAGATCCGTGAGAATAATCCTGATGATTTCAGGAATTATCTCTGGATAACGGACCCGATTTTTCACCGTTTGTTGGCTTTACTGTCCCCTTATATTATGAAGCAGGACACCTGCATGCAGCAAGCCATCACTCCCTAGCAGAGGCTAGTCGCCACGTTGCGGTACTTGGCGACGGGGAGAAGTTTGCAGGACATCAAGTTCTCGACAGGTATCTTCCCCCCAGGCTCTGGGGATCATTATTCCAGTGACCTGTTTTGCCATCATTCAGGTCCTGCAGAATGGCTATATTAAGGGAAGATTTCTCCTTTAACCACTTGCCGCACGCCATATAGCAGAATGACGGTGGCAATGTGGTTTCAATAACCTGCCTGTGCGTCATATGATGTCCTCAGGATATTGAGCCGCTGCATGCCCCCCGGGGGACGTGCATCGCGGCGATCGTTGTTGCAGGGTGTCAGTCTGACACCCCACAACACCGATCTAAGTAAAGAGTCTCTGACGGAGACTCTTTACCACATGATCAGCCGTGTCCAATAACGGCTGATCACGATGTAAATAGGAAGAGCCAGTGATCGGCTTTCCCTCACTTGCGTCTGACAGACTGCTGCCCTCCTGACAGGGGAGGTCTGTGCTGATTGTTTATCAGCACAGCCCCCCCTCGGATCCCACCCAGGACCACCAGGGAAGCTGACCAGGACCACCAGAGAAGCCACCCAGGACCACCAGGGAAGCCATCCACACTGGACCACCAGGTATGCCCCCTAGACCCCCAGGGAAATACTAATCTGTGCCCAGGCAGCTGCCATTCAATGCCCAGGCAGCTGCCAATCAGTGCCCACTCACAATGCCTACCACTGCCAGTGCCACCAGGGATGCCTATCAGTGCCCAGCAGTGCCGCCTATCAGTGCCCAGCAGTGCCACCCATAAGAACCCATCTTTGCAGCCTTTCAGTGCCCATCAGTGCCACCCATGAGTGCTCATCAGTGCCGCCTATCAATGCCCATCAGTGCTGCATATCAGTGCCACCCATCAGTGCCACCTACCAGTGCCCATCAGTGCTGCATATCAGTGCCCATTGTCAGTGCCCACTCATTGTTGCCACCTCATTGGTGCCGCCTTATCAGTGCCCATCAGTGAAAGAGAAAACTTACTTATTTACAACATTTTTTAACAGAAACAAAAGCAAAACTTATTTTTTTCAAAATTTTTGGTCTTTTTTTATCTATTTCGCAAAAAATAAAAAACACAGAGGTGATCAGATGCCACCAAAAGAAAGCTCTATTTGTGGGAACAAAATGATAAAAATTTAGTTTGGGTACAGTGTTGTATGACCGCGCAATTGTCATTCAAACTGTGACAGCACTGAAAGCTGAAAATTGGTCTGGGCAGGAAGGTGTATAAGTGCCCTGTATTGAAGTGGTTAACATCTATTTATTTAATGTTTGCTAATATATTGTATTTCTTTCACCATTCCCTAATTACCATGATTGTAATATGCTGTGAATGTCCTTTTTGTCCTCATGCATGCTGGAAGTTTTTAAGTCTCCTTTTTTGTCCTTCATGCATATTTGCCTTCACAAACCTCCCCAGCATGCTATCCTGGGCCCATACACACCTAACCTAGTCACTTAACAATGTATTTTGTCAGCTCCATAGTAGTGCTTTACCCTAAACACCCCCTAAAATGTGTAAAAATGTTATTTGTGTGCTTAAATTCATGCAGAGTGCCAGAGGCTTTTTTTTGGGTCCCAAAATCATTTGGAACCCTCCCTCCCCTCAACCGCTACGTCAACTGATACCAATCCTCTATCTGCTGACTTTGCCCAACACATGCACACTATACCTACCTCTTTTGTGGTCATATTTATGGATGAATTCCCCAAAGCATGTAGTGAAAGGGCCTGCCTGAATATTTTCAAATGGTACGGTTTAATTTTTCTTTCTCCTATTATCTTGATAGGTAATTGCAGAATGTAAAAATGTGCTTCAATTAGGACAGTGTGTATTTCTATTTTTGTATTATGACACTTCTTACCTGTCCATTGGGCTGCCAATAGTGTTATAAAGGAGGAACTGGCCAAAGTAAAACACATTACTTATGCATTCAGCTCTCAATGAAGTGGAGAGGGTTACCTGTCCAAAACATCCCCCCCTAAAATTTTTACAATAGGCCATCAGAGGGGGGGGGGGGGAATCTGATAAGTGGACCTCATACTTTTGTCTTTAAATACTCCTTCAAATAAATGTTATACTGATGTTGGCCAATAATGTTTGTGTCTAATCTGCTTGCAATGTTTATGTGCAAAATAACTATTTTTTTTTCTTGTTTGACTCCAGTTTTCTTCAACGCCACAGGAATGGCAGACTGTGACATCCCACTTTGCTGATCGTTGGGACTTTGCCAACTGTGGAGGGGCAATTGATGGGAAACATGTCCACATAGCCCCACCCCCCAACTCGGGGTCATACTATTATAATTACAAGGGGTTTAATAGTATTGTGATCTTGGCAGTGGTGTCGGCGACATATGAGTTCCTCTATGTGGACATGGGGAAGAATGTCCGACTGTCGGGTGGTGGAGTCATCACCAAGACCGAGTTCTAAAGGCATCTTCAGAGTGGTGGCTTGGGATTGCCACCTCCGGAAAAGAACGTGGTAGGACTCCCATTTGTGTTTGTTGCTGATGAAGCATTTGGTCTGGGTGAACACCTGATGAGGCCGTTTTCGATGAGGACCCCCACCCCGGAGCAGAGGGTTTTTAATTACCGGCTGGCCAGAGCCAGAAGAGTGGTGAATGCTTTCGGTATAATGGCCAGCCGGTTCCACCTATTCCTCACTGCAATTAACATGGCAGAATATAAACTTAATCACATAATTCTTGCATGCTGCATTTTACATACTTTGCAGCAAACTATGTGGCCTCAGTTGGGCCTGAAGCCGGATTCTTACCGGATCCAACACTGATGGCTCTTGAAGTTGGCTGTCCTGGCTTGCCCCCCCAAAGCGCCCGTAAAGTTCACCAAAAGTATCTAGAGTACTTTGCGGGTAGGGGGGCTATTGATATGCCACCAAATGTCTGAGACATTTTTTAAATATATATCTTTTTGAAACAGAACTAATATTTCAATTGATTTACTGCTTGGGTTTCTTTTAGCTGTCTCCTATTTTTTTCAATGGGCTTTTTTTTTTTTTGACCTTTTTCTTCAATAGTGCAAACGTAATTTATTTGATACATGAGGTGACAATTTCTTCTTCAGCTAAATATTATGTTGTGAGTCTGCTACGCACACACCTTGTTTTTGTTGTTAATGTCTGTAATGTATTAATGATAAAAATATTCATAATTTTCAGCACCATGAATGAGATTTGTGGATTCACAAAAATGGGCTGATTGTGTCAATTTAAAAAACCACTGTGGGTGTTATTTACTAAAGGCAAATCCACTTTTCAATACAAGTGCACTGCAAAAGTGCGCTTGAAACTGTACTGAAAGTGCACTTGTAGTGCAAAGTGGATTTGCCTTTACCAAATAACCCCCATTGTCACTGTAAACACCAACTTACTTCAAAACTGCTATTGAGCATTGAAAGAAGAAGCTACACATTGTTGAGTAGAAAACATTTTACTCAAAGCACATTCACATGTGCTTTTAGAAAAGGGTTTTTGAACAAACCAACATCTTTGGTGTTTAACATTTTTTTGTCACACTAGAAATTGCTTTTTTTGGTTTAACAGGCATGTTTCAAAACATAACATACACAACTCAGGAACTTACAAAGTTCAACTTTGATAAATTGAAGGCAATATGAGACATAATTGTGTCCACACTGTGTTGATGTTTCCTTCATCAGATGGGGTGATGTCACCCCTGTAAAAGCTAATTTTTGAAGATGCACACAAATTGGGATTCAAACCGGGGATTTCCCTCCTGATCCCATGCCTAATGTCAACATGTGCTAGCTCCCATCATGGGAGATCAATGGATGTGTTTTGGGGGTGCAACCCCTTCCTCTCACCTAATTGAGTTGGGAGGAAGGGGTTGCACCCACAAAATGTGTACATTGATATCCTGTAATGGCACATAGCATGTTGACATGTTGACACACTGTGTGCATCTTCAAAATTTGGCTTTTAAAATACTTTAAAACTTTTTGTAGAATTCAAAAATACACAATACAATGGTACAATTTTTTGTTTTTTGTTTTTCTATATTCTGCCTAAAACATCAATGATCTTCTTCATTTTTTTTTGAACATCATTGATGTTTTCCTTTATATTTTCTAAATCACGATTGCACCCCATTATCCCCCCGATGAGGATATGGGTACTTTCACTTGTGAAATGAGATTCTTCTTCCACAACATCCACATCACCTAATAGAAAAAAACACACCATGTATTATAAATATGCAGGCATCCATGTATTACCTGAAGCTGTGGTCTCAGACACTCACCTGTTGTGGTGACAATTTCGCCCACTTCCTAAACCTCTCTTTCCTCCACATTGCTCCTCTGCTTGTGTTTTGGTGACTTTCCCTTCTTTAGGAGTTGGGGGGTTCCTGGAGTCCTCAGATGTCCTGAGTCTTTTCTCCTATGTTAATAAAAAAAAGTATACTTAGTACACAGATATTTGAGGGCAGAAATAGGAATATGAAACATTGATTGGAAGTGTCGTACAATTGTCTGTTTTGGCAGAGTTCCAAGCTGAAGACATTTTTAGTTCCTTTCTAAAGCTGGAATACTTACCTTTTTTGTACGTTTCACACATGGAGACACCCCTAGTATCCACTGGAGCACTTGTGTGGGACACCCTAAAAAGTTTGTTCTGGTGTCCCACACTAGTGCTCCTTCATCCAGATGTGTAAACAGATGCTCAGTGTCCTCTCCTTACACTGAATCAAGTTTGCGTTTCATTCTAGTAACAAACCCATCTAGACAACAATGTACTAAACTTCTTTGAATACAAATAGGCATGACTAAATGTAGTTAACCTGCATCTGCCAAAAACATTGTATTAGTGGGGGAACGAACGATGTTTCCTACAAACGATTACTGTGCCCACGAACATGAAAGTTGCCATTTTAAACTGTACAACAGTAAAGAAAAGCACATGGAGCAGCATGCAAGTAATACTAAAATAGAAACACACAACAAATACTTACTTTTTAGAAGCAGAAGGTTCATGCTTCCCGTCAGTCGGCCCTCTTCAAGATGTCCACCATCTCCACCATCTCTACAAAGGACATATTTGCTTTCCTCGTTGCTGCTCTCCTCTGCATGCACCTGCTGTGTCTCCGCCATGTTCTCTACCCACTGCGCCAAAAGAGAAGGGGTGGGGAATACACTAGAACAAACTTCAGGGATGGGCGGAGTTTCACGCATGCGCAGTGTGTATAAAGCGTAACACATGTGCGTCGTACATACGATCTGTGAGCGGAGGACTGAGTATCAGAAGCGACGTTCGTTATAACGATATTAACGTTATTAACTTGGTGCATCAGTGGCCTATACTGCTTATAGATTGAGGCCTATATTAGGTCAAGATTAGGAGAGTTTTGCCTGACATTAGTGTTTGTCTTGTGTTGTGTCTTGCAGAGAAAATGGATGGTTTCAAAGACCACAGCTTCCTCCCATTATTCATAGATAAATACAGGGAGCTGCCCTGTCTGTGGCAGGTCAAACATCCACATTATAATAACAAAATAAAGAGGCAGGCAGCGCTGGAGAAACTGCTGGAGTTGGTGAAGCCGCAGATCCCCACGGCAGACATTAACTATTTAAAAAAAAAAATTGGTGGCCTGAGGCGCACATATCGTGAGCGTACTAAGGTCCAGAAATCCATGAGATCAGGAGCAGCAGCAGATGACATTTATGTCTCCACGCTGTGGTACTATGACAGACTTCATTTTCTGTCAGACCAGACTGAAGTCAGGGAATCCCTCTCAACCCCACCTTCCACGTTTCCTTACACCCCAGCTGAGGCTTCCGACGCCCACCCCGGGCCTTCCAGCCAGGAAGAAGTGGAGGAGCCCAGGTTGAGCCAGGTATAGTATTGTTCAACATATTTCTTGTCGTAAAATAAATGATGTGAAATATATGTTATTATTGATCACTAATTGCTGATTTAATAAAGTGTTTTACATATCGATAGACAGTAGTAGCCAAAAAGGTTTGGGACAAGAATGAAAAATGCTGGGATAGTCTTTTCTATTTGTTAAAATTCAATTTGCAACAGTCATGAGCTGAAAATTGTGTGTGATTGATGAACAAAATACTAAAACTATGTCCCTTTTTCTTACACAGGAAAGCCTCAGCCAGGAGGAGGCTGTGGTATGTGGCAGCCAGGAAGAGGCTGTGGAATGTGGCAGCCAGGAGGAGGCAGGGGTTAGTGGCAGCCAGGAGGTGGCAGGGGTTAGTGGCAGCCAGGAGTTGGCAGGGGTTAGTGGCAGCCAGGAGGTGGCAGGGGTTAGTGGCAGCTAGGAGATGGCAGGGCCCAGTAGCCTGACACAATCTCAGGTCCCTCCCCTCTGCCTTCCACAAAAATGGGCCAGGGAGGGGAGTAATGTGGAAGATGCAGCACTCAGGCTGATTAGGGAGGCTAATTCTGCCCTCAGAACCCCTCTCAATCCTCAAAAGGCCTCTGCCTCCATGGCAGTCTGCAAAATGCAGGACATGGAGGAGGGCCAACGCATCATGTGTGAGGAAACCATTTATCTCACATTAAATAAGGAGTTGAGGGGCCAACTCACACCCAATACCCACCTGTGTGAGTTGGACCATCCTCCTCCTCCTCCTCCACCTCCTGCCACACCTCCAACACCACAGCCACAGCCTGGAAGCAAGCATGTAAGGAAGACAAGAAAGTGATGGCCTGGGTTCAGTCTGGTCTGGCAAAAGATGCTGGCTGTTATATGACCAAAGCCTGGGGACATAAATGTCATCTGCTGCTGTTCCTGATCTCTTGGAGTCCTGGACCGGATTGTGCTCACTATTATATGAACTCCTCAGGCCACCAATTTTGGCTGGCAAATAATTGATGTGTGCCCTGGAGTACAAAGGCTTCGCCAATTTCAGCAGTTTCTCCTCTTTATTTTGTTATGACCCATTAAAAAATTGATATTTTTTTCAAAAGAAATACTTGCCTATGTGTTTAACTTCAAAAAGGGCAGTTTTTTTGTGAGTAGGCAGGTACGTTTCTAAAATACAATGTCAAATTAACAAGGGACACCAACACCAAACAACCTCCTTGAGATGAAAAAATACAAGATAATAATGGTGTTGTGGTAACTTGACACACAAAATGAGAAAAAAATATTAGGGAGATCACTAAAAAAATAAATTAATTAAAGAGATCACGAGTAATAATAAAGAAATCAGTTTGTGAGAACTCTGTGAATGTGAGCAGTAAAACAACTTCATTCTTCTAGCATTCTAAAGATGAAGAGAATGCGCTGCATTAAACTATTTAAAAAATTGCAGCGTGACGAATGTGCTATCTCCATTACGAACGGTAGTTTTACCAGACCGAGCGCTTCCGTCTCGTAATTTATTCTGAGCATGCGTGGCACTTTGTGCGTCGGAATTGTCTACACACGATCGGAATTTACGCAAACGGATTTTGTTGTTGGAAAATTTGAGAACCAGATCTCAAATTTTGTGTGACGGAAATTCCGATGGAAACTGTCCGATGGAGCCTACATAAGGTCAGAATTTTGGACAAATGGCTCCCATCGAACATTTTCAGACGGAAAATTCAACCATGTGTAGGAGGCATTAGTCTCAAGGGATTCAAATGCTCAACAATAAAATTAAGGTTCAGCAAGCATTTTAGTGCAGCTAGCTCTCTTTGACAGGTAGAGCCCTTTCACACTGAGCCCCCCCTGGGCGTCGGTGGTATTTTTAGCGGCGCTTTACCATAATTTTTGCGACGCTATTCGGCCTCTAGTGGGGCACTTTTAATCCCCGCTACCAGCCAAAAAGAAGTTAAAACCGCCCGCAAAGCGCTGTTAAAGCGGAGCTTTGCCGGCGGTTCAGCGGCGCTGCCTATTGATTTCAATGAGCAGGGGCGCTTTAGGAGCGGGGAGTTTCACTGCTCCTAATGAGCTCCAAAGAAGCTGCTGGCAGGACTTTTTCTGATGCCCTGCCAGCGCACCGCTCCAGTGTGAAAGCCCTTGGGCTTTCACACTGAAATTAATGGAGCCGCTGTTTCAGGGCGCTTTGCAGGTGCTATTTTTAAGCTCCTCAGTGTGAAAGGGGTCATAATAACAGAATATATTTCTCACATACAGAAAGCTTTATGTAAAAAATTGCTACTACGAACACCTTTCTTAAAGCCATCAGGTCCAAAACTGCCTTGACAGTTTGAGTTTAATGGATAGAGATTAAGGATGGTGCCGATGTTCGAATCGAACGCAAACAAACATATGGGGCGTTCACGGCAAATTTGAGCGCTGCGGAGCGCTCCATAATGCACTGTGTGATCACAGTGCATTAACGCTGCTGATTGGCCAAAGCATGCTTTAGCCAATCACAGAGTGATCTGCTGTGAGAGCCAAGATTGGCCGATGGCAGGGTGCATTTAGCCAATCATGGCTCAGGGGGCTAAGTCCATGCCCAACACTATATATGGCTGCTTAGACGGTGGCCGTATGTAGTGTGATGCGTGGAGGAGATTGAAAGAACTTGAGCTAGATTAGGCAGGTTAGTTAGTGGTGTGCAGGCAGTTTAGTATACATTTTATTTATTTTTATATATATATATATATATATATATATATACAGTGCAGTCAGTGTACAGTATTTAATACAGTGGGGAACCCTATAACAGAATTAAGAAATAAAACGGCATGAGGTCACCCCCAAAATCCATACCAGATCCTTATCTGAGCATGCAGCCTGGCAGGCCAGGAAAGGGGGGGGGACGAGCGAGCGTAAATAAAATGGCATGGGGTCACCCACAAAATCCATACCAGATCCTTATCTGAGCATGCAGCCTGGCAGGCCAGGAAAGGGGGGGATGAGTGAGCGTCCCCCCTCCTAAACCATACCAGGCTGCTTGCCCTCAACATGGGGAGGGTGCTTTGGGCCCCCCAAAGCTCCTTGCCCCCATGTTGATGGGGACAGGAGCCTCTTCTGGACAACCCTGGCCATTGGTTATCGGGTCTGTGGGCAGGGGACTTATCGGAACCTGGAAGCCCCCTTTAATAAGGGGCCCCCCAGATCCCATCCCCCCATGTGAATGGGTTATTGGGTACATTATACTCCTACCCATTCACCAAAAAAGTGTCAAAAATTAAAAACCACAACAGACTTTTTTTTTTTTTAAATAAAGGTGTTGTCAAAAAACTGAGTGTCCCATGATCCATCCATCTTTAATCAAGCCGCCCGACAGACCCTAAAAATAGGGGAAAAAAAAGCTCTGCATTGATGGAAGGTCTCCCGGCGACTACTGTCTCCTGGCTGTGACAGGTGTTATATAGGCAAGGGTGGGGTCCCTCGGTTCTGTCATTGAGTGGCCCTGCCCTTGCCTATATAACAGCTGTGCATAAAAAATGTGCACAAGAGCACAAAAAAGAACAAACTTCTTCAAGCTGAAATAAAAGCTCAAATGACTGTAAAAGCAACATTTTTTTTGAGCTGCAGTGTGCATGAGCCTTTACTGGACAGCAGACAGCTGTGTGAATACTCAGATGCTATTTATGATCAAATGTGCTATGATGTAGTGGTTGTTGTGGAGAAAGTGTTTTTATAGAAACTTATCCTTTCAGTAACTTTGTTCAATGAAAATAAGGAACGATTGGCCACAAAACCACTTCTAGTTCCATCTTACCTCACATTATAGGATCAGTACAATCATTGTATGGTCAATGTTATACAAGTTAGTCCTTTTTGTTTTTTACTTCTTTTTTTTTTTTTTTTAATTCACACTAATTCCATATCCTATAATTTTTTACTTTCTGGTGAATAGTGGCCTGTTAAACCTACAGTCATAGACCAGTATATGACTTTTACCGTTACAGGTATTTACAGTGGAAAAATTGGAAAATTGGAAAAATGGCTTTATTGGACTCTTTAAAGGTATACGGTATGTTGGACAAACCATTAAAATATCTATTTTTGTTAAATGATTTAAGGTTTGTAAAATTAATAAAATAGACAGACAAAAATACATTCTTGCTTTGTATGTTATGTAGACTATAATCTAAACAGTTTTTCATTTTATTTCATGATATAACATATCACATCATTCAATCTTCTATAAGTTCATGCATTTTCAAAATTACGTCAAGTGCAATCATTTTGCTTGTCATTTAAAAGAGATCATATGAGACATTCCTAGAAAAAATAAAGAAGTAATTTATTTAATATCTTGAGGGAGATCCCTTCATGCCAAAGTCAATTCCATCCTTCTCTGTCCTCATCTCAGCGCATCATTATTGCTAGAATGTATTTTCTCATGCCCTTTTTCCAATTTCCTAAGAAAGCTGGTGGCAGATCTGCTGAAATAATATTTTTATGGGTTTTGTCTAGTGATGTAGAAATTTTAGAGGTTTGAAATGCATATGTTTTAAATACATGGTTCCAGCAATATGCATCTCCTAATCTATTTTAAATAGCCCTTTGATTTGATTGCTTTTCTGTCAATACGTCAAAACAGAACATTATCTTCATTTTGCCTCGGAATACCGTAACCAAATGAATTAGCAACAGCTATAACGTCTCTTAAAGTAAACCTTGCTATTTTACCTATAAGAAAGGTAGATTAAAGTAAAGTTGATTTTCTTCAACATATTTTATATGAACAGCTTGCTGATTACCTTAATTTATAATCGTTAAGAGATACAAAACTCACTAAATGCAAAAATGCAATTTTTTTTTAACCACTTAAGGACCGAGCCTCTTTCTGAGATTTGTTGTTTACAAGTTTAAAACAGGTTTCTTTACTATTATTTAGAACCCCAAACATTATACATTTTTTTCTAACACCCTAGAGAATTAAATGGTGGTCGTTGTAATACTTTCTGTCACACCGTATTTGCGCAGAGGTCTTACAAGCGCACTTTTTTTTGGAAAAAGTACACTTTTTTTAATTAAAAAATAAGACAACAGTAAAATTAGGCCATTTTTTTTTTATATTGTGAAAGATAATGTTAAACCAAGCAAATTGATACCCAACATGTCAAGCTTCAAAATTGCGCCCGCTTGTGGAATGGCGACAAACTTTTTAAAAATCTCCATAGGAGTCGTTTAAAAAATTCTACAGGTTGCATGTTTTGAGTTACAGAGGAGGTCTAGGGCTAGAATTATTGCTCTCGCTTTACCAATCATGGCGATACCTCATGTGTGTGGTTTGAACACCGTTTTCATATGCGGGCGCTACTCAAGTATGCGTTTGCTTCTGCACAGGAGCTCGGCGGGATGGGGCGCATTTAAAAAATATTTTTTTCTTATTTTTTTCACCATTTATTTTTTATTTTTGCACAGTTCTTTAAAAAAAAAACCTGTGTCACTTTTATTCCTATTACAAGGAATGTAAACATCCCTTGTAATAGAAAAAAAGCATGACAGGACCTCCTAAATATGAGATCTGGGGTCAAAAAGACCTCAGATCTCATAATTACACTAAGATGCAATAATAAAAAAAATTGTCATTGGAGAAAAAAAAAATGGCCCTTTAATGCCGCGTACACATGATCCGAAATTCCGCCAGCAAAACTCCGATGAGAGCTTTTTGTCGGAAAATGCGACCGCGTGTATGCTCCATCAGACTTTTGCTGGCAGAATTCCAGCCAGCAAAAGATTGAGAGCATGTTCTCTATTTTTCGGTTGGGAAAAGTTCCTTTCCGAAAATGCGATCGTCTGTACAAATTCCGACGCGCAAAATTCCTATGCATGCTCGGAAACAATTCAGCGCATGCTCGGAAGCATTGAACTTCATTTTCTCGGCTCGTCGTAGTGTTGTACATCACCGCATTCTTGACGGTTGAAAGTTCTGAGAACTTTTGTGTGACCGTGTGTATGCAAGGCAAGCTTGAGCGGAAATCTGCTCGTGTGTACGGGGCATAAGAGCAATGGGCGGAAGTGATGTTTTGATGTCGCTTCCGCCCTGCAATAGTATGGAGACGGATCAGGGTCATCTTCCCCTCACTCGTCTCCATACCCAGGAAGGAAAAGGATCCGATCGCCTCCGCCGAATGCCTGCTCTGCACTTTGACATTTCTTATATAGGTAAGGGGTGGTGGGGCCACCTAGCTACGTCACCCGGTGACACTGCCCTGTTCTGATGTCACAGATCGATACATACTGAGCATGTGATGTCACGTGGGAGCAGGCCACCAGGTGACGTGACCAGGTGGCCCCACACCTAAGAAATGTCAAAGCGCAGAGCAGAGCCCCCCCCGCGCCCCAAAGCACCCACCCCACCCCATTTTCAGGGCAAGTGGCTTGTTATAATCAGCAGGGGAGGGGGGGCGCTCGCGCCCCTTTACTGACCTGCCAGGCTGCATGCCCGGATAAGGATCTGGTATAGATTCTGGGGGGGACCCCATGCTGTTTTTTTTTTTTTTACATTTTGGCATGGGGTGCCTTGAAAAAGTATTTATACCCCCTTGAAATTTTCCACATTTAGTTATGTTACAACCAAAAATGTAAATTTATTTTATTGGGATTTTATGTGATAGACCAACACAAAGTGGCACATAATTGTAAAGTGGAAAAAAATGATACATGGTTTTCAAAATGTTTTACAAATAAATATCTGAAAAGTGTGACATGCATTTGTATTCAGCCCCCAGAGCCAATACTTTGTAGAACCACCTTTCGCTGCAGTTACAGATGCAAGTCTTTTTGGGTATGCCTCTACTAGCTTTGCACATCTAGAGAGTGAAATTTTTGCCCATTCTTCTTTGCAAAATAGCTCAAACTCTGTCAGATTGGATGCAGAGCATCTGCGAACAGCAATTTTCAAGTCTTGCCACAGATTCTCAATTGGATTTAGGTCTGGACTTTGACTGGGCCATTCTAACACATGAATATGCTTTGATCTAAACCATTCCATTGTAGTTCTGGCTGTATGTCTAGGGTCGTTGTCCTGCTGGAAGGTGAACCTCCACCCCAGTATCAAGTCTTATGCAGACTCTAACAGGTTTTCTTCTAAAATTGCCCTCTATTTGGCTCCATCTATCTTCCTGTCAACTCTGATCAGCTTCCCTGTCCCTACTGAAGAAAAGCATCCCCACAACATGATGCTGCCACCACCATGTTTCACGGTGTGAAACACGAAGTGTTAGTTTTCTGCCACACATAGTGTTTTGCTTTTAGGCCAATAAGTTAAATTTTGGTCTTATCTGACCAGAGGGCCTTTTTCCACATGTTTTCTGTGTCCCTCACATGGCTTCTCGCAAACTGCAAATGGCACTTCTTATGGCTTTCTTTCAACAATAGCTTTCCTCTTGCCAATCTTCCATAAAGGCCAGATTTGTGGAGTGCATGACTAAAAGTTGTGGATCTCTGCAGCTCCTCCAGAATTACTATGAGCCTCTTGGCTGCCTCTCTGATTAATGCTCCTTGCCCAGCCTGTCAGTTTAGGTGAATGGCAATGTCTTGGTAGGTTTGCAGTTGTGCCACACTCTTTCCAATTTTGAATGACGGATTGAACAGTGCTCCATGAGATGTTCAAAGCTTGGGATATTTTTTTATAACCTAACCTTGCTTTAAACTTCTCCACAACGTTATCCCTGACCTGTCTGGTGTGTTCCTTGGCCTTCATGATGCTGTTTGTGCACTATTGTTCTCTAACAAATGTATCATTTTCCTTCCACTTCACAATTATGTGCCACTTTGCGTTGATTTATCACATAAAATCCAAATAAAATACATTTACGTTTTGGTTGTAACATGACAAAATATGGAAAATATCAAGGGGTATGAATATTTTTCAAGGCACTGTACATATTTACACTGACCCAAACGAGACCAAGATGTAAGTATGCAATAAAGATCACGGACCTGGAATTTATCTTTAAATCGGTATTAAACCCAAAACAAAAAAAATGTCTTATATAGCAGCTTACCAATCATTAGATGTAGTGGCTGTATTCGTTTTCTGTTTTTAGGCTTTTTCCCCTTTGTTTTCCCCTGCTGATCTGGCCAGTAATACAGCTCCTGTGTCATACAGACACCACCCTGGATGAATAAGCACAGGAGACAGATTTAGATAACAGCATTGTCAGTCTGGGAGGAAGGGAGTGTTAGAAGCACTAGCGGATTTAAATACACTAACACATTGAAGCCAAACTCCAGCTAACAGTTTATAATCAGTTACAGCAAACATTTTGTTTTTCCTTTTGGGATAAAGGTTTTACATGAATAAATGAAAGCTGATCATTGTAAGCACCCTTGCCAATGTTAACCACTTAAGGACCAGCCTCGTTTTGGATTTTAGGTGTTTGCATGTTTAAAACAGGTTTTTTTGCTAGAAAATTACTTAGAACCCCTAAACATTATATATGTTTTTTTTTCTAACACTCTACAGAATAAAATGGCGGTTGTTGCAATACTTTTTTTTGCACCGTATTTGCGCAGCGGTCTTATAAGTGCACTTTTTTTGGAAAAAATTCACTTTTTTGAATAAAAAAATAAGACAACAGTAAAGTTAGCCCAATTTTTTTTATATTGTGAAATATAATGTTACACCAAGTAAATTGATACCCAACATGTCACACTTCAAAATTGCGCCGGCTCGTGGAATGGCGTCAAACTTTTACCCTCAAAAATCTCCATAGGCGTTGTTTAAAAAATTCTACAGGTTGTATGTTTTGTGTTACAGAGGAGATCTAGAGCTAGAATTATTGCTCTCGCTCTACCGGTCGCGGCGATACCTTACATGTGTGCTTTGACCACCGTTTTCATATGCGGGCGCTACTCGCGTATGCGTTCACTTCTGCGCGCGAGCTCGTCGGGACAGGGGTTTTTAAAAAAAAAAAAATTCTTTTTATGTTATATTATTTTATTATTTTTTTACACCGTTTAAAAAAAAAAATTGTGTCACTTTTATTCCTATTACAAGGAACGTAAACATGACAGGACCTCTTAAATATGAGATCTGGGGTCAAAAAGACCTCAGATCTCATATTTACACTAAAATGCAATAATAAAAAAAAAAAAAGTCATTTAAAAAAATATGCCTTTAAGAGGCGTGGGCGGAAGTGACATTTTGACGTCGCTTCGGCCCAGAAGTGTCATGGAGACGAGTGGGCACCATCTTAGCCTCACTCGTCTCCAGACACAGGATGGAGACGGATTTGATCGCCTCCGCCGCTGCCGACAGCTCCGGTAAGCGGCGGAGGGCACCGGATCGCGGCGGGAGGCCCCTCTCCCGCCACCGATAAATGTGATCTTGCGGCGAATCCACCGCAGGGACCACTTTTATCAGAAAGCCGGCCGCCGCACGAAAACAGGGATACCAGGGTTATGGCAGCTAGATGCTGCCATAACCCCGGTATCCCCCTTCAAAGTTTGGACGTACATCGTCGTGCGGCGGTCCGGAAGTGGTTAAATGGTCTGTCTCATCCCTGTAACTGCAAGAGAGATTTCCTGTTTAAAAACAAGACTTACTGGCTGGATCACTAGATGAAAATAGAAGAATATTGCTTTTGTGGGTTTAATACTGCTTTAGATAACTAATTATGACAGCAGTCAGGGTAACCTCCCAGAATCCCAGAATGGTTTACAGTATTTACTGTTAAAAATGTCTGTTCATTCATATTGAGAATTAACCCTTTGAGGAACGCCCACCGTACATTTACTGCGGCAGGACAGCTGTTCTGTGTCAGATGATCACGTACCAGATCACACACTGTGGGAGCCCAGCGGTGGGTACCGTGGGATCGATGTCCGCAGGCACCCACTGATTACACAGAACACAGGTAGAACGACTTGTTTTCCTGTAAACAAGGAAGATTCTCGTTCTGTCAGAACGGAAGGTATTGATCCTTTGTTTCTGAAAGACAGGAACACGGATCTTTGCCTTCCCCTAGTCAAAGCATCTCCCCTACAGTGAGTAAGAACAACCTAGGCACACAATTAACCCTTTGATCGCCCCTGATGTTAACCCCTTCCCTGCCAGTGTCATTAGTACAGTGAAAGTGCATATTTTTTTAGCACTGATCGCTTTATTAGTATTACTGGTTCCCAAAAAAGTGCCAAAAGTGGCAGTTAGGTGTCCAACTTGACCGTTGCAATATCTCAGTGCCACTAAAGGTTGCTGATCGCCGCCATTACTAGTAAAAAAAAACCCAACAAATTCCATAACTTGTAGATGCTATAACTTTTGCACAAACCAATTAATATATATTTATTGAGATTTTTACCAAAAATATGTAGCAGAATACATTTTGACCTAAATTAATGCAGAGAATTTTTACATTTTTTTGTTGGGTATGTTCTATAGCAGAAAGTAAAAAATGTTGTTGTTTTTTTTTTTCAAAATTTCAGTCTTTTTTTGTTTATAGCGCAAAGAGTAAAAGCCGCACCAAAAGAAAGCTCTGATGTGGGGAAAAAAGGGACATAAATTATATTTTCGTACAGTGTTGCACAACCGTGAAATTGCCAGTTAAAGTAACGCAGTGCCGTATCGCAAAAAATTGCCTGGTCATGAAAGGGGGTAAATCTTCCGGAGGACAACTGGTTAAAGTCCCGTTGAGATGTGACATAGGATGGATTTTACTTGTCCTGCCTGCAAGGTCAGTGAAGTGGTCTATTTTCATTCAAGTGTGGCAGTGTCATGCAGTGAGGCTGACTGGGGGGGCTGCCCGGATTTCTATGTTTTGCCTTAGCTTTATCTACATACTAATATGGAGCATTAAGACAAGAAACACTGAATTTTTAGTTAAGCCAAACCCAGACATCTCAAGTCTCCCGGAAGGTCCGGGACACTCCCGCATTTCTGCGGCGGCTCCCGCACACCCGCAAGCGCCTTCCGATCTCCCGGGAATGATCAGTGCAGCGGGGATCAGCTGTGAACTCCGATCTCCTTTGTATAGATTTTTAGCTGACAGCCGCTTCTCCTTCACTCCCTCCCGCGCCTGTCAGCTAAAAAGCTATACAGGGAGACCGGTGATCTCAGCTGTCCCTCCAGCCGCACTGATCATCCCCAGCTGCTCTGTGTGCTCCTACCGGCCCCCTCCATGTCCTTCCCTGCCCCCGTTCTCCTCCGGCCCCCTCCACGTCCTTCTCCACCCCCGTTCTCCTCCTGCCCCCTCCATGTCCTTCTCCGCCCCCATTCTCCTCCAGCCCCCTCCATGTCCTTCCCCAGCCCCTTGTTCTCCTCCAGCCCCCCTTGTCCCCCGCAGCCGGCTCCCCTCCTCTCCTCTACTGCCGGTCTGGACACAGCGAGCGAGATCGCTCCTGTGTCCTGTGATAAATGAGCAGAGTAAACTGTGTTTACTCTGCTCAGTTTATGAATAGACAGGAGCCTCTGTCTCCTTTTCATTCATCTTTAGTGCCGAGAAATGGACTGGGGAATGTGTGTCCTCAGTCCCTTTGTCTGTCTCAAAGGGGAGATGTCAGGGGTCTGTTTAGACCCCTGACATCTCACCAAAGCCCCCCAAAAAATATTTAAAAAAATTGTAAAAAAAATGCTAAAAAAATGTGAAGTGTAAAAAAATAAAAATAAAAAAATAAAAAATAAAATAAAAAACTACTGACACCACTCTCCCCTGCCCTACCAACACTGCCCACTGCCCCAACCCCCTCCCCCAAAAAGCATTGTGAAAAAAAATTAAAAACAAATTAAATTAAATTTAAAAAAAATCAATTATTAAAAAAAAAAAAAAACTACTGATACCATCCACATACCACCCACCCCCACCCCCTTCCCCAGAATCACTGCAAAAAAATTTTAAAAAGTGATTTAAATAATATTTTGCCGCGGAGGGTGGGGGGGAGGCATTTGCGGTCGCGGAGTGCCACCACCCTGAAATGAGTTTCTGCAGGTTGGGATGCCTGAAAACTCATACTGGTGTCAGGGGATCTCTTTAAGGTAGACTTAATAGGGGATCTAGCCCAGTCCAGTGGCGGAATTATAGGGGTCGCTGAGATCGCCATGGCGACCGGGCCCCTTGCTGCAGGGGGCCCTTGAGGGCCCCCCCGTACTCTTCGATAGGAGGAGTGGCAGGGGCAGCTGAGACGAGCTCCCCGATCGTCAGCCGAACTGTAAACGGCAGCACTGTACAGGGAGCTCGTCACATTAACCTAAAGTGAAAGCACTATTCTGTGCTCTTTGTCTCCCCCTACAGTGCAGTACACGGCAGGAAGAGCTAAGGTAAAGGTCTGCCATTTTTTTATAAGACTATCTATCTACTGTATGTGTGTTTATATGTGTGTGTGTGTGTGTGTGTGTGTGTGCATGAATGTGTGTGTGTGTGTGTGTGTATGTATGCATCTGTGTGTGCATATGTGTGCGAGTGTGCATGTATGTATGTGAGTGTGCATGTATGTGAGTGTGCATGTATGTATGTATGTATGTATGTGAGTGTGCATGTATGTGCATGTGTTTATCAGTGGCAGTGCCTCCATAAGGGCGCACAGGCGCTGCCCCCTCTCTCCAGCCACCCCCTCTATGACCAATGGATATATTCAGCGTGAATCTATCCATGGCCACCGCTGCCACCCTTATATTTAGGTGTCCAACCTCTTTTCGGGCGCCTGAATTACAGCGACGGGAGTTTTTGAAGCACCTGATTAGAGCCATAGGCTCTAATAGACTTCAAAATAGGTGCACTGCGAGTGCCATGCTTGGCGCTCACAGTCCACCCAGGTGTGTTAGTAAAGCGAATTAATATTCACTTTCCTAACACTGAACTGCCTCTCCACCAATCAGGTGTTCGGGTCTTTTACCCGTCACCTGATTGGCTGAAACGATAGGCACGGCTATTGGACGCCTATCAGGAGGAGAGGACAGGAGATGAGGATGGCAGGAGACACATGGAGGACCCCGCCGTCACCCGCTGCCCCACCGAGACAGGGTAAGTGCTGGGCAGACCGCGAGAGGGCGGGGGGAATCACAGTGGCAGCATTCGATGGCACAGTTGCAGCATTTGATGGCACACTGGCAGTATTTAATGGGCACACTGGCAGCATTTGATGGGCACAATGGCAGCATTTGATGAGGCACACTGGCAGCATTTAATGGGCACAGTATCAGCATTTGATGGGCACAGTGACGGCATTTGATGGCACAGTGGCGGCATTTGATGAGCACAGTGGCAGCATTTGATGGGCACAGTGGCAGCGTTTGATGGGTACAGTGGCAGCGTTTAATGGGTACAGTGTCAGCATTTGATGGGCACAGTGACGGCATTTGATGGCACAGTGGCGGCATTTGATGGCACAGTGGCGGCATTTGATGAGCACAGTGGCAGCATTTGATGGGCACAGTGGCAGCGTTTGATGGGTACAGTGGCAGCGTTTAATCGGCACACTGGCAGCATTTGATGGGCACACTGGTGGCAGTGGCTGCAGTTGAATTTTTCAGTTTGCTTGCGCCCCCCTAAAAATTTTGAGCACCAGCTGCCACTGGTTTATATGTGCATGCGTATGTGCATTTATATATATGTGTGTGTTTTTATATATGTTTGTGTGTGTGTATGTGTGTATATATATATATATATATAGTATATGTGTGTGTATTGTGTGTGTGTGTGTGTGTGTGTGTTTATATATGTGTGTGTGTGTGTTTACATGTATGTATGCACATTTTATGTATGCACTTTTAATCCTGACCCCCTATATGTGTACAATCAGAACCAATTTTCTTTTTTTTTTTTTTGCTTGTTCATAGTACCAGCAAAAAAATGCTGTTCCTCCAAAAAGCGATCCATGCTCAGATCGCTTTTCAGAGGCATTTAACAGCCGGTAAGAAGGCAATATGTTGCCTACTGACCGCCTATTTTAACCCCTTAAATGCATCATCACTATGCTGCAACTGCATGCAATGCACACAGTTGCAGGGTGGTTGCAGTGCAGCCCCATTCACCTAGGGGTATACTCCAAGGGTGCCCTGACTGGAAAAAGATTGAGAAACACCGACATAGAGGAATCCATTTCTCCATTTTCCTCCTGCAGCTGCTGAATGCCTGTGGGAGGGAGAGAAGGAGAAGCTGGGGGGAAATGGAGAAATTGGTTCCTTTATATGCAGCCACCCACTTGTGACCGGGCCCTGGTGTTCCAACATCGGGCTCAGAGAAAAGAGCCCTGTCCGGGGGTCAGGGGGGCCCTTAATGGTTTCTTGCATCAGGGCCCTGAGGGTTCTAGTTACGCCACTGGCCCAGTCTCATTCTCCCGTGTATGAACTAATAAAAAAAGTATAGCAGTTCCTAGGTCATGGTGCATTGCATCCTCTTCTACTGAATAAAAGGTGCAGTTCGCAGTGGATATGACTCATATAATGACTGAATATCAGCAAGCTACATTCTGGGATGAAACACAAGCTTTTAGAAGTAAATAGCAAGTAGTGGTTGAATAGTATTTCATTAGCCATCTTAACTACAGAAAATAACTCTTATTATAAATTATAACTCATTTGTATTCAAATGTATATTATGCATTAACCACTTGTGGACCACCTGCCTGCAATGAACTGCGGACAGGCGGGCTGCACAGGCAAAGCGACGTACCTGTATGTTGCTGACTGTCTCTGGGTTTTGGGCGCACACATGCGCACCCGCCCACCGGTACCTGCAGTGATTGTACACAGTGGAAGCTTGTCAGCAGATCCCAGCCAATGATTCACAGCTAGAACCTACTGATCGGCTATGTAAAATCACAGCCCAGTGCTCTGTGTTGACAAACAACACAGAACTCTGTACAGAGAGAATGATCTCTCTATTTCTCATCCCTGCAAAGGGAAATGTAGAGATCTATTAGTAAAAGAAGCACACTTTACACACATTATACATAGTTAGGCACACATTTACCCCTTCCCAGCCAGTGTCATTAGCACAGTGACAGTGTATAATAATATCACTGATCACTGTATTAATATCACTGATTATGTCAGTGGCAGTTAGTCCCCCCCCCCAGTATCAGTTAGCATCAGATTTCCCATTGCACTATCGCAGTCCCATTATAAGTTGCTTATCACCTCCATTACTAGTAAAAAAAAATATTCTAGTATATATACCATAGTTTGTAGGTGCTATAACTTTCACCCAAAGCAATCAATAAACACTTATTGAGATTTTTTATCAGACATGTAGCAAAATACACTTTGGACAAAATTTATGAAGATGTTTGATTTTTTTTTTTCCAAGATGTTTGATTTTTTTTTATGTTTTTGTTGGATATGTTTTGTAGCAGAAAGTAAAAAATATTGTTGTTTTTTTTTTTTGTTTGTATCGCAAAAAAAGCAAAAAAAAACCCTAGTGGTGATCAAATAACACCAACAGAAAGCTCTATTTATGTGAAAAAAATTTATATCATTTTTATTTATGTGCAGTGTGAATGACCGCACAATTAGCAGTTAAAGTAGCACAGTGCTAAATAGCAAAAACGGGATAAAATCTTCTGGAGGTCAAGTGGTTAAAGCTAGAGTTATTGGTGCATTTTAGTAGCTCAAAGTGAAGTTCCACCCAAAAAAAATGTCATTAATGTGCATGAAATATATATAAAAAAAAACATTTGGAGAAATTTTTTTTTTACTTACCTTTTTATGCCTGTTGCTATGTGGTCCCTCGAAATCTGCCTCCTTCATCACCTCTTCTCCTGACGTCACTTTCCTCGGCGCCTCCGCTCGCTACTGCTCCTGGGAGATGTGTGTCATCATTTCCCAGGAGTCATTGGGCTGCGCCGAGGGCTAGGTTGCCGTAACAATGGGGCGGGCACTTCCTACGATGCCGCGCATTGTTATGGCAAACTGTATACTTTACAGTGGCGCTACAGCGCATTCCTGCACATGCGTGAGAATGGGGCGATGCATGCTGGTCCAGCAGCCAGAACAGGACGCTTGTGGGCTTCACATGCCCACAAGCAAAATGAGAACGAACTGAACACCAAGATCAAAGTTATTTAAACAGATGAAAATGGACATCGGGGGAGAAATAAAACAGAAGACGTGAGTGTTAAAACACCTTTTTAAATGCTTGTAAAAGGTTTAAAAAATATATATATAGTTTGTAGTTGGAACTCCGCTTTAATCATACCATTACAACTACTGATTATTGCTAAAAAATTAGGAAAAAGTCTCCCTGTAGTGTAAATGACACCAGTATACATTAGTAGTTATTTTTACCTGATCACACATTGCTGAAATTGTATGCGACTGATTGTTTTTAATTTTGCTATGTGTGTCCTACCTATACCATAGGGGTCCAAAAAAATCTATCTGTGTAGTTATCATTCACTACTAGGGATGAGCTTCGAGTTCGAGTCGAACTCATGTTCGACTCAAACATTGGCTGTTCGCAAGTTCGCCGAACATCGAACAATTTGGGGTGTTCGCGGCAAATTCGAATGCCGCGGAACACCCATTAAAAGTCTATGGGAGAAATCAAAAGTGCTAATTTTAAAGGCTTATATGCAAGTTATTGTCATAAAAAGTGTTTTGGGACCCAGGTCCTGCCCCAGGGGACATGGATCAATGCAAAAAAAAGTTTTAAAAACGGCCATTTTTTCAGGAGCAGTGATTTTAATAATGCTTAAAGTCAAACAATAAAAGTGTAATATCCCTTTAAATTTCGTAGCTGGGGGGTGTCTATAGTATGCCTGTAAAGGGGCGCATGTTTCCCGTGTTTAGAACAGTCTGACAGCAAAATGACATTTCGAAGGAAAAAACCCATTTAAAACTACCCACGGCTATTGCATTGCCGACAATACACATAGAAGTTCATTGATAAAAACGGCATGGGAATTCCCCACAGGGGAACCCTGAACCAAAATTAAAAAAATAAATGACGTGGGGTTCCCCCTAAATTCCATACCAGACCCTTCAGGTCTGGTATGGATTTTAAGGGGAACCCCGCGCCAAAAAAAAAAAAAACGGCGTGGGGTCCCCCAAAAATCCATACCAGACCCTTATCCGAGCACGCAACCTGGCAGGCCGCAGGAAACAAGGGGACCCCCAGATCCCGCCCCCCCCTGTGTGAAATGGTAAGGGGGTACTTACCCCTACCATTTCACTAAAAAACTGTCAAAAATGTTAAAAATGACAAGAGACAGTTTTTGACAATTCCTTTATTTAAATGCTTCTTCTTTCTTCTATCTTCCTTCATCTTCTGGTTCTTCTGGTTCTTCCTCCGGCGTTCTCGTCCAGCATCTCCTCCGCAGCGTCTTCTATCTTCTTCTCCTTGGGCTGCTCCGCACCCATGGCATGGAGGGAGGCTCCCGCTCTTCTCTTCATCTTCTTCTTCATTTTCTTCCTTCTTCCTTCTTCTCTTTTTCTCTTCTCCTCGTCTTCATTTTCTTCTCCGGGCCGCTCCGCATCCATGCTGGCATGGAGGGAGACTCCCGCTGTGTGACGGCGTCTTCTCGTCTGACAGTTCTTAAATAACGGGGGGCGATGCACGGGACATGACAGGACTTCCCTGTGGCATTCTCCGTGACATCACAGGGAAGTCCCGTCAAGTCACCGTGCGTCAGAGGGGGTGGGGTCACCAGGTGGCCCTGCCCCCCGTTATTTAAGAACCGTCAGACGAGGAGAAGCCGTCACACAGCGGGAGCCTCCCTCCATGCCAGCATGGGTGCGGAGCGGCCCGGAGAAGAAAATGAAGAAGAGGAGAAGAAAAGAAGAAGAGAAGAGCGTGAGCCTCCCCCCATGCCATGGGTCCGGAGCGGCCCAAGGAGAAGAAGATAGAAGACGCTGCGGAGGAGATGCTGGACGAGAATGCTGGAGGAAGAACCAGAAGAGCCAGAAGAACCAGAAGAAGAAGATGAAGGAAGATAGAAGAAAGAAGCAGCATTTAAATAAAGGAATTGTCAAAAACTGTCTCTTGTCATTATTAACATTTTTGACAGTTTTTTAGTGAAATGGTAGGGGTAAGTACCCCCTTACCATTTCACACGGGGGGGGCAGGATCTGGGGGTCCCCTTGTTAAAGGGGGCTTCCAGATTCCGATAAGCCCCCCGCCCGCAGACCCCCACAACCACCGGCCAGGGTTGTGGGGATGAGGCCCTTGTCCTCATCAACATGGGGACAAGGTGTTTTGGGGGGCTACCCCAAAGCACCCTCCCAACGTTGAGGGCATGTGGCCTGGTACAGTTCAGGAGGGGGGGCGCACTCTTGTCCCCCCCTCTTTTCCTGCGGCCTACCAGGTTGCGTGCTCAGATAAGGGTCTGGTATGGATTTTTGGGGGGACCCCACGCGTTTTTTTTTTTTTTTTTTTTTGGCGCGGGTGCCCCTTAAAATCCATACCAGGCCTGAAGGGTCTGGCATGGAATTTAGGGGGAACCCCACATCATTTTTTTTTAAATTTTGGTTCGGGGTTCCCCTGTGGGGAATTCCCATGCCGTTTTTATCAATGAACTTCTATGTGTATTGTCGGCAATGCAATTGTTTGACTTTAAGCATTATTAAAATCACTGCTCCTGAAAAAACGGCCGTTTTTAAAACTTTTTTTTGCATTGATCCATGTCCCCTGGGGCAGGACCCAGGTCTCCAAGCACTTTTTATGACGATAACTTGCCTATAAGCCTTTAAAATTAACACTTTTGATTATTCATGTTCGTGTCCCATAGACTTTAACGGTGTTCGCGTGTTCGAACAAACTTTTTTCCTGTTCGCATGTTCTGGTGCGAACCGAACAGGGGGGTGTTCGGCTCATCCCTATTCACTACTATTAGTGATTACATTGTAAACAATTTTAATAGCATGACTGAGCTACTAAAAATTGGCGATATAGCCTTAGTTATTGTGGAAAAATAGTGTTTTTTGAAATGTGTTTTCAGGAACATTACCTTAACCGCTTGCCGACTGCCCCATGTATAAGTACTGCAGGGCAGCGGCTCGTACAAGAAAAATCATGTACCTGTACATCTTTGGTTACTTCCGGGTTTGCCTTGTGCAATTGATTGGACACAGCAAGAGCCAATCAGCGGATCCCGTGGACCCGTTGTCTGCCAGGACCCACCAATCGTTCCCGACAGAGGCAGAACAGTGATCTCCCTATGTAAACAAGGCAGATCGCTGTTCTGTGACAAGGGAAGACAGAGATTATGTTTCTGCTAAGCAGGAACACGGATCTCTGTCTTCCCATAGTTAAAGCACCCCCCACACAGTTAGAAAGCAACCCCTAGGGACACATTTAACCCTTTGATTGCCCCGATGTTAACTCCTTCCCTGCCAGTGTCAGTGCAGTGACAGTGCCTATTTTTTAGCACTGATCGCTGTATTAGTGTCACTGGTCCCGAAAAAGTGTCAAAAGTTTCAATTAGTGTCCGATTTGTCTGCCAATATCACAGTCCCGCTATAAGTTACTGATCACTGCCATTACTAGTAGAAAATAAATAAATACAAATTCCATAAAAATATCTCATAGTTTGTAGATGCTATAACTTTTGTTCACACCAATCAAGATACACTTATTAGGATTTTTTATTTTTTTGGGGTGTTTTTTAAAGCAGAAAGTAAAAAATATTGTTTTTTTTTTTCAAAATTGTCAGTCTTTTTTTGTTTATAGCGCAAAAAAATAAAAACTGCAGGGGTGATCAAATACCACCTAAAGAAAGCTCTATTTGTGGGGAAAAAGGGACATAAATTATATTTGGGTACAGTGTCGCACGACCACGTAATTATAAGTTCAAGTAACGCAGCGCTGTATCGCAAAAAATGGCCTGGTCATGAAGGGGGGTAAACCTTCCAGAGCTGAAGTGGTTAATAATGGTTGTGCCCTATATGTCCCTGGCTTTTATACTACTGTACCCATTTGTTATGATGAACATTTTTATGTTATATCAAGTTTATGAAAGTTTCTTCAGGTGGCAAACAGGATTGTTTCTTCAAGATCTGAACAAAGGATTCATCCAGTGACACCCTCGTATTCTATTCATTTTCAGAGGGAGAACATGTTACTTGTTGATAATTCCATTTAGGACTAGTGTATTTGTATACAGTTGTATGTAAGCAATAAATCCTAAATGTGTAACTAAACATAATATGCTAAATGTAATTGTAGAACCAGATTCTCTATCATAAGCTTACAGACTTCGTTAACCAAATAAGTTTTAGATTTTTAACTTATTTATTAAACATATTTGAATTTAAAAACGCAACTAGGAGGTGGTAGATCATTTGGGGCTTTGGAGTAGATAGTTTTTGAGGTTATGTAAATGTGATATTGATGTGCGTCTTCACTGTGATACTAAACCATTCCAAGCTTCCTAATTCAGCTTAGATTGCCGTAACAATCCAAATGCTATACAGCAGTTACTTTTTCTACTCTGACTCAAATCATATAAATGTCTGCCAAGATAAGGCTTATACAAAAATCTCTGATATTTCTGGCCTGTAAGATGTTACTAGTGTGCTTCTCTGGACCCATTATACATGCTGCATATAAAGCTTGCTGGATACATTTTCTGGCTTGTTTGGAATGACTTGGCATTTTCTAGAATCTGGCCAGCTGGAATTTAGCTTTATATTTAATAACTTTGGTGACAGCCATCAGTAAAGAGAGCAAGCTGTTTCACTGATGATCAACAAGGAATTAGATGTTCTAGCACAAAGATAGTTATTATTCAGGGAAGTAAAACATATGAAAATGTGATATAAATATTGCTAAATAGGCTAAAACCTTATAATAAGATTTATATACACCAAAAATTTCTGCATATAAGTCTGTTTAATTGATAAAGCTCACATTAAATGAAAACAGAGATAGAGAATAGAATGGAATGTCATCAACCAGCTTTGTAAATATTTACCAGCTGAGTCGCCAAACCTTTTCCTCCCTAAATCCCCTTGCATCCCAGAGTGTTTTTTTTCCCAGCGATGTCTCAGTTTCACACATTATATGGTTTAAGTTTTGTAGTCTACACAAATGTATGGCTTTATTTGGTAGCAAATCTGGATTCATATATTTTTATTTTTTTGGTTTTTACTAGGAATTAATAATTTAAAAAAGTAGAAAAAAAAATTCTTGTAATTTTTCCCAATGCAACTTTTACCTAATTTTCACATCTCTATACTGTATATTTACCCTAAAATACTGTATAATCAACAAAGTTTGATGATTAAACTTATATCACATTAGTGTGACTTTTATGTAATGTATCAGAATGGTAAAGCTTAAAGTGAATGTAAGAGCATTTTTTTCAAAACATTTTATACATTTGTCAAAAAATGTCTTTATATACACAAACAAATATATTCCACATTTAAAAAAAAAACAGGGAGGCGCGTGCGCGGCTTGTAAGATGGCGGACGCGCGAGAGCAGAGCTCCGGTCCCTGTCTCCTCGTCCACGGCTCCTGCACTGCTGCACTAGCATCTATCGCCCTGGGAGCCTCACCATTTACTGCCAGAGTTGCCTGGACGCCCAATGGGAAAAATTGGCTTCCAGTAGTACATCTATCTTGGATATATCCCACCGGTACAGTCCCGGCCTACACAGCACATGGAGCACTACCTCCTTAGGCTGCAATTCCTGGCCTCAAGTAATTCAGCCAACCCGCCAGATCTCGCCGATCTCCCTCTAACGGCTGAAGGTACTGTATGTCACACGGGGATCATACCCCACTGCAATCCCAGTTGTCAGAACCTGCTGCGATGGTGACTGTGGCTGTGCTGAACTTAAAGCTACAAACCCTGCTGCAGGACTTGACTCATAATATCACTAAGGAGGTTGGGAAAATTGCACAGGAGCTCAGAGGAGAGATTGATCAACTGAGGGAATGCACTATTATATTGGAAAACAGATTTGACAAGCCCGTTCAATATGTGCACGTCCTTTAAGAAGACAATGCAGCCATCAAACACAGTTTCCCATCTCCAATTACTGCAGGAAGATTTAGAAAATGGGGGACGCCGTCAAAACTTAAGGATCCATGGTGTTCCTGAATCTATCAGTGACAAAGAACTGCACCCATATCTCCTGGGTCTGTTTGTTACACTGGAACCTCAAATCCCAGATATAGATTGGCGCCTTGACAGAGCACACAGATCCCTGGCTCCAAAACCACCTCCTGGCTCCAATCCAAGAGACATTATTGTCAGTTTTCATTATTACGAAAGTAAAGAAGCTCTTACTATTGCCACGTACAGTGAGTCTCAAATAGAATTTGAAGGGGCCAAGATTCAAATTTTCAGCGACCTCTCACCCATTACTCTGGCTAAGAGGTGTATTCTCTGCCCAGTCACCACTCATCTACAAAACTATCAAGTTGCCTACAATTGGGGTTTCCCCTTTCGCCTTCCTGCATCTAAAAATGGCGTTCAATTTTCATTGAAAGATCTCCATGAAAGCGAGGCATTCATCCACAATCTGGGCCTTCCACCTATTCCTGAGTAGGAACTCCAGATCCCCACTCTGACTTCAAAGCCACTTCTGACACCGGCCAAGATCTGGACCCCAGTGCGTCTGAGATCGCAGAAAGCTTCTTCAACTCCTCGATGAGTCACCTCTTCCAGATTTCCTACCTGATGACTGCCTGCTATCTGAAGTTCTTCTTGAAATCCACAGATGAACAGCGACCTGTTTGTCCATGCTTGGGACTCCAGTTTGAGCGTCACCTACCTCTTCTCAATGAATCCCCCCACTTCCTCCCTGCAAGTTCTTGTTTTTTTCCTGTTACCCTGTTTGACTCCAGTTTAAGTCTTTTATAGGTTTCTCAGAGGAGACAAGACCTACATGTTGGATCTTGCAGGCAGCAATGCACCTCATTACAGTACTAGGACATTGCCTTGGATTCCTGAGGGTGGTATTTCCTTCAGGCCTTCCACAATGTTTTTTTCTTATTTTTGTTTTTTTACTTTAATTTCCAGTTTATTTTTTTTTTTTTACCTACTTTAGGTTACCAGCTGTGATTTTACTGTCACCATTTCGCTTGATTACCTCAACCGTTTCTCAATACCTTTATTATTTTTTGTACCAAGGAACATTATCTATACTTCTATTATTCAAATTATGATTGCTATATGCTTATATGATATATCATGACTCTTATGCCGCGTACACACGATCGGAAATACCGCCAGCAAAACTCCAATGAGAGCTTTTTGTTGGAAAATGCGACCGTGTGTATGCTCCATTGGTCTTTTGCTGGCGGAATTCCAGCCAGCAAAAGATTGAGAGCATGTTCTCTATTTTTCAGTCAGGAAAAGTTCCTATTCTGTATGCAATTCCGACGCGCAAAAAAATCACGCATGCTCAGAATCTCCGAGACGGAAGCACTCGGTATGATAAAACTAATACAGCAAAGAAGGGGGGATAGGGAATTTTTACGGTGTCAAATATAAAGATACACAATTGACTTACTATATATAAAACATGATTTTTATTAACATAACATAGTTAAAAAGAACATACTGTTACAGGGCAGTATGGAGTTATGAACAATTGGTGGTCAAAGTCGTATACAGGTGGGTAGTAAATTGCAGCAGGAGATATTGCACATTAGCCCGACATGTTTCGCTATTTTAGCTTCCTCAGGGGATGTGCAAGAGATTTATTTTGCTGAGACCACCTATACATTGTTTGCACCCATGAACCACCTGGCCGAGCCCCTGACTACATGAACCACCTGGCCGAGCCCCTGACTAGGCTCCAAAAGACTGAATCCAAGGGGGTCAATTTGGCATGGCCATAGAGGGCTGATAGGGGGACAATTAAATTATCTGGTAGTTTGGGTGATCTAATTATCTGTGGGAAGGATATGTTTGGATGATTCTGATCAAGAGCTATGTAGAATTAACTACAAAGGCAGGCTCACAGAAATGGCCACAATTAGAGTGTCTCCCTCCGGCTCTGGCTCTGTAATGGGTGACCCCGCCCCCTCTGACATCACGGGGAATGCCACAGGGAAGTCCCCGTCAAGTCCCCGTGCGTCAGAGGGGGCGGAGTCACCAGGTGGCCACGCCCCCGTTATTTAAGAACCGTCAGAAGAGGAGAAGCGTCACACAGCGGGAGCCTCCCTCCATGCCATCATGGATGCGGAGCGGCCCAAGGAGAAGAAGGGAAGAAGACGCCACGGATGGAGGACGAGAGCACCGGAGGAAGAACCAGAAGAAGAAGATGGAGGAAGAAACCGAAGGAAGATAGAAGATAGAAGAAAGAAGAAGCATTTAAATAAAGGAATTGTCAAAAACTGTCTCTTGTCATTTTTAACATTTTTGACAGTTTTTTTGTGAAATGGTAGGGGTACTTTTGTACCCCCTTACCATTTCACACAGGGGGGAGGGCCGGGATCTGGGGGTCCCCTTGTTAAAGGGGGCTTCCAGATTCCAATAAGCCCCCCACCTGAAAACCCCCACAACCACCAGGCAAGGGTTGTTGGGATGAGGCCCTTGTCCCCATTAACATGGGGACAAGGTGTTTTGGGGGGCTACCCCAAAGCACCCTCCCAATGTTGAGGGCATGTGGCCTGGTACGGTTCAGGAGGGGGGTGCTCTCTCGCCCCCCCCTTCTTTTCCTGTGGCCTGCCAGGTTGCATGCTCGGATAAGGGTCTGGTATAGATTTTGAGGGGGACCCCATGCCATTTTTTTTTTACATTTTGGCCGGGCTTCCCCTTAATATCCATACCAGACCTGAAGGGCCTGGTATGGAATTTAGGGGGGCCCCCACGTCATTTTTTTTTTTACATTTTGGTTCGGGGTTCCCCTGTGGGGAATTCCCATGCCGTTTTTATCAATGAACTGTTATGTGTATTGTCAGACCAGCAATTCATTAATAGCCGTGAGTAGTTTTAAATTACTTTTTTTCCTTTTGAAATGTCATTTTTTTGTCAGACTGTTCTAAACATGGGAAACATACACCCCTTTACAGGCATACTATAGACACCCCCCAGGTACGAAATTTAAAGGAATATTACACTTTTATTGTTTCACTTTAAGCATTATTAAAATAACTGCTCCCGAAAAAACGGCCATTTTTAAAACTTTTTTTGCATTGATCCTTGTCCCCTGGGACAGGACCCAGGTCCCCAAACACTTTTTATGACAATAACTTGCATATAAGCCTTTAAAATGAGCACTTTTGATTTCTCCCATAGAGAAAGGGTGTTCCGCGGCTTTCGAATTTGCCGCGAACATCCCAAATTGTTCGCTGTTCAGCGAACGGGCGAACAGCCAATGTTCGAGTCGAACATGAGTTCGACTCAAACTTGAAGCTCATCCTTAGCCTCAATCTAGAACCAATATAGGCCACTCATGTCCCAAGTTAAAATGTTACCTTTGTTATTACGTTCGTCGCTTCCTCCTTCTTCCACACAAGGAACGTAGGTACGACACACGCATGTTAGCTTTATATACAAAAGGTGTATAAAATGTTTTATACTCAACAATGTGTGGCTTCTTTCAATGATCAGTACCAGTTTTTGTATTAAGTTTGTGTTTACAGTGACAATGGGTGTTATTTAATAATGGAAAAACCACTTGGTACTACAAGTGCACTAGGAGAACCTAGAAGACAGCAAAAAGAAACACGAGCAGTAAATTAAAATCAAGATTTTATGTGATAAAATTGAAAATTTATTCCAAATTGGCTGCCAAAGCAATGGCCCCCTACCCGTAAAATATTCAACATATTTTTCCCGCACTTCACGGGCGCTTTGGGGGGGCAAGCCAGGACGGCCTGCTTCCAGGGCCGTCAGTGTTTCAATAAGTCCGGCCTCAGGCCCAACTGAGGCAACATATCTTGGATTATTTCATTTTAAAAAGTTGTGCAGTATGCAGTAAGATAACACAATGTGGTTTAGTTTGTACTCCGCCATATTTATGGCAGTTAAAAATAGGTGGAACCGGCTGGCCATTATGCCAAATGCATTCTCCACGACTCTTCTGGCTCTGGCCAGCCAGTAATTAAAAAGCCTCTTCTCTGGGGTGAGGGTCCTCTGGGGGAATGGCCTCATCACGTGATCACTCAGACCAAATGCCTCATCTGCGACGAACACAAATGGCAATCCCTCAACCTTATCTTCAGCAGGTGGCAATCTCAAGCCACCACTCTGGAGACGTCAAAAGAACTCGGTCCGGGCAAAGACTCCACCATCCGACATCTGGCCATTCTTCCCCACGTCCACATACAGAAACTCATATGTCGCCGAAACCACCGCCATCAACACAATACTATGAAACCTCTTATAGTTATAATACTATCACCCCGAATCGGGTGGTGGTATGATGTGGAAGTGTTTCCCATCAATTGCCCCTCCACAGTTGGGAAAGCCCCAATGGTCGGCAAAGTGGGATGCCATAGTCTGCCATTCCTGTGGCATTGAAGGAGACTGTGGAGTCAAACAAAAACATAAAAATTAGTCATTTTGCTCATAAACATTGCAAGCAGATTAGACACAAACATTCTTGGCCAACACCAGTATAACTTTTTTTGAAGGAGTATTTAAAGGCAAAAATATAAGGTCACTGTAGATTCATCCTCCCCTCTGATGGCCCATTGTAACAATTTTAGGGGGGGAGATGTTTTGGACAGGTAACCCTCTCCACTTTATTGAGACCTGAATGCATAAATAATGTGTGTTACTTTGGCCAGCCCCTCCTTACTTACACTATTGGCAGCCCACTGGACAGGTAAGAAGTGTCAGAATACAAAAATATGAATACACACTGTACAAATGGAAGCACATTTTTACATTCTGCAATTAACTAGCAAGATAATAGGAGTACCAAACTTTAAACAGTACCATTTGAAAGTATTCAGGCAGGCCCTTGCACTACAAGTTTTGGTGAATTCATCCTTAAATATGAACACAAAAGAGGTAGGTATAGTATGTATGGGTTTGGCAAAGTCAGCAGATCGAGGATTGGTATGGGTTGATTTAGCGGTTGGGGGGAGGGAGGGTTCAAATGATTTTGGGACCCCCAAAAAAAAGCCTCTGGCACTCTGCCTGAATTTAACCACTTAAGGACCGCCTCACGCCGATATACGTTGGCAAGGCGGCACGGGCAGGCAAAATCACGTACATCTACGAGATCTGCCTCCCGCGGGTGGGGGGTCCGATCGGACCCTCCCGATGCCCGAGGCAGTCCTCTTTTGTCCCCCGGCGATCGGAGGTGAGGGGGAGGCCATCCGTTCGTGGCCCCCCCCTCGCGATTGCCGCCGGCCAATGGGAACATTCCTTTGCTGCTGTATGCTAAACGGCAGCAAAGGAAATGATGTCATCTCTCCTCGGCTCGGTATTTTCCGTTCCGGCGCCGAGGAGAGAAGACATCTATGTGAGTGCACAAACAGAACATGCCAGGCACACTAAACACCCCCGATACCCCCCGATCGCCCCCCCCGATCACCCCCCAATCACCCCCCCCCCCCCCCCCCGTCACAAACTGACACAAGCAGTTTTTTTTTTTTTCTCTGATTACTGTATTGGTGTCAGTTTGTGACAGTTACTGTGTTAGGGCAGTTAGGGTTAGCCCCCTTTAGGTCTAGGGTACCCCCTAACCCCCCCTAATAAAGTTTTAACTCCTTGATCACCCCCTGTCGCCAGTGTCACTAAGCGATCATTTTTCTGATCACTGTATTAGTGTCACTGGTGACGCTAGTTAGGGAGGTAAATATTTAGGTTCGCCGTCAGCGTTTTATAGCGACAGGGACCCCCATATACTACCTAATAAATGTTTTAACCCCTTGATTGCCCCCTAGTTAACCCTTTCACCACTGATCACCGTATAACTGTTACGGGTGACGTTGGTTAGTTTGTTCATTTTTTATAGTGTCAGGGCACCCGCCGTTTATTACCGAATAAAGGTTTAGCCCCCTGATCGCCTGGCGGTGATATGCGTCGCCCCAGGCAGTGTCAGATTAGCGCCAGTACCGCTAACACCCACGCACGCAGCATACGCCTCCCTTAGTGGTATAGTATCTGTACGGATCAATATCTGATCCGATCAGATCTATACTAGCGTCCCCAGCAGTTTAGGGTTCCCAAAAACGCAGTGTTAGCGGGATCAGCCCAGATACCCGCTAGCACCTGCGTTTTGCCCCTCCGCCCGGCCTAGCCCAGCCCACCCAAGTGCAGTATTGATCGATCACTGTCACTTACAAAACACTAAACACATAACTGCAGCGTTCGCAGAGTCAGGCCTGATCCCTGCGAACGCTAACAGTTTTTTTGGTAGCGTTTTGGTGAACTGGCAAGCACCAGCGGCCTAGTACACCCCGGTCTTAGTCAAACCAGCACTGCAGTAACACTTGGTGACGTGGCGAGTCCCATAAGTGCAGATCAAGCTGGTGAGGTGGCAAGCACAAGTAGTGTCCCGCTGCCACCAAGAAGACAAACACAGGCCGTCGTGCCCATAATGCCCTTCCTCCTGCATTCGCCAATCCTAATTGGGAACCCACCACTTCTGCAGCGCCCGTACTTCCCCCATTCACATCCTCAACCAAATGCAGTCGGCTGCATGAGAGGCATTTTCTTTATGTCCTCCCGAGTACCCCTACCCAACGAACCCCCCCCAAAAAAGATGTTGTGTCTGCAGCAAGCGCGGATATAGGCGTGACACCTGCTATTATTGTCCCTCCTGTCCTGACAATCCTGGTCTTTGCATTGGTGAATGTTTTGAACGCTACCATTCACTAGTTGAGTATTAGCGTAGGGTACAGCATTGCACAGACTAGGCACACTTTCACAGGGTCTCCCAAGATGCCATCCCATTTTGAGAGACCCGAACCTGGAACCGGTTACAGTTATAAAAGTTAGTTACAAAAAAAGTGTAAAAAAAAAAAAATATATATATAAAATAAAAAAAAATAGTTGTCGTTTTATTGTTCTCTCTCTCTCTATTCTCTCTCTCTATTGTTCTGCTCTTTTATACTGTATTCTATTCTGCAATGTTTTATTGGTATTATGTTTTATCATGTTTGCTTTTCAGTTATGCAATTTTTTATACTTTACTGTTTACTGTGTTTTATTGTTAACCATTTTTTTGTCTTCAGGTACGCCATTCACGACTTTGAGTGGTTATACCAGAATGATGCCTGCAGGTTTAGGTATCATCTTGGTATCATTCTTTTCAGCCAGCGGTCAGCTTTCATGTAAAAGCAATCCTAGCGGCTAATTAGCCTCTAGACTGCTTTTACAAGCCGTGGGAGGGATTGCCCCCCCCACCGTCTTCCGTGTTTTTCTCTGGCTCTCCTGTCTCAACAGGGAACCTGAGAATGCAGCCAGTGATTCAGCCAGCTGACCATAGAGCTGATCAGAGACCAGAGTGGCTCCAAACATCTCTATGGCCTAAGAAACCGGAAGCTACGAGCATTTTGTGACTTAGATTTCGCCGGATGTAAACAGCGCCATTTGGGAAATTGGGAAAGCATTTTATCACACAGATCTTGGTGTGGTCAGATGCTTTGAGGGCAGAGGAGAGATCTAGGGTCTAATAGACCCCAATTTTTTCAAAAAAGAGTACCTGTCACTACCTATTGCTATCATAGGGGATATTTACATTCCCTGAGATAACAATAAAAATGATTAAAAAAAATGAAAGGAACAGTTTAAAAATAAGATTAAAAAAGCAAAAAAATAATAAAGAAAAAAAAAAAGCACCCCTGTCGCCCCCTGCTCTCGCGCTAAGGCGAACGCAAGCGGCGGTCTGTCGTCAAATGTAAACAGCAATTGCACCATGCATGTGAGGTATCACCGCGAAGGTCAGATCGAGGGCAGTAATTTTAGCAGTGGACCTCCTTTGTAAATCTAAAGTGGTAACCTGTAAAGGCTTTTAAAAATGTATTTATTTTGTTGCCACTGCACGTTTGTGCGCAATTGTAAAGCATGTCATGTTTGGTATCCATGTACTCGGCCTAAGATCATCTTTTTTATTTCATCAAACATTTGGGCAATATAGTGTGTTTTAGTGCATTAAAATTTAAAAAAGTGTGTTTTTTCCCCAAAAAATGCGTTTGAAAAATCGCTGCGCAAATACTGTGTGAAAAAAAAAATGAAACACCCACCATTTTAATCTGTAGGGCATTTGCTTTAAAAAAATATATAATGTTTGGGGGTTCAAAGTAATTTTCTTGCAAAAAAAAATAACTTTTTCATGTAAACAAAAAGTGTCTTTGGGCTTTGTCTTCAAGTGGTTAGAAGAGTGGGTGATGTGTGACATAAGCTTCTAGATGTTGTGCATAAAATGCCAGGACAGTTCAACCCCCCCCCCCCCCAAATGACCCCATTTTGGAAAGTAGACACCCCAAGCTATTTGCTGAGAGTCATGTCGAGTCCATGGAATATTTTATATTCTGACACAAGTTGCGGGAAAGAGACAATTTTTTTTTTTTTGCACAAAGTTGTCACTAAATGATATATTGCTCAAACATGCCATGGGAATATGTGAAATTACACCCCAAAATACATTCTGCTGCTTCTCCTGAGTACGGGGATACCACATGTGTGAGACTTTTTGGGAGCCTAACCGCGTACGGGACCCCGAAAACCAAGCACCGCCTTCAGGCTTTCTAAGGGTGTGAATTTTTGATTTCACTCTTCACTGCCTATCACAGTTTCGGAGGCCATGGAATGCCCAGGTGGCACAAACCCCCCCCAAATGACCCCATTTTGGAAAGTAGACACCCAAAGCTATTTGCTGAGAGGTATAGTGAGTATTTTGCAGACCTCACTTTTTGTCACAAAGTTTTGAAATTTGAAAAAAGAAAAAAAAAATGTTTTTTCTTGTCTTTCTTCATTTTCAAAAACAAATGAGAGCTGCAAAATACTCACCATGCCTCTCAGCAAATAGCTTGGGGTGTCTACTTTCCAAAATGGGGTAATTTGGGGGGGTTTTGTGCCACCTGGGCATTCCATGGCCTCTGAAACTGTGATAGGCAGTGAAGAGTGAAATCAAAAATTTACACCCTTAGAAATCCTGAAGGCGGTGATTGGTTTTCAGGGCCCCGTACGCAGCTAAGCTCCCAAAAAGTCCCACACATGTGGTATCCCTATACTTAGGAGATGCAGCTAAATGTATTTTGGGGTGCAATTCCACATATGCCCATGGCCTGTGTGAGCAATATATCATTTAGTGACAACTTTGTGCAAAAAAATAAAATAAATAAAAATGTGTCACTTTGCCGCAACTTGTGTCAAAATATAAAATATTCCATGGACTCAACATGCCTCTCAGCAAGTAGCTTGGGGTGTCTATTTTCCAAAATAGGGTCATTGGGGGGGTTTTGTGCCACCTGGGCATTCCATGGCCTCCGAAACTGTGATAGGCAGTGAAGAGTGAAATCAAAAATTTACACCCTTAGAAATCCTGAAGGCGGTGATTGGTTTTCGGGGCCCCGTACGCGGCTAGGCTCCCAAAAAGTCCCACACATGTGGTATCCCCATACTCAGGAGAAGCAGCTGAATGTATTTTGAGGTGCAATTCCACATAGGCCCATGACCTGTGTGAGCAATATATCATTTAGTGACAACTTTTTGTAAATATTTTTTTTTGTCATTATTCAATCACTTGGGACAAAAAAAATAAATATTCAATGGGTTCAACATGCCTCTCAGCAATTTCCTTGGGGTGTCTACTTTCCAAAATGGGGTCATTTGGGGGGGGGTTGTACTGCCCTTCCATTTTAGAACCTCAAGAAATGACATAGGCAGTCATAAACTAAAAGCTGTGTAAATTCCAGAAAATGTACCCTAGTTTGTAGACGCTATAACTTTTGCGCAAACCAATAAATATACGCTTATTGACATTTTTTTACCAAAGACATGTGGCCGAATACATTTTGGCCTAAATGTATGACTAAAATTGAGTTTATTGGATTTTTTTTATAACAAAAAGTAGAAAATATCATTTTTTTTTTAAATTTTCGGTCTTTTTCCGTTTATAGCGCAAAAAATAAAAACCGCAGAGGTGATCAAATACCATCAAAAGAAAGCTCTATTTGTGGGAAGAAAAGAACACAAATTTTGTTTGGGTACAGCATTGCATGACCGCGCAATTAGCAGTTAAAGCGATGCAGTGCCAAATTGGAAAAAGACCTCTGGTCCTTAGGCAGCATAATGGTCCGGGGCTCAAGTGGTTAAGGACACAAATAACATTTGTACACATTTTAGGGGGTGTTTAGGGTAAAGCACTACTATGGAGCTGACAAAATACATTGTTAAGTGACTATGCTAGGTGGATATGGGCCTAGGATAGCATGCTGGGGAGGGTATTAAAGGCAAATATGCATGATGGACAAAAAAGGAAGTTTAAAAACTGCCAGCATGCATGGGCACAAAGGGGACATTCCCAGCATATTACAATCATGGTAATTAGGAAATGATGAAAGAAATACAATACATTAGCAAACATTAAATACATAGAATGTGATGTTAAAGGGGAAAACTTACCCTAATATAGTCCTTCTGCAGGACCTCAATGATGGCAGAACAGGTCTCTGGAATAATGATCCCCAGAGCCTGGGGGGAGATGCCTGTCGAGAACTTGAGGTCCTGCAGACTTCTCCCAGTCGCCAAGTACCGCAACGTGGTGACTAGCCTTTGTTCGTGAGTGATGGCTTGCCGCATGCAGGTGTCCTGTCTGCTAATATAGGGGACAGCAAAGCGAACAAATGGTGAAAAATGGGGTCTGTCATCAGATAATAACTGAAATCATCAGGGTTATTCTCCTGGATCTCCCGCAACAAAGGCATGTGAGAGAATTGGTCACGCTGGAACAACCAATTCTTGGTCCATGAACTCCTCCCCATCCTATTCATGGACTGGGCTTGGGTCACAGTAAGAACCGCAACACCAAGCCCCCGCACAGCACAAACTCTACGATGAAGACGTACCCGCAACATGGCTTCAAAACGGTCGGCTGGTCGGAACAATTAAAAAGAAAGCACTGAAAAACAGCAAGGCCTGATAGAACAAGCTGAAAATCAGAAACGAGCAGACAAGAACGCACTGAAGATAAAATATGGTACTATAAATAGCACGTACTGACAAACAAATGCGAACTGACTACACGCACTGAAGAACAGATACGAACCCACAAGCACAAACTGAAGAGCAACAATGATTGGAAAAGCACGAGTCTGAAAAGCGTGAACCGTCTCTCACCAAACTTCTACTAACACAAGATAAACACGAGATTAGCAGAAGGAGCCCAAAGGGTGGCGCACTTGGTATTGAACTTCCCTTTTCTAGTCCTGTCGTATGTGTTGTACGTCACCGGAGGTCGGAATAGGGTGTGACCGTGTGTATGCAAGACAAGCTTGAGCGGAATCCCATCGGAAAAACCATCCAAGGCTTTTCCAACGAGAATTCCGATCGTGTGTACGCAGCATTAAAGTCTTTTCATGTAATGTGAAATGGGCTTGAATTCCATCCATAAAAGATGGTTATCTTTAAAGGAATTCAAGTCTTTCAAGGCAAATGTGATCATGATTCAGGAGGCACATTTCCGACCTGGGAGCTCTTTCAAGTTTGTCTCCAAGCATTTACCCACTGCTTTTGTGGCGTCTGATCCCACCAGGAATGCTGGAGTAGCGATTTTGATTAACTGCTTCAGCCCTATACAAATTCTTTCTTCCTTTTTAGATCCCCATGGTCACTATGTTCTCCTGAGTTGTGCCCACCTAAATACATTTCACTTTGGCTAATCTCTATGCTCCTAATTCGGGACAGATTGTTTTTTACACTAAGATCTTTGAGAAACTAGTGACTTTCTTTCAGCCCTTTATGGTCATAGGAGGAGATTTTATTGTGTGCATGTCCCCAACCAAAGATAGGTGCGCCCTCTTTCAAACCACCCCACTGATTAAAGCACAAAAACTGTCCACTTCTTTTCGCAAATTAGTTTGATCAAACAATCTTTTTGATACATGGAGAGTGAAGCATCTCACCCCAAAAAATATACATTTTACTCTCCACCTCAAAAATTATATTCTAGACTTGATCACTTCTTTGTGACTGTACCTCCAATACCTAATGTAGTTTCATCAGATATAAACCACAAATAAATCACATGGTCTGATCATGCTCCCATTAATCTAGATCTTGGTTTATTCGCTTGAAATTAGAAGTCAATTACAACAAAAATTGTCTGAATTTTTTCACATAAATGAAGGTTCGGTGTCAGAGATCTCCACCTTGTGGGAAGCCCACAAGGCCTTTTTTAGAGGTGAGTGCATCTCTGCTGGTTCTCGCATGAAACGAGAATCCACTAAGCAGAAAGCTGAGCTACTAATTCAGTTACGTACAGCAGAGACGTGCTTACTACATTCCCCCACGATGGACTGTCTACGAGCTGTGGTTTCAGTTCCTAACCGTATTAAGTCATTAGATATGAACAAAATATCTAAATCATTGCTGTGGTCCATACAAAAGTTCTGTGAGTATGCTAACAAACCACATAGGATGCTGGTTAACCACTTCAGCCCTGGAAGGATTTGCCCCCTTCCTGACCAGAGCACTTTTTACAATTTGGCACTGTGCTGCTTTAACTGGCAATTGAGTGCTCATGCAATGCTGTACCAAAACAAAATTTGTGAACTTTTTTTCCCACAAATAGAGCTTTCTTTTGGTGGTATTTGATCGCTTCTGCAGTTTTCATTTTTTGTGCTATAAATGAAAAAGCCTGAAAACTTTGAAAAAAAAAAAGATATTTTCTAATTTTTGTTATAAAAAAATACAATAAGCTCAATTTTAGTCATACATTTAGGCCAAAATGCATTCAGCCACATGTCTCGGGTAAAAAAAAAATTTCAATAAGCGTATATTTATTGGTTTGCTCAAAAGTTATAGAGTCTACAAACTAGGGTACATTTTCTGGAATTTACGCAAGGTTTAGTTTATCTATCTCATTTCTTGAGGTGCTATAATGGCAGGGCAGTACAACCCCCCCTCCCCAAAGAACCCCCTTTTGGAAAGTAGACACCCCAAGGAATTTGCTGAGAGGCAAGTTGAGCACATTGAGTATTTTATTTTTTAGTCACAAGCAATTGAAAAATGACAAAAAAATAAAAATAAAAATTGAAACAAAGTTGTCGCTGAAATTATATATTGCTCAAACATGCCATGGGCATATGTCAAATTATACCCCAAAATGCATTCTGCTGCTTCTCTTGAGTACAGGGGTACCACATGTGTGGGACTTTTTGGGAGCCTATGTGTACAGGACCCTGAAAACCAATCATTGCCTTCAGGCTTTCTAAGGGCGTAAAATGGTGATTTCACTCCACACTACCTATCGCAGTTTCGGAGGCCCTGAAGCACAACCCCCCCAAATGACCCCATTTTGGAAAGTAGACACCCCAAGCTATTTGCTGAGAGGCATGTTGAGTATTTTGCTTGCTTTTTGTCACAAAGTTTTGAAAATTGAAAAAAAGAAAAAAAAATTCCATTTCTTTCTTCATTTTCAAAAACAAATGAGAGCTGCAAAATACTCACAATGCCTCTTAGCAAATACCTTGGGGTGTCTACTTTCCAAAATGGGGTCATTTGGGGGGGGGGGTTGTGCTATTTTGACATTTCAGGGCCTCTGAAACTGTGATAGGTAGTGAGGAGTAAAGAGTAAAACGACCATTGTACTCTCTTAGAAATTCTGAAGGCGGTGATTGGTTTTCGGGATCCTGTGCGTGGCTAGGCTCCCAAAAAGTCCCACGCATGTGGTATCCCCATACTCAGGAGAAGCAGCAGAATGTATTGTGGGGTTCAATTCCACATATACCCATGTCATGTGTGAGCAATGGAATCAAAATGCCTCTCAGCAAGAAGCTTAGGGTGTCTACTTTCCAAAATGGGGTAATTTGGGGGGGGGGGGTTTGAACTGTCCTGGTATTTTATGCACAACATTAGAAGATTATGGCACACATCACCCACTCTTCTAACCACTTGAAGACAAAGCTCCTTCTGACACTTTTTGTTTACATGAAAAATGTTTATTTTTTTCTTGCTAGAAAATTACTTTGAACCCCCAAACATTATATATTTTTTTAAAGCAAAGGCCCTACAGATTAAAATTGTGGGTGTTGCAATTTTTTTTTTCACACAGTATTTTTCAAACGCAATTTTTTGGGGAAAAAAACTTTTTTTTAAATTTTCTTCCTGACGACGTCATTACAATGAAACGTACATCGAGGCGCATCACGGTCACGGTTTTTACTTCCGGCCACTTCTGGTTTCCAGTTTCGGCATCTTCAGGCGGTGGAATGCATGTCGGCCAAACACAGCACGAGCGGGACGGCTGCTTCACAACCCACTTGGCAGGACATGCTGTTTCCCTTCAGTGCCGAAGCAAGGCACTTTTAAAAGTAAGAGGCCGCTTGGCTTGTTGTTTTTACTTGTATATATTTAATAAAACGGAATTATACTATGGTCCTGCTCTTTTCCTATTTTTTCTGAGCAATCTTGAAATGGAGTGATTCCTCAGGCTTATCCCATTGGTGTTCATCAGTACAGGCGACAGTACCTAAATCTGTCAAAGCACCACCTGACCTGTCTTTTTAATTAAAGGGGTCATGGTGGTTTGGTAAGTAGGCCACTTACCCTTATCCACCGGGTGTCATTTGTTTTTCATGTATCAGTGTTGACGGTGTAAAGACCTTAATTGCTTCAAACCTTGTATGGACACTTGTTACTTAACTCACTTGGACAATTGTTATTATTTTTCACTTTATGTGTTTTCTGGATTTTTTCGAATTAAGTTACCAGTGATGGTTATGTATTACCAAGCATTGTTGCACTCTATTTGTCACGTTATTTAAATATTGTGTATATACTTTTTTATTGTGTTTTTAAGCACCCTTTTATATTATACTACCCACATTTCACAAAGTCAGCACCTTGCACTTTGAGGGGAGCAGCTTAAGGGGACCCTTCAATAACAAATAATTAGCGACCTATAGCTCTATTAAACTCGGATTATAAAATATTTACGAAAATTCTAGCCAACAGACTCTCACTGCTACTGCCGCCACTGACACATAAGGATCAGGTAGGCTTTGTTTCAACAAGACATGCAGGAGACAACATAAGATGAATGATAGACCTTATCGACCTCCTGACTAAGACATAACGCCCTGCCATAGTCTTAAGCTTAGATGCTCAAAAAGCCTTTGATCGTTTAAGTTGGCCATTTGTGTTTACAGTTCTTTCCCGAAATGGGTTCTCGGGTCCTTTTATTCAGGCTTTACAAGCTTTATATTCAAAACCCTCCTCCCAAGTGCAACTGTCTTCTCACTTGTCGCAGTCATTCCCCTTGAGTAATGGCACCAGACAGGGATGTCCTCTGTTACCCTTACTTTTTATTCTTAGTCTGGAACCCCTCGCTGCGGCCATTAGGTCTCACTCAGACGTTCGTGGGGTAATGCTGCGACAGCAGGAATATAAGTTGTCACTTTTTGTTAATGATATTTTGTTGACTCTTACACATCCCCAAACATCACTTCCTGCTCTACAAGATATCTTGACCTCCTTTAGTTCCATAGCGGGGTTTAAAATTAACCCCTCTAAAACAGAAGCTCTACCCATTAACATCCCACGAGATCAACTCATCTGCCTCCAAAGTAACTTTAAATATCATTGGTGTACACATACGCTTAAATATTTGGGCATCCACATCACTCCCTCCCACTCTACCCTCTATTAGGCCAACTTGCCTCCTATGTTTGCGGAAATCACCCATTTATTGGACTATTGAACCACACTAATGCCGCGTACACACGAGCGGACATTACGGCGGACTTTGCCCGGCGGACTGGATTTCGTCGGACAATTCGATGTGTGTGGGCTCCAGCGGACTTTGTTTTCTCAAAAGTTGGACGGAATTAGATTTAAAACTTGTTTTAAATTTATCCGTTGAAATCGAGTCCGGTCGAAAAGTCCGCCGTCTGTATGCTAGTTCGACGGACAAAAAGCCACGCTAGGGCAGCTATTGGCTACTGGCTATGAACTTCCTTGTTTTAGTCCGGTCGTACGTCATCACGTACGAATTCGACGGACTTTGGTGGATTGTGTGTAGGCAAGTCCGTTCATTCACAAAGTCCGTCGGAAAGTACGTCGAAAAGTCCGCCGGGCAAAGTCCGCCGTAATGTCCGCTCGTGTGTACGCGGCATAACTCTTTCTCTCCCTGGGAGAATTAATGTCAGTAAGATGTCGATTCTCCCCAAATGGCTCTATTAGTTTGAGACGCTTCCAGTGTCAATTCAAATGTCTCCACTTTATATGGAATAATTCTTCTCACCGGATTGTGGGATTGGTGGTCCTGGCCCTGAGGAATAGGGGGGGGTTTGGCAGCTCCAGATTTTATAAAATACTATTACGCTACACATTTGCGGGTGCTGACTTCCTGGACATCTAGGAAGGCCCCAAATAGATGGGCTGAAATTGAAATGGGAATCACCTCGCCAGTCCACCCATGTTACATGTTATGGCCCTCTTCAGAGAAATATATGCCATAATTAAGATCTCTATGCTTGGCCCCAATGCTGTTTACCCGTGACGGCTGGTGTAGTTTTAGGATGGGAGGGCCAGACCCCGCCCTTGCTTTTTGACCCCGCCCTTGCTTTTTGACCCCTCCCAGTTGGTGAAAATGAGCACGGTTTCAGCAAAATAGTGGGCGTGGCTTAAATTGTGTTGCTCTTAGAGGGTGAGGTTAGTGTCTGAGATGAACGAGGGATGGAGGGAGAGGGAGGGAAAGTGGGACAGCAGGCCCAGATCCTACACCACAATAGAAATATGTGTATTCCATAAAGTTTAACAATCAGCAGATAAAGATATTTCAAACATCTGGTGTTAGCACTTCAATCATCCCGACACCATGGTTGTTATCATTACATTGTAATATAGAATGAAATCATTCAACTCACCATAATGCAGAATCAGTAGGAGCCCTGAGTGTGTCACCTGCCACGTCGCCTGCCACCAGATGCCATCAGGTGTCCCCAGCGGAGTCTATCCTTACATCAGGTGCCCCCAGCGGAGTCCGTGCCCTTAGCGGAATCCGTCCTTACATCAGATGCCCCCAGCGGAATCCGTCCTTAAATCAGGTGCCCATAGCAGAGTTCCTCTTTACATCAGGTGCCAACAGCAGAGTTACTCCTTACATCAGGTGCCAACAGAAGAGTCCCTCCTTATATCAGGTTCCCCAAACAGAGTCCCTCCTTACATCAGGTGCCCCCAGCAGAGTCCCTCCTTACATCAGGTGCCCCCAGCAGAGTCCCTCCTTACATCTGGTGCCCCCAGCAGAGTCCCTCCTTACATCAGTGTCCCCAGCGGAGTCCCTCCTTGCATCTGGTGCCCCCAGCAGAGTCCCTCCTTACATCTGGTGCCCCCAGCAGAGTCCCTCCTGTAAGGAGGGACTCTGTCAGGTGCCCCCAGCAGAGTCCCTCCTTACATCTGGTGCCCCCAGCAGAGTCCCTCCTTACATCTGGTGCCCCCAGCAGAGTCCCTCCTTACATCAGTGTCCCCAGCGGAGTCCCTCCTTGCATCTATGTCCCCATCAGTGGCGTCCCTCCTTACATCTGTGTCCCCAGTGGAGTCCCTCCTTACATCAGTGTCCTCAGCGGAGTCCCTCCTTACATCAGTGTCCCCAGCGGAGCCCTTCCTTACATCTTTGCCCCATCAGCGGAGTTCCTCCTTACATCTGTGTCCCCAGTGGAGTCCCTCCTTACATCAGTGTCCCCAGCGGAGCGCCTCCTTACATCTGTGCCCCCATCAGCGGAGTTCCACCTTACATCTGTGTCCCCAGCAGAGCCCCTCCTTACATCAGTGTCCCCATCAGCGGAGTCCTTTCTTACATCAGTGTCCCCATCAGCGGAGTCCCACCTTACATCAGTTTCCCCATCAGCGGAGTCCCTCCTTACATCAGTGTCATCAGGAGAGCCCCTTCCTACATCTGTGTCCCCAGCAGAGTCCCTCCTTAGTATTGCTTGTCATGCTTGGCTTAAATAAAGAATGATAGAATCACCTATAGAATTCAGATGCAGTTTCCAGCATGCCTTTGATGGAAAAGTGCAATTTATGGCTGAGATCCCTTTTGTTGAACATGAGTAGTCTGTCTGGTACACACAAGGAATTGGCTTGAATTAGCCAGGAATGTAAAGGTTAAAGAGAAGACACAGTTTGAAGTTTGCAGCACATGAATTGTTGCCTCCAGAAGATCATCTTTAGGAACAAATGTGTACTTCCTGCCTTTCTCCGTGTGTTAAGTGGAGGGGAGAGGGGCCTCCCCTCTCCACTGAACACAAGGGGATTAGGCGGCGGCCATCTTTTTGTAGCCTGCCGGGTGCCGGAAGTGACTTCGTTCTCACACTGAGAACAAAGCACCCGGCCGGACGCTGGGCGGATGCTGCTCGGCCCATGGATTGCGCCGCAAGGCAGCTCCAAACCCCGCCAATGAAGTACTGTGTCTGCAATCTCGTGATTGCATTGGCATGGCGCTTCCCATAGTGCACTGTGTCCAGCGCCCGAACACAGTGCACTTAAGAACTTTTTTTTTAAAGGGCCATGTTTAAAAAAAAAAATATTTATTTTTTTATTTTCTTTTATTTTTTTTTGAGGGTGGGAGGGGGGTGGCACCCAGGCGCCCCCTATGGACGGGCCATCACTGCTGTTTACCCTATCAATATAAAAGAGGTGTTCCGAGCAGCATTCCCTTTCTTCCTTATGTGCTCCACTCTTAAATGTGCTTTTTAATCCTGACATTCCTGATGATCGGATGTTGCCTTGGACCCAGGCAGGGTTTTTCCAATTACACCAACTAGTAAAACAAGTGACACATGGGGGGCATGTCCAGATGTGCAGCTGGAGAGAAGTGTGGGAGCTGAGCTCCTCATAGCCCGCACCAATCTAGAACCATCCGCTGCCTCTTCTCACGCTGCCACAATCGCAGACTACATACTTTTGATCCCGGACCCCTGCTGCTCTGCTCCGGGTGTTTATTTGTGACCTTGACCGGCCAGATCCTCTTCTAAATCGAGGTTTCCCCTCTGCCACCAGGACCCTCCGCCGTCATCTTGGGGTCTACAGACTGACCAGCAGCTCTTTCCATCTGAGCCCACAAAGTGGAGGGTGGACAGCCGGTCCACACACACTGGACGGCCGCCTTATCTCTGGGGAACACGCAGATCAGCCTACTGGCTAGGAGAAGCCTCAGGAGTTCATCCGACGGCCAGCCTCAGCATCCTACGGCCTTCCACTCTGGCGCGGCCTGCGGGCTGGATTACAGACGTTCTACTGGGACACAGTGAGTAATTCACTCTACTTAACCACCCGCAGCCGAGTCTCCAGGAGGCTTCAGACTGCCCGGTCCTCTGTCTTTACCTCCCTGAAGGGATTCTGGGGACTGGGGGTGGCTGTTTTCACACACTCGGCGGCCGTCTCCTAGGATAGTCCGCAGCTTCGGCCTACCCCTGGAGGCCGGCAGCCATCTTGGGACTCCAACATACACCCTAAAGGCATTCCCTCCACTCCTTTGGCTGAACAGACACTCATAGGGTGTTGGGGATTGCAGAGCCTGTCTCCCTCCTCTCTAACTGACAGTGGAGGGAGGTGGAACTGTAAACAGGTGGATCTGATGATCCAAATGGAGCACACTACTACCTATAAGAAGGATGCTGCTTAAATAAACTCAGGGCTCCTGTCTGCTCATCAAGACCTCCATGCATCTGTTTTAGCTATATACAGTGTCGGAGTTAAGCCTGGCTGTTTGATCACTAAATTCTCTGCATACCTCATGGGCAAAGTTGGCCAGCAGCAACGATACTATAAACCACAGATTGGGCTGCGAGAGGAACCAAACATGAAAAACGTTATGTTACTAGGCCGCAACCTACTTCATCTAGTCCTTCTGCAAACCCTTTTGCCCTGCTGGATCCCCCCTGGATTCGGAAGATGCTACAAATTCCTCTCTGTCTAACTCTCAGAATTACACTCCCACTCTTCCACCCTCAAGTATGACTCTTACACCGGACATTTTGGACACCAAACTGCAGCTTTTACTTCAACAAATTACGTCCAATGTCTCGGCAGAGGTAAGTAAACTAGCTGCCGAACTGAGAGGGGAAATAACCCAAATTGGAGATCCCACAGACACACTGGAGAGCAAATTTGATGAAATGATAAATTATGTACAAGCGAACGAGGAGGAAAACCATACCTTATGCCTCTCCGTTTCTCAACTGCAACTACAACAGGAGGACTTAGAGAACAGAGAAAGAAGGCAAAACCTACGATTCAGAGGAATTCCGGAGACGGTGGGTGGTTCTGAGCTCCGAACCTATCTTTTAGGCCTCTTTAACAATCTGGCTCCCTCAGTGGTGGACATAGATTGGCGCTTGGATAGGGCCCATAGATCTCTGGGCCCAAAGCTTCTGGCCGGAGCTAGACCCGGAGATGTTGTGGTAAGGTTTCATTACTTCGAAAGTAAGGAGGCACTAACTCTTGCAACACACAATAAATCCCAAATTATGTATAAGGGTGCTAAACTGCAGATCTTTAGCAACCTTTCTCCCATCACTCTCGCTAAAAGGAGGAATTTACGTCCACTTACTTCACACCTGCAACAACACAAAATGCCATACTACTGGGGATTTCCGTCTAGCCGTATCTAAAGAGGGAGCCCAATACTCTCTACGTGAATTGCAAGAGGCTGAGGCCTTCCTAAAAAACCTGGGTCTCCCCCCTCTTCCGGAAGATGACATGATCCCTTCTGCCGCACAAACCCGTTTACCTCCAACCACGCCCACTCACATCTGGACTCCTGTTAGGGGCAAGTCCAAGAAACACCTCTCCACCCTTCAACACCTGCGATCTTCTAAACAACCTCCTTGAACTTTTCTCGGAACGTTCCCTGTTGGTTCTATTCCTCACTACTCTTTGCATTTCCGTTTCCTCACATTTTTAGATGAAACGAGGTTGCTGTCTTAGTTAAGTTTTGAATCTGCCCTGTATTTTTTTCCAGGGTAGAACTTTTTCTCATCCCAGGAGATACATTTACTAGAGGTTTTGATACTTTGAGTGACAAACATACCTGTTAACTTTGCTTTTCCTTAAGGATTTACAGGTTTTTTTCTTCAATGTCCTTTTGTCCTTTTTGTTTCTGCTATCAAGTGCACAAGGTGAACAGCAGACCCTTCTCACCTTCTCAATTAGAGTCGCCAGATGGGGGTCCGTTCACGTCCCTACCAGGCCCTGGTCTATGCCCAGGGCTTCCTGAGAGACTGTTTTTTCTCAGGCTTACAGAGTTTTGAACTTTTTTTCTTTTGTTTTTTCTTCTTTTTTGGTTTTCTTTTTTACTTTTTTTATACATATCTACAGATGTGGTTCACAGATTGAGATTCTATGGTCATTATCACCCCATTTTGAAATGGTTTCAATTTGGGGTTTGTATTCTAGCAGTCAGGGGTGAAAAAATGCTTGTTATTAACAATACCCATGAACTGCAGTATATATACTTTTATTTTCTTAATACCTCAATGCTTATATTATCAAATGTTTCTACACTAGCCTATCTAAATAGATCACAACCATGGCTCTGAAAATTATGTCCTATAATGTGAAGGGCTTGGGTTCCTTTGGTAAGTGCTGGATGGCCCTAAAGGATTTCAGGGCCTCAGGCGCAGACGTGGTAATGATCCAGGAAACCCACTTTCGGGCAAGCGGATCATTAAAATTTGCCTCAAGGTTTTTCCCCACCTCCTTTCTTGACTCTGACTCCACAGGCAAGGCGGGAGTGGCAATCCTGATCAGAAAATCGTGCCCTGTTAAGGTTAGGAGATCTAACGTGGATCCTCATGGGAGATTTTGTATCCTAGAATGTGAATACATGTCTGCCTCTTTTACATTGGTTAATTTATACGCTCCAAACACGGGCCGGATTGACTTCCTCAACAAACTTTTTAATACCCCCCAATATCGCTCACAACCTTTTATGATAGTTGGTGGGGACTTCAATCTGGTCATGTCAACCACTAGGGATAGACAAACCCTTTTTAGTACTATCCCATCCAAGAGAATGTTGTCTCAAGCCAATGCCTTTCGTAAATGTATTAGGTCATGTACACTCTTCGACTCATGGAGGATAAAACATCCCTCTGCTAAACAATTTACATTCTATTCACCGGCCCATAAAATGTACTCCCACCTTGATCACTTTTTTATCTCCACTTATCCCTTTATGTGGTCGAATCAGATATTTCTCCCATTACATAATCGGACCATGCGCCCATCATGTTAGATCTTATGCTATCCCAGACTTATACCAAATCCTGTCATTGGCGACTTAACGAACACCTTTTACAGTCTGACGTACCCCTCTCCATCCTAGCAAATGGCTTGAAAGAGTATTTTTAACTCAACACTGCATCAGTAACTCAGGTTTCTACACTGTGGGAGGCACACAAGGCTGCCTTCCGAGGTGCGCGTATAGCTGAAAGCTCTCGGCTGAAGAGAGATAGAAATAGTCTTCTACAGTCTTTAATGTCTGCTCTAGTAACTGCTGAGCGGAGGCTTTTGGGTGGTCCCACAGTGATGAAATTACGCAAAGTCATTCATCTCAGAGAACAAATTAAATCAACAAAGCTTGACAAAACAGCTAGGTCCATGCTGTGGATGAAACAAAAATTTTATGAATACTCCAATTAGGGTTGTCCCGATACCACTTTTTTAGGACCGAGTACAAGTACCAATACTTTTTTTCAAGTACTCGCCGATACCGATTACCGATACTTTTTTTTAATGTCACGTGACAGGTTTTTTTTTTTGCTATTTTTTTTTTAGGGGGGGGGGTGAACGTTGTATGTGTGTGTGGTTTTTTTTTTTTTTTTTTTACAATTTTTATTTTTTCCAATAATATTTTTTTATTCTTTATTGTTTTTTTTATAATCAGCCCTTTTGGGGGGCTTTGGTGAGATATCAGGGGTCTTAACAGACCTCTGATATCTCCCCCTTGAGACAGAGAAAGAGACAGAGGATAGAGATTCCCCAGTCCCTTTCTCTGCAGCGTCAGCTGCACTGAGAATGAATGAGGGAAGACAGCAGCTTCTCTCCATTCATAAACTGACACATCGTAATCACAGGAGATTACAATGTTTCAGTTATGTGAATGGACAGAGTCAGCTGACTCTCTCCATACACAAAGGAAGGAGGAGGGGGGACGGAGGAACGGAGGGGGAGAACGGAGGGGACAGATAAGGAGAGCAGAAGGGAGGGGACAGATAAGGAGAGCAGAACGGAGGGGACAGATAAGGAGAGAGGAACGAAGGGGACAGTGTAGAGGCACAGAGGAACGGAGGGGGCACGGAGGAGGATGCAGTGACAGTCAGCTGTGAGTGATCACAGCTGTATGTCACTAAAGCTGGTGAAAGCCGCTGGGGGAGAATCTTGTAACTCCCCCACGCGCCGATCACAGCTGTCCTCTAGGTATCGGGGGAAGCATCGGGAGCATTTGCCCGAGTACAAGTACTTGGGCAAATGCTCGGTATCGGTGCCGATACCGATACTAGTATCGGTATCGGGACAACCCTAACTCCAATAAACCCCACAGGATGTTAGTTAATAAGCTTTTTCCCATGACAGTTGAATTCAATCCCTGACTTCCTTCAACATGGATCTAGAACACACTGCCCCCATGAGATGTCCAAAATTTTTGTCAAATTTTACAGCAAACTGTATAATTGCCTGACCCCGGAGAACCATTTTGACTTTACCCAGGGAAATTTTAAATCCTTTTTCTCCAATATAAAGTTACCAAAATTATCTAAATGTAGCAGTATCAGCTGAAGAACTCTTAACTATAATTAAAAGCCTCCAATTACACAAATTTCTTGGTCCTGATGGCCTGCCCTACGCCTACTACAAATCCTTTTTTGACATTCTATCTCCATATATGTTAGCTTTATATGATTCCCTCCTTAAGGGTACTCCTCCACACTCACATTTCTCCCATTCATTCATTTTGGTTATCCCTAAGCCTGGAAAGGATCCCTCTAACCCAGATAACTATAGACCCATAGCCCTTCTAAACTCAGACTACAAAATCTTTACTAAAATACTCGCTTCCCGACTATCCGGGCTCATTCCCAAACTAATACACAGGGATCAGGTGGGTTTCGTGCTTGGTAGGCATGCAGGAGATAACACTCGGCGTACAATAGACCTAATAGACCTTTTGGATAGAACTTCTTGTTTGGCATTGATTCTGAGTTTAGAGGCACAGAAAGCTTTTGACAGGCTAAGTTGACCCTACATGTTTGCCACTTTAAAAATATTCGGTTTTAGTGGTCCGTTTCTAAAAGCTTTAGATGCTTTATATTCAACTGTCATAGCGCAGGTGCAAATGTCATCCTTTCTGTCTCCTGGCTTCCCCATGACAAATGGAACTCGGCAGGGTTGTCTTCTTTCGCCACTGCTTTTTATCTTATGCTTGAAACCCCTAGCCGAGTGTATCCGTGTACACCCAGACATACGTGGGGTGGTGATGAGACAGGGGGAATATAAATGATCATTATTTGCAGATGACATTTTGCTTACCATCACTAACCCGTTGATATCTCTCTCCTCGTTACATAAACTACTGACCTCTTTTAGTGCTATCTCCGGATATAAAGTCAACACTTCCAAAACTGAGGCCCTTCCTATACACATTCCAACGCCCTTATTATCCCAACTTAAAGAATCATATTTTTTTAAATGGTGTAACACCTCCCTCAAATACTTGGGTATCCTACTTACCCCTTCCTATACCTCCCTTTATAATGCTAATTTTCCTTCTCTGATATTGGATATTAATAAGTCTCTGTCGAACTGGACCAAATACCCCCTGTCTCTCTTAGGCAGAATCAATGTTTTAAAAATGTCTATCCTACCCAGACTGCTCTATTATTTTGAAACTCTCCCAGCAGCTGTACCTGCTCCACAACTAAAAGCACTCCACAGGACTTTTCTAAAATTTATATGGAATGATAAGGCCCATCGCATAGCGAGCTCTGTGATGTCTTCCCTTAGATCCAGAGGAGGTTTGGGAGCTCCGGACATTACTAAATACTATCATGCCATGCATGATGGGCCATTACCTCTTGGACTTCCTTACACGCACCAAACCAATGGGATGCCATTGAGAAAGGTGTACTCTATCCGGTCCACCCGTGCTCCTTGGTTTGGGGTGCCCCCCCTTCTTTAAATCCCATATATAAACACCAGTGCACTGCCCCAATGGCATTGACTTTAACCATTTGGTGTCATTGTCTCAGACGCTATCCCCTTATGTCCCCCTACTCTCCTCTTGTGAATGTACTATTCAACCCTCTCATCCCAGATAGTATGTCCTTAGGCAGGATTTTTCCAGGGATAAATTTACATCTATTTCAGCTCCGGAACCTGGTCCATCCCATAACGAGGAAACTACATACTTTCAACACTTTAAGTGAAAAATTTGATATACCATCACATCTCTTCCACTTTTACCTACAAGTTAGACACTTCTTACACTCTAAAGCGCCAACCCTGACCCTAGATAAGCCAACTACTTTTGAATACCTATGTGCTCAGGGCCCCCATCAACTACATTTAATTTCATGTATTTACCGTATCCTCCATGAGTCGACTCCAATCACGGAAACCTTGCACCATTATATGAGCAGGTGGTCTCACTTAGTGGGCCGTCCTGTCACAATACAGATGTGGGTTAGGATTTGGTCCTCTACTTTCAGATCCTCCAAATGTGTCACTCAGAGGGAGACATCCATTAAGATTCTCATGTTTTGGTATAGAACTTCTGATGTAATTCATAAGTATGAACCCTCAGACCCGCCGCACTGTTGGCGATGTGGGATTGACATAGGTTCCTTATTCCACATCTTTTGGCAATGCTCCTTGATCCAACCCTTTTGGCATGATGTACATTTGCTTGTACAAAAAGTGGTTGGGGTGTACCTTCCGATGGATATAGACTAATATCCTATATTTTACTAGCAGCCAAGAGGTTTATCCCACTGTCCTGGTTATCTAAGGCACCTCCTTCGTGGTCCAGATTTCTACATTTAGTGGCTGAGATTCGGACGATGGAGTTTTTGCCGGCCTTGGTGCATGACTGCATCCCTCAATTTAATAAGATATGGGAACCATGGGATCTTTCGGAATTCGGGACCCCCATACTACCAAACACGCCCTAATCTTATGTTGATTCTACATTGATTGTGTCTATTTGGCTTCCCCCCTCTCCTTATCCGGTGCTCCTTATCTAACGCTACACTAGGTTTTTATATCACATAACCTTACCCCTCCGTGGATTTTCTTGTCTACTATATGACTTAGATTAATCTCGAAATTCTAGATTATTATCCATAATACACCTACTATGTGCATCAAAGGGAATTGACCTAATTCACATCTGTGCCTAGTTTCTGTGAACACTTTTCTTTTTACTTATAATTGTTACTTTCTATTCTGTTTTTTCTTTTTACTATGACTGTTTATAATGCACTTTCATTGATAGTGTAATGTACATTTTGTTACAATGTTGTACTTGTTCTTTGATACTCCAATAAAAACACCATTAAAAAAAAAACAAAAACAGTGACACACAGTTTCATGTTCTTTGCAGATCTTCAAGCAAAGCATCAAATTCCTAACACTTTTGTATTCTTATTTGCAATTCAAAGATTTCTTTACTTCTAAATCCCCATCCCTATCTGTAGACAAACCCATAAATTTTGAATTATTATGTGCTAATGGCCAATATGAACCCAAATGAATTTTAAATATCTATACAATTTTTCATGAAGCCACTCCCTTAAAGGAATCTACTCATAATTATATTAAGAAATGGTCTCATATTTTACAGCATTCTATATCTTCAATAGATTGGGGGAAAAATTGGGAGTCCACATCCAAATCCTCACGATGTGTTGTGCAGAGAAAAACCGCATCTAAGATTCTTTTTTTTTTTTTTTGGTATAGGACCCTAGATATTCTACACACACGTAACCCAGAAGCTTCTAGACAATGTTGGAGATGTAATGGGGCCATAGGTTCCCATTTCCATATCTTCTGGGATATCTACCTATTAGTCTGTTTTGGGCTCAGATCCAGGAGGTCATGCAGAACTTATTAAATATTGCCATACCTTTGAACCCTATGTACTATTTATTGGGTTTTCCCTTTCCAGGTATCACTAAAGCTTCAGGGAGGTTAATGTCTTTCATTTTAGTAGCTGCAAAGCGTGTTATTCCCAGATGTTGGTTGTCTACACCCCCCCTACTTTTTCACAATTTCTTGCTACAGTGGCAGACATAAGCAGCATGGAACACATGACCGCATTGATTGATGATTCATTACCACATTTTTTTTTAATCTGGAAAGTATGGGATGATTCTGAGTATTGCTCTGAAAATATTCACTCAATTAGGCAATTGTCCTTTGCTCTCACCATATTATAGTTCTAGTAATAGATATGATATTACTATATCTAGTAATAGATATGGATATTGTTTTCCATGGTGCTAATCTCTCTCCTATTATCCTTCTCTACCCTTTTATTGCCTTAAAGGGTAACTCCACTTTCGTGGGGAAAAGAAAATAACAAATAAAGAAAAAAATAATATAGCACATATGATTGTCACACTAATCATTTTGTTATTGAATGTTATTAAACATTACCTTTCCTTTTCAATCTGCAGCCAATGTCATTTTCTGAGAATACCATGCAATATGGCTACCTGGAGTTTTCTGTACACAGAGTATGTACTGACTACTCCCCAGAAACATAATTTCCTGCTTGTGTGATTGGCTCACCAATTTTCCCAGAAGTCTGCCTAAGATACAAGTCAGATTTCAGGCATCCCTTGCAACAAAAATGTCATTTTTTGAGAGATAATTTCAATAGGAACCCGTCTAAAGGGATGCAGGCCCAGCAGATTTCCTCATTAGTGCTCTGTAGTGCCACACCTGACAGTTAATTATGAAATCACTCCCATTAGACCTACTCAGAACAGAGGCACAGGGAAACACACATGGATTTCTTTAGAACAAAAGGTAGGAATCTGCAAAAAAGTTTGTTATAATCCTTGCAATGTACATTGATTACCCAGAGGGGAATGTTTTTTTCTAAACAAAGTGGAGTTACGCTTTAAACGTTCTCAGATGTTTTATGTACTGGTTCCTAAATCGTATGGTATAGTACATTTGAGTAATTGAAATTAAGTTTGAATGTTCTACTGCCTGACTATACCATGCACTTGATATTTCACACCTATACTGTATGTATATGTGACAGTCACAGGGAAGTCCCGTCATGTCACCGTGCGTCAGAGGGGGGCGGGGTCACCGGGTGGCCCCGCCCCCCGTTATTTAAGAACCGTCAGACGAAGAGACGCCGTCACACAGCGGGAGCCTCCCTCCATGCCAGCATGGCTGCGGAGCGGCCCGCAGAAGACATGAAGAAGAGAAGAAGGAAGAAGAGATGAAGAAGAAGATGAAGAAGAAGATGAAGAAGAGAAGAAGATGAAGAGAAGAGCGGGAGCCTCCCCCCTCATGCCATGGGTGCGGAGCGGCCCGAGGAGAAGAAGATAGAAGACGCCGCGGAGAAGATGCTGGACGAGAACGCCGGAGGAAGAACCAGAAGAGCCAGAAGAACCAGAAGAAGAAGAAGATGAAGGAAGAAAGAAGAAGCATTTAAATAAAGGAATTGTCAAAAACTGTCTCTTGTCATTTTTAACATTTTTGACAGTTTTTTAGTGAAATGGTAGGGGTAAGTACCCCCTTACCATTTCACACAGGGGGGGGGCCGGGATCTGGGGGTCCCCTTGTTAAAGGGGGCTTCCAGATTCCGATAAGCCCCCCGCCCGCAGACCCCCACAACCACCGGCCACGGTTGTGAGGATGAGGCCCTTGTCCTCATCAACATGGGGACAAGGTGTTTTGGGGGGCTACCCCAAAGCACCCTCCCAATGTTGAGGGCATGTGGCCTGGTACGGTTCAGGAGGGGGGGGGGCCGCACTCTCGCCCCCCCCTCTTTTCCTGCGGCCTGCCAGGTTGGTGCTCGGATAAGGGTCTGGTATGGATTTTTAGGGGGACCCCACGCCGTTTTTTTTTTTTTTTGGCGCGGGGTTCCCCTTAAAATCCATACCAGACCTGAAGGGTCTGGTATGGAATTTAGGGGGAACCCCACGTCAATTTTTTTTTTAAATTTTGGCTGGGGTTCCCCTTAATATCCATACCAGACCTGAAGGGCCTTGTATGGAATTTAGGGGGACCCCCACATCATTTTTTTTTTTTTTTTTTTTTTGGTTCGGGGTTCCCCTGTGGGGAATTCCCATGCCGTTTTTATCAATGAACTTCTATGTGTATTGTCGGCAATGCAATAGCCGCGGGTAGTTTTAAATGAGTTTTTTCCTTCCAAATGTCATTTTGCTGTCAGACTGTTCTAAACACAGGAAACATGCGCCCCTTTACAGGCATACTATAGACACCCCCCAGGTACGAAATTTAAAGGGATATTACACTTTTATTGTTTGACTTTAAGCATTAATAAAATCACTGCTCCTGAAAAAACGTCCGTTTTTAAAACTTTTTTTTGCATTGATCCATGTCCCCTGGGGCAGGACCCGGGTCCCCAAACACTTTTTATGACAATAACTTGCATATAAGCCTTTAAAATTAGCACTTTTGATTTCTCCCATAGACTTTTAAAGGGTGTTCCGCGGCATTCGAATTTGCCGCGAACACCCCAAATTGTTCGCTGTTCGGCGAACTTGCGAACAGCCAATGTTCGAGTAGAACATGAGTTCGACTCGAACTCGAAGCTCATCCCTACTCATAACAAGTAATATGCTGGATTTACAAAAAAAAGTAAAAACAGTGTAACTAGGATTATAAAAGACCCGAGGAAAGCTCAGATTATGCAAAAAATAAGTCCAGCAGCACGTTTAGCACACCATGGCAAATGGTTGTTATGGTCAGGTTGTGCCTAACAGTAGGAATGGCTTAAAGCAGGGGTCTCAAACTGACGGCCCTCTAGCTGTTGCAAAACTACAAGTCCCATCATGCCTCTGCCTGTGTGAGTCATGCTTGTAACTGTCAACCTTGCAATGCCTCCTGGGACTTGTAGTTTCGCAACAGCTGGAGGGCCGTCAGTTTGAGACCCCTGGCTTAAAGGGTGATGACAAAAAAAGAATTTGAGCCTAGCCCCAGTATACACTCTGCACACATGCCACAGTCCTTGTACCCACAAAATACTTCTAATTAGCATGCCACAAGTGACAGCCTCACAGACACACTTAAACCTCAGGAAAAAGGATCATTTAAAAAAAAAATAAACTTTAATTTACATTTGCTTGACTAATATTAGTTGCCCTCACTGAGCCTGCCTTAAAGAACTTAATTAAAACCAGCAACTGTTGAGATAATGAATACCTTGGTCAGGACTATGTCATGTACAGTATATATAGAGTGAAGGAATCAGCAGTAAAGATGCCCACATAGTTATTTTTTTTTCTATCAGCCAGTGGGTGAGGGGAGACAGGAAGAAGGAAAAGAGGGTGGGGGAAGAGGGGGAAGGAGAGAGAAGAGGGTCAGAGGGAGGAAGGATACACATTAAGGATACACCACAGAGAAAGTACCCCAGCAATCTGCACCTGCTGCCACTCTGCAAAGTGCTCTGCTGCTCTGCATGTATTGGGCACCAGGGCATCCAGACAGGGATCACTGCAGTTTCACTCACTGGTGATGGCTATGCTGCACCACACCACCTGCCTATTTCAACTGCTGCACCCAGGGCACCTTCCCCTTTTGCCCCTATCCTGTCTGGGCCCTATCTGACAGCTGGCGGCTCCTGCACTAGTGCTGACAGGGTCCCACAGTAGATTCTAAGACCACTCACACTTAAAATGGAGAATAAATAGCCACTAGTCTAGTGCTGTTAAAATGGGGTCTGGAATGTAAGTGGTTAAAATGAACCAGTCAGTCATTCAACATTTTTAAAGCCCTCGACATGCATGCTTTATTTTTTTTTTCAACCAGACTAACTATATAGACGATCTGTTTATATGTGTTACTAGCAAAAATGTGCTCATTCCAGAATGTTCAATGTTGACAATGATGGGGAATTGGGATGATGGAAGCTGTAGTGGCAAGAGCAGGTTGATTGAAATGGTCACAAGTGCAGTGGTGACAGCGTTTTGTGTGGGTGTTTGTGTGTGGTGGAGGGTGAGGGGTTTAGGCACAGTTATATGCTGGAAGGGTGTTTTATGGTGCTAGTAGAATTGTGGGCGTGTGGGTCCTGAAAAGTGATGAGGGGGTTGGGGAAAATATTGGGAGTGAAGGGTGAGTGTGTGGCCAATTAGTGAAGAAGAGGGGGTTAACAGAGTGGTGAAAGTGGGGAGCAGGGTTGGGTGGTGAGAACTGGGTTGGCATCTGGCAGAGTGGTAAGTTCAATGCTTTAGGGTGGGTAGAGGTAAGAGTAGTGAAAGACAGGTGGAAGAGGGGTGGATGGGCGTGCAGCAATGTGTGGGGACAGGCTTTTGATAGCTTGAGAGGGGGAGCAGTAGAGTAGTGAGAGAGGGCGACAGAGTGCTGGGAGCAAGGAGCATGTTCTTTCAAAACTTCTGCCTACTAGCTCTTCTTCCTATGCTTATCCTTCTCATCCTTCTCTTCCTTTACTACAACAGCAGGGTGTGTGTTATGGTATTGGCAGAATCCGTTTCAGGACTTCCAGAACTCCTTCTCTCAGAATCCCTGCCAGGAATTCTAGAGCTCTTTCTCTCAGAATGCTTGCTGGGACTTCTAATGGTCCTTATAGGAATCCCTGCCAGGACTTTCAATGATGCCTGCAGAATCCCTGCTGGAACTTCAATTGGTGCTCACAGAAACTTTCTAGTACTTCCAATGGTACTCACAGAATTCCCACCAGGACTTCCAGAAATCCATTAAATGACATTAGACAGAGTACTTAAGCATTGGCTTTTGAAGTGGCTGATGCTTTGTACTATTGCTAACTGTCTTTTGTGCAAAAGAGCTAATATACTTCCTAATTGACTTGCTTGTAGCTAACTCAGATTGTCTTGACTGCTCTCTTGCCTGCAACTTTCCAACAAAAATCATAAGAACTGAGACCAGGGGATAGCTTGTAGCAAAGAAAATCTAGAGCACTAGGGTTTCTAGCCCATCATTGTCACCACAACATCTTGTGTCTGCGGGCCCAGCTGAAGCACAGTGATGCATCAGAGCCCAAAGCAGCTTCTTGTAATAATTTTTTTTCTGTTCTTGTGCATGCACAACGTACTGGCTATTTTCTGCTTTCTTCTTGTTGCTGTCCATGAAGATATGGCATGGAGAACATGCATGCACAGTAGCGTTAGCAAGGATATGCCATTAAGGCTAATGCATGGTAGTCAGATCCTACTCATGCATGATAGTGGCATAACAGACTGGTCACTACTGCACATGCACAGTATCTTCCCACCATATTGTGATGTCAGAAATTTGGTGGAAAGATCCCACCCATGTGCAATAGTGGCAATTCAAACCAGTCAATTCAGGGCATATGTGGGGTCTCAAAGCCATATTGTTCACGTTGTGCTAGAAATATGGCCGCTGTATTAGCACATATATGGGGCATAGGGCTGCGGGAAAATAAAAGTGCGTCTTTGCATATGGCACATGTGTGGGGGATATTAGTGAAGTCCTAATGATACCAAAACACCCACCAACTTTATTGGTATGGAACCAGGCAGAACCCAGACATCATCTTTATAAAGGCAGGGGTTACATTTTTTTTTTCTCATCAAATTTGTTTATTGAAGTTTAACAACTTACATATATAAGTACATACGTAGTGGCAGAATAAAATAACAAAGTACACGGTTATAAAATGGGATTGTAGCTCCAAAGATTAACTAAGGATGATTTAAATAGCTTGACCTTAACATATGTCTAACAATATAGAAGACAATTCCAATATGAATAAAAATAATATAATGTAGCCTCAGATTAATGCCGCGTACACACGGTCCTACTTTTCGTCTACAAAAGTCCAACGGACGCTGATGGACTAAAGCTGGCTGGTAATCCGATCGTGTGTGGGCTTCTCCGGACTTTCAACTGACTTTTTTAGCCTCAAATCCGACGTACTTTAGATTTGAAACATGTTTTAAAACTTTACTTCGTAACTACGACGGACCCCGAAATCCGCTCGTCTGTGTGCTAGTCCGACGGACAAAAAGCCACGCTAGGGCACCTATTGGCTACTGGCTATGAACTTCCTTATTTTAGTCCGGTGTACGTCATCACGTACGAATCCGTTAGACTTTTGTGTGGTCGTGTGTAGGCAAGTCCGTTCGTTAGAAAGTAGGCCGCAAGTCCGCCGCAAGTCCACCGAAAGTCTGCCGGAAGTCTGTCGGACAGGCTGTCCGACTTTTGTAGACGAAAAGTACGACCGTGTGTACGCGGCATTAGTCTTAGCAGCATTAATTATCATGACTATTAACCTTAAACGAATGTTAAAGGATTATCTAATATTATCAAACTTATCGGAGATTAGAACAAAAACACAATGAGATCAAATAAAATAAATAAAGGTTCTGCCACCTGAACTAGACGAGATGAAAGAAGGAAAAGAGGGAAAGAATAGGAGGAAGGGATAATAGAGAAAAATAAGACAAGAAAGGGAGAAGAAAGGGAATAGGGATCCCTGGGGTAATGTGCGATTTTAATCACACAACATACATGTACAAAGTGAAAGTAAATGAAGAATTTACCAAGGCATTAGTAGAGATTTATCAAAATTAGAAGGCATAAAGTGTGCCACCCAAGGGTACCATATTTTTTCAGAATTGGACGTTTTGCTTTGGCCCTCTTAGCCTCTATTTTGGCATAGACAAGCTTTGGCAATTGTTTTTTTCGTGGCTGTAGTGATCTGTAGTAAGAGTTTAAATTGAGAATGGCTGGTTTTAAGTTTAAAAGTGCAATTGTAGGATCGAGAGAAATAGACTCTTCAAATATTGTTGATATCATAAGAAATATATCTTTCCAAAAATGTATGGCTATCGGACAGTCCCACCAAGTATGAAAATGTGATCCAAGATCAGTACAGCCTCAAAAACAGGATGGGGAATAATTGGGGACATACTTCGCAATTCTGACAGGGACCAAGTACCAACGTGTGAGCACTTTATAATTTGTCTCCAAAGCAACTATATTTTGCAAAAGATGATTTTGTTGCATTCAAAATCTTATCCCAATTGGTTGTTTCCAGCGAAAACCCAAGATCAAACTCCCACTTTGCTACGTATGATGGTGTATCAGAATTCGGCTTAATAATGAGTAGAGTGTAGAAAGTTGAAAGAAGTCCTTTCGTATGTGGGTCACATTTACACATATCTTCAAAACGTGTTAATTTTTTTAGTTCTCCTTTGGATGTAAGGCATGAAAACATTTTTCATCTGGAGATAACGGAAAAGTTCAGAATTAGGAAGTCCGTGATTATTACACAAGTCAGGGAAAGTTTTAAATAAAGTAGAGGATGTCAGCTCACAAAGTCGAGTCAGATTAGAAGAGGTCCATGCTCCAAAAGATTTAGGAGAAATTCAGGCAGGATAAAAAAAGTGTATTTTTATGGAAAGATAAGAGTGGAATATGCAAGGACTGCAGATTGTTTACTAATTTAAACTTGTCCCAAATAGCAAGAGAATGTTTAGTAACTGGATTTGTGAGTTTTTTTATGGTCAGAGGAGTGTAACCATATGAGGTTAGTTAAGGAAAATGGGTCACAATCTATAGATTCTAGTGCTACCCAAAGTGGGATTTTGTGTGTTGCATGATATTTAGGTATTTGAGCTAAATGAAAAATTTGAAAATCCTAGGCCACCCTTGGGTTTCAGAAGGTAAAAAGTATGTTTAGGTAGAGGGGGTTTCAGGGAGTCCCAAACGAAAGCTGACACATTACTCTGTAATATTCTTAGAAAGTATGCTGGAATAGGAATATGAAGGACTTGGAAAAGAAAAAGAACATTAGGTAATTTAGCCATCTTAATTACGTTAATCTTACCTATCCAAGATAATGGAAGAGTGGACCATTGTGTTAAAAGGTTGGTTATTTGACCTAAGAATGGAGGAAAACTGGCAGTGAAAATGTCAGAAAGGTTGGGTGTAAGGTTGATGCCTAGATAAGGAAGGTGTGTATTGGACCACGAGAAAGACGATGAAAGACCATGAGACGTTTGTGCTTGTTGCTCAATAGGGAGAGGTAGGGATATATTTAATGCATTGAATTTTTAGAGGGTTGATGGCAAAGTGATCAAGTTTTCTATTAAGATTGGGGCAGAGATATGCGGGGAGGACATAAAGATTAAGATGTCATCGGTAAATAAACAAAGTTTATGCTGGTGGCCAGCTAAGTCAAGACCGTTAATAGAAGGGTCAGAGCAGATCGACTGGGCAAGTGGTTCCAAAAGTAGGGCAAATAGGAGCGGGGAGAGCGGACGACCCTGTTGTGTACCTCCTATAAATATTAAAAAGCTTTGATTTGTATCCAGCGTATTTCACATAAGCTCTAGGTTTATCATATAGTGAACAAACCCAGTTGAGAAAATGAGGGCCAAATCCCCAGCATTTTAGGACATAATGTAGGTAGGGCCATGAGATGGTATCAAATGCTTTTTTTATAGCTAGAGATAAGAGACAGAGAGGTATTTGTCGTGATTTAGTAGCATGTATCAATAAAGAAGCCCCGTGTAGATTATCTCCAGCTTGGCATAGTGGGATGAAACCAACTTGGTCCTTATGTATTAAGGAACCTATTATATTGTTCAAGCGGGTTGCTAAAACTTTTGCCTGGAGTTTAATGTCTAGATTAAGTAATGAAATAGGTCTATAGCTGGAGCAAGATGTATCATCAGACTGGGGTTTGGAGATTATTGAAATTATGGCCATTAAAGTTTTAGGGCGAAAGGAATGTCAGTCAAGGAGGGAGTTAAGTGCTTCTGTTAATATTGGAGCAAGGATATGAACAAATTTCTTATAATATTGGGCTGAAAAACCATCCAGACCTGGACGTTTATTTAGTTTAAGAGAGTTGATAGCTATTGTAATTTCACTAGTGGTAATGGGATTTTCAAGACGAGTGAGATTTGCGCGAAGAAGGCATCTGCCGAGCCTTTATCTAAGGGACCTTCTTTTTTTATATAAGAATGAAAGATGTTTTTGGAAGGTATGAAGGATCTTAACGGGATTACTAGTGTATGAGTAGTGAGATAATTTCAGTCAAATTGGTTTAGAAGGGCGATTTAGCTTTTTAAGTGCTTGAGCTAAAAGTATGTCAGGCTTTGGCCTTGAGGTAAAATGCATGTTTAGATTCACGTAGCATTTTATCCACAGATTCTGATAAAAAAGATCAAGGTTAAGATGTGCTTTATCAAGTTGTAATTTGGTCGCAGGGCTAGGGTTGGACTGAAAGAGTGTGTGAGAGGAGTTCAATTCTGCTTCTAATCTTTGCAGTAGCTGACTTTTTTCTTTTTTGAGGAAAGAGGCTTGACAAATGCAAACACCTCAAAGCACTGGTTTGTGTGCTTCCCAAAGGGTTAGTGGGGAAATATCAGGGGACGTGTTGTTAGCCAGATAATCTTTACAGCTACTTCTAGATCTGTCTAGATAGGATTAAACAGAGTCATTAATATGCTATGTGGGGTCATGCGTTTTTGGAATTAAAGAAGTAAAAGTGGAGAGTACAGCACAGTGGTCAGTAAATGTAAAAGGAATAATAGTTGTGGAAAGGAGTTCAGGAGTCATGCCTATTGTGATTAATATATGATCCATTTGGGAAAATGATTTGTGAGGATAAGAATAAAAAGTGAATTTGCGTTTCGCAGGGTTAATTTAATGCCAATAATCTAACAAGGAGTATTGCTGAAGAAGCTGTTGAAATGTACAATTTCTGAAATTAGAGGCGATTGGAGTAGGGGATTTATCCACAAATAGATAAAGGACTTGGTTTGAATCTCCCCAGATTAAAAGTGTGCCTGTTTTCTGAGTTTCTTTTTTTATTTTTTTTATTTTTTTTATTTATTGTAATAGAGGTATATATGAACAGAGTTCGGGTAAGTTACAATAACAAGAAAATAACAATATTGAGACATATCGAGAGAACATAAACAAGTGTTTGTTAAATGCAGTTGAGCTTTGTTAGTAGTATGGTACAAGTATATCATTGTTATTACAATTAGGAGTGAGATATTGAAGTACGAGGCAGATAATAAGGTCACCACTGATATTGAGCATAGTGATCGTTTCTAGCTGTGCTGTTTTGGTTTATTATCTATAAGACTGTGTGTCAGGCAAATGTGTCGGTGCCTTAAGTAGTTTAGTAGATTTATTTTTCTAGCTAGGGAATAAAGTTATGAATAAGTGCTTTTGTCCTGCACAAGCCCTACAGTTAGATCCAAATTTGTGCTTGAGAATGTAAAAGTGTATAAAATTGGAGGAGGGGACGGGGAAGGAGCAAGAGAGGGAGAGAGAGAAAAAAAAATATTAAAATAGTAGTAATAACTAGAAAATGCATTTCCTGGGGAAAATGCGTGGGAATGCTGAATAGCTAAATTGCTAAAACGGCCGCCATCAAAACTGCCCCATCAGAATTACCCCATCAAAATTGTCCCCATTAAAACTGCCCCATCATATTGCCACCATCAAAACTGTCCCATCAGAATTGCTCCATCAAAACTGTCCCATCATATTGCCACCATCAGAAATGCCCCATCAAAACTGCCCCATCATATTGCCACCATCAAAACTGCCCCATCATAATACCACCATCAAAACTGCCCCATCATATTGCCACCATCAAAACTGCCCCCATCATATTGCCATCAAAACTGCCCCATTAGAATTGCCCCATCAAAATTGTCCCCATCAGAATTGCCCCATCAAAACTAAAAGTAATTTTTTTTTTCAAAAATGAATTTTTTTTTTCAAAAATATATATTTTTTTTTTTTTTCAAAAATAATTTTTTTTTTTTCAAAAATATTTTTTTTTTTCAAAAATAATTTTTTTTTTTCAAAAATAATTTTTTTTTTCAAAAATATTTTTTTTTTCAAAAATGATTTTTTTTTCAAAAATAATTTTTTTTTTCAAAAATGATTTTTTTTTTCAAAAATATTTTTTTTTTCCAAAAATATATTTTTTTTTTTTTCAAAAATAATTTTTTTTTTTCAAAATAATTTTTTTTTCTTTTTTTTTTTTCAAAAATATTTTTTTTCAAAAATGATTTTTTTTTTTCAAAAATAATTTTTTTTTTTCAAAAATATTTTTTTTTCAAAAATATTGTTTTTTTTCAAAATTTTTTTTTTTTCAAAAATATATTTTTTTTTCAAAAATGATTTTTTTTTTTCAAAAATAATTTTTTTTTCAAAAATATTGTTTTTTTTCCAAATTTTTTTTTTTTTTCAAAAATATATATTTTTTTTTCAAAAATATATATTTTTTTCAAAAATAATTGCTGAATAGCTAAATTGCTAAAACGACCGCCATCAAAACTGCCCCATCAAAATTGTCCCCATTAATACTGCCCCATCATATTGCCACCATCAAAACTGCCCCATCAGAATTGCCCCATCAAAACTGCCCCATCATATTGCCACCATCAAAACTGCCCCATCAGAATTGCCCCATCAAACTGCCCCATCATATTCCTCTATTATAAATCAGTACATGGTGTGTCTGTCCCCTCCCCCCGGGCTCTGTAATCAGAGCTGAGATGCTCCAGCCACCTCCCCCCCTGTGTATAACAGAAGCTTTGGTAACCGTGGCAACAAAACACACACAGTACACTCTGATTAATGGCTAAAATTTCTTGAAATGACCTCTAAACAAAAAGCTTTTTCTCAAAAACTGTAAAAGATATAAAACTGAAAAGCTATAGCCAGATAGCTGAATATTTTGTGAACATTTTAAAGTTTGTTTGGTGTCTCTAGGTGAAAGTATGAAGGAGCTGAAACTTTTGGGAGCGGAAGAAAAATTTAAGGATTTCAAGCATGCTCCCATTGATTTCAATGTTAAAAAAAAGTGATAAAAAGCTTAATATTTTAAAAAGTATAAATGGTAGAAAAAAAGTTGAAAAAGAGCACACCTCAGCTAAAAGAGACGAACATTTTGATAGTTGAATGGTTTTAATAGCTGAAAGTATGCAGAAGTTACGCATTACCAAAAAACGTACGGAATAAGAAGAAAAACTAGAAAATGCATTTCCTGGGGAAAATGCGTGGGAATGCTGAATTGCTAAAACGGCCCCCAGCAAAATTGCCCCCATCATATTGCCATCAAAACTGTCCCATCATATTGCCACCATCAAAACTGCCCCATCAGAATTGCCACCATCAAAACTGCCCCATCATATTGCCACCATCAAAACTGCCCCATCAGAATTACCCCATCAAAACTGCCCCATCATATTCCTCTATTATAAATCAGTACATGGTGTGTCTGTCCCCTCCCCCCTGTGTATAACAGAAGCTTTGGTAACCATGGCAACAAAACAAACACTAACAGTACACTCTGATTAATGGCTAAAATTTCCTGAAATGACCTCTAAACAAATGGCCGTATTTTAAAAACTATACATCCTACAGCAAAGATCTTTATATTGTGAAAATCACAAGACTCAGACCTAGATTTTGATACATAGTATGTCTCTGAAATATTAAAATTGAAGGCACGGTCGCAGTTTAGAAATTGCCCTTCAAATTTGAAGGGGCTAGAGTGTAGTTTCAATGAATGTCAATGGACGGTGTGAGTTGCAAACAAATGGTCATATTGTGAAAACTATCAGGACTATGGCTTAGCCGTGGACATGTTTAGTGGCAGCAGGGATAGCTGAACGTTTTGATATAAGATTTATGTAGGTGGGCTTGAAAATGAGGGAGTGGAGGCAGTTTAGAAATCATGTTCTGATTTTTCAGCTTTTGTCCCCTCCCCTGGGCTCTAATCAGAGCTGAGATGCTCCAGCCACCTCCCCCCTGTGTATAACAGAAGCTTTGGTAACCATGGCAACAAAACATACACAGTACACTCTGATTAATGGCTAAAATTTCTTGAAATGACCTCTAAACAAAAAGCTTTTTCTCAAAAACTGTAAAAGATATAAAACTGAAAAGCTATAGCCAGATAGCTGAATATTTTGTGAACATTTTAAAGTTTGTTTGGTGTCTCTAGGTGAAAGTATGAAGGAGCTGAAACTTTTGGGAGCGGAAGAAAAATTTAAGGATTTCAAGCATGCTCCCATTGACTTCAATGTTAAAAAAAAGTGATAAAAAGCTTAATATTTTAAAAAGTATAAATGGTAGAAAAAAAGTTGAAAAAGAGCACACCTCAGCTAAAAGAGACGAACATTTTGATAGTTGAATGGTTTTAATAGCTGAAAGTATGCAGAAGTTACGCATTACCGAAAAACGTACGGAATAAGAAAAATAATAAAAAAACGAATAACACTAGAAAATGCATTTCCTGGGGAAAATGCGTGGGAATGCTGAATTGCTAAAACGGCCCCCAGCAAAATTGCCCCCATCATATTGCCATCAAAACTGTCCCATCATATTGCCACCATCAAAACTGCCCCATCATATTGCCACCATCAAAACTGCCCCATCAGAATTACCCCATCAAAACTGCCCCATCATATTCCTCTATTATAAATCAGTACATGGTGTGTCTGTCCCCTCCCCCGGGCTCTGTAATCAGCTGAGATGCTCCAGCCACCTCCCCCCCTGTGTATAACAGAAGCTTTGGTAACCATGGCAACAAAACAAACAGTACACTCTGATTAATGGCTAAAATTTCCTGAAATGACCTCTAAACAAATGGCCGTATTTTAAAAACTATACATCCTACAGCGAAGATCTTTATATTGTGAGAATCACAAGACCCAGACCTAGATTTTGATACATAGTATGTCTCTGAAATATTAAAATTGAAGGCACGGTCGCAGTTTAGAAATTGGCCTTCAAATTTGAAGGGGCTAGAGTGTAGTTTCAATGAATGTCAATCGACGGCGTGAGTTGCAAACAAATGGTCATATTGTGAAAACTATCAGGACTATGGCTTAGCCGTGGACATGTTTAGTGGCAGCAGGGATAGCTGAACGTTTTGATATAATATTTATGTAGGTGGGCTTGAAAATGAGGGAGTGGCGGCAGTTTAGAAATCATGTTCTGATTTTTCAGCTTTTGTCCCCTCCCCTGGGCTCTAATCAGAGCTGAGATGCTCCAGCCACCTCCCCCCCTGTGTATAACAGAAGCTTTGGTAACCATGGCAACAAAACACACACAGTACACTCTGATTAATGGCTAAAATTTCTTGAAATGGCCTCTAAACAAAAAGCTTTTTCTCAAAAACTGTAAAAGATATAAAACTGAAAAGCTAAAGCCAGATAGCTGAATATTTTGTGAACATTTTAAAGTTTGTTTGGTGTCTCTAGGTGAAAGTATGAAGGAGCTGAAACTTTTGGGAGCGGAAGAAAAATTTAAGGATTTCAAGCATGCTCCCATTGACTTCAATGTTAAAAAAAAGTGATAAAAAGCTTAATATTTTAAAAAGTATAAATGGTAGAAAAAAAGTTGAAAAAGAGCACACCTCAGCTAAAAGAGACGAACATTTTGATAGTTGAATGGTTTTAATAGCTGAAAGTATGCAGAAGTTACGCATTACCGAAAAACGTACGGAATAAGAAGAAAAATAACTAGAAAATGCATTTCCTGGGGAAAATGCGTGGGAATGCTGAATTGCTAAAACGGCCCCCAGCAAAATTGCCCCCATCATATTGCCATCAAAACTGTCCCATCATATTGCCACCATCAAAACTGCCCCATCAGAATTGCCCCATCAAAACTGCACCATCAAAACTGCCCCATCAGAATTGCCCTATCAAAACAGCCCCATCATATTGCCACCATCAAAACTGCCCCATCATATTGCCACCATCAAAACTGCCCCATCAGAATTACCCCATCAAAACTGCCCCATCATATTCCTCTATTATAAATCAGTACATGGTGTGTCTGTCCCCCTCCCCCGGGCTCTGTAATCAAAGCTGAGATACTCCAGCCACCTCCCCCCCTGTGTATAACAGAAGCTTTGGTAACCATGGCAACAAAACAAACAGTACACTCTGATTAATGGCTAAAATTTCCTGAAATGACCTCTAAACAAATGGCCGTATTTTAAAAACTATACATCCTACAGCGAAGATCTTTATATTGTGAGAATCACAAGACCCAGACCTAGATTTTGATACATAGTATGTCTCTGAAATATTAAAATTGAAGGCACGGTCGCAGTTTAGAAATTGCCCTTCAAATTTGAAGGGGCTAGAGTGTAGTTTCAATGAATGTCAATGGACGGTGTGAGTTGCAAACAAATGGTCATATTGTGAAAACTATCAGGACTATGGCTTAGCCGTGGACATGTTTAGTGGCAGCAGGGATAGCTGAACGTTTTGATATAAGATTTATGTAGGTGGGCTTGAAAATGAGGGAGTGGCGGCAGTTTAGAAATCATGTTCTGATTTTTCAGCTTTTGTCCCCTCCCCTGGGCTCTAATCAGAGCTGAGATGCTCCAGCCACCTCCCCCCCTGTGTATAACAGAAGCTTTGGTAACCATGGCAACAAAACACACACAGTACACTCTGATTAATGGCTAAAATTTCTTGAAATGACCTCTAAACAAAAAGCTTTTTCTCAAAAACTGTAAAAGATATAAAACTGAAAAGCTATAGCCAGATAGCTGAATATTTTGTGAACATTTAAAGTTTGTTTGGTGTCTCTAGGTGAAAGTATGAAGGAGCTGAAACTTTTGGGAGCGGAAGAAAAATTTAAGGATTTCAAGCATGCTCCCATTGACTTCAATGTTAAAAAAAAAGTGATAAAAAGCTTAATATTTTAAAAAGTATAAATGGTAGAAAAAAAGTTGAAAAAGAGCACACCTCAGCTAAAAGAGACGAACATTTTGATAGTTGAATGGTTTTAATAGCTGAAAGTATGCAGAAGTTACGCATTACCGAAAAACGTACGGAATAAGAAAAATAACTAGAAAATGCATTTCCTGGGGAAAATGCGTGGGAATGCTGAATTGCTAAAACGGCCCCCAGCAAAATTGCCCCCATCATATTGCCATCAAAACTGTCCCATCATATTGCCACCATCAAAACTGCCCCATCAGAATTGCCACCATCAAAACTGCCCCATCATATTGCCACCATCAAAACTGCCCCATCAGAATTACCCCATCAAAACTGCCCCATCATATTCCTCTATTATAAATCAGTACATGGTGTGTCTGTCCCCTCCCCCCTGTGTATAACAGAAGCTTTGGTAACCATGGCAACAAAACAAACACTAACAGTACACTCTGATTAATGGCAAATATATTTCCAGAAATGACCTCTAAACAAATGGCCGTATTTTAAAAACTATACATCCTACAGCAAAGATCTTTATATTGTGAGAATCACAAGACTCAGACCTAGATTTTGATACATAGTATGTCTCTGAAATATTAAAATTGAAGGCACGGTCGCAGTTTAGAAATTGCCCTTCAAATTTGAAGGGGCTAGAGTGTAGTTTCAATGAATGTCAATGGACGGTGTGAGTTGCAAACAAATGGTCATATTGTGAAAACTATCAGGACTATGGCTTAGCCGTGGACATGTTTAGTGGCAGCAGGAATAGCTGAACGTTTTGATATAAGATTTATGTAGGTGGGCTTGAAAATGAGGGAGTGGAGGCAGTTTAGAAATCATGTTCTGATTTTTCAGCTTTTGTCCCCTCCCCTGGGCTCTAATCAGAGCTGAGATGCTCCAGCCACCTCCCCCCCTGTGTATAACAGAAGCTTTGGTAACCATGGCAACAAAACACACACAGTACACTCTGATTAATGGCTAAAATTTCTTGAAATGACCTCTAAACAAAAAGCTTTTTCTCAAAAACTGTAAAAGATATCAAATTGAAAAGCTATAGCCAGATAGCTGAATATTTTGTGAACATTTTAAAGTTTGTTTGGTGTCTCTAGGTGAAAGTATGAAGGAGCTGAAACTTTTGGGAGCGGAAGAAAAATTTAAGGATTTCAAGCATGCTTCGATTGACTTCAATGTTAAAAAAAAGTGATAAAAAGCTTAATATTTTAAAAAGTATAAATGGTAGAAAAAAAGTTGAAAAAGAGCACACCTCAGCTAAAAGAGACGAACATTTTGATAGTTGAATGGTTTTAATAGCTGAAAGTATGCAGAAGTTACGCATTACCGAAAAACGTACGGAATAAGAAAAATAACTAGAAAATGCATTTCCTGGGGAAAATGCGTGGGAATGCTGAATTGCTAAAACGGCCCCCAGCAAAATTGCCCCCATCATATTGCCATCAAAACTGTCCCATCATATTGCCACCATCAAAACTGCCCCATCAGAATTGCCACCATCAAAACTGCCCCATCATATTGCCACCATCAAAACTGCCCCATCAGAATTACCCCATCAAAACTGCCCCATCATATTCCTCTATTATAAATCAGTACATGGTGTGTCTGTCCCCTCCCCCCTGTGTATAACAGAAGCTTTGGTAACCATGGCAACAAAACAAACACTAACAGTACACTCTGATTAATGGCTAAAATTTCCTGAAATGACCTCTAAACAAATGGCCGTATTTTAAAAACTATACATCCTACAGCAAAGATCTTTATATTGTGAGAATCACAAGACCCAGACCTAGATTTTGATACATAGTATGTCTCTGAAATATTAAAATTGAAGGCACGGTCGCAGTTTAGAAATTGCCCTTCAAATTTGAAGGGGCTAGAGTGTAGTTTCAATGAATGTCAATGGACGGCGTGAGTTGCAAACAAATGGTCATATTGTGAAAACTATCAGGACTATGGCTTAGCCGTGGACATGTTTAGTGGCAGCAGGGATAGCTGAACGTTTTGATATAAGATTTATGTAGGTGGGCTTGAAAATGAGGGAGTGGTGGCAGTTTAGAAATCATGTTCTGATTTTTCAGCTTTTGTCCCCTCCCCTGGGCTCTAATCAGAGCTGAGATGCTCCAGCCACCTCCCCCCCTGTGTATAACAGAAGCTTTGGTAACCATGGCAACAAAACACACACAGTACACTCTGATTAATGGCTAAAATTTCTTGAAATGACCTCTAAACAAAAAGCTTTTTCTCAAAAACTGTAAAAGATATAAAACTGAAAAGCTATAGCCAGATAGCTGAATATTTTGTGAACATTTTAAAGTTTGTTTGGTGTCTCTAGGTGAAAGTATGAAGGAGCTGAAACTTTTGGGAGCGGAAGAAAAATTTAAGGATTTCAAGCATGCTCCCATTGACTTCAATGTTAAAAAAAAGTGATAAAAAGCTTAATATTTTAAAAAGTATAAATGGTAGAAAAAAAGTCGAAAAAGAGCACACCTCAGCTAAAAGAGACGAACATTTTGATAGTTGAATGGTTTTAATAGCTGAAAGTATGCAGAAGTTACGCATTACCGAAAAACGTACGGAATAAGAAGAAAAATAATAAAAAAACGAATAACAATAGTGGGACTGCTAAAGCATTCCCACTAATAATAAAAAAACGAATAACAATAGTGGGACTGCTAAAGCATTCCCACTAATAAAAAAACGAATAACAATAGTGGGACTGCTAAAGCATTCCCACTAATAAATAAAATCGAATAACAATAGTGGGACTGCTAAAGCATTCCCACTAATAATTTTATGGGTAAGAGGAGTTTAGTAGCATCTAGTGTGCAAGGGGGAGTGAGTGGTTCTAGAATTATATAATGGGTTAGAACATAGTACAGATTGAATGTTATGTAGAGAATGAGTTTGTATATCCAGGGGAAAGGTAGTATTCAAAATTGAGCTGACTATGGAAGGGTGATATTAATTGTAAGTATTAATTTGAAGACTGGAAGAGAGTCCAACAGGCCCACTTGAAGGCACTTTTGTGGGGGAAGTCCTGTGAGATTGGTATAAGCTCTTCCATTTCAGCGATTTTTTTTTATGCGCTTATAACAGTCAGGTAGAGAAGGGACTGTGGAGGTACCCCAAAACTTGGGTATACACATCTTGACTGCATTTACAAGCATCTGAGAGAGGGATTTGTTGTATCGTGTGTCATTTGCAACATGGTGGTGGAGAAGGAACTGTGCTGGAGTGAAGTCTAGAGCATATGTAGTGATTTGTTCTATCTGTTTGTGGATTTTTGTCCAGAAGGAATGGATGAGTGGGCATTCCCACCATATGTGTAGAAGGTTTCCAGTTGTGTGATGGCATCTCTAGCATAAGTTTGGGACAGAGGGGTCAAATTTGTGTTTATGGCAAGGGTTCGGTACCAGCGTGATGCAATTTTGTAATTGTTTTCTTGGAATGAGACATTGATGGAGCCCTTATGAATATTCCAGTATATTTTTTCCCAACTTGCATTAGTCAAGTTTTTGTGAAGATTTTGAGCCAAGGCCTTATAGGCTTTCCCATCATCAGATTGTATGTTGTCCCACATCATGTTATGTACAGATGATATCAAATGTCATTGGGAGGGTCTGACTTGTACAGAGTCTTTCAAAGGGGGATAGTGGTCTAGACAAGTCTATTGAGCATTAAATGTTTTGTGTGTAATGTTTAAGTTGCATATATCCCAAGGTGTATATATTTGAATCAACTTCAAGTGTGTTTATGTTTTCATGTGATTATATCTTTCTGTTATGAAGGAGGTGATGGAGATGCAATCCATATTCGGGTTGATGGCTTGATAGTGGATGATGTGACATCCCAGGAGGGAAGTCGGGATTCAAATAAGATAGGTGTTAATGGACCAGGAATTGAAGAGATTTTGATTTTATGGCAAACTTCGATAAAGCACTGTAGGTATGGACCAATGGTTGGGTGTTTAATAAAATCCTTTGGGATAAATTTGCGGCAGATCCATGGGGTACCGCTTATGTGGTTCTTGGAGAAAGAATTCTCCAAGCCAACCCAGTCCTTTCCCTGAAGATGGACGTGCCACTTTATAATACGTTGTAGGTGACAGGCCCAATAGTAGTGTTGGATGTCAGGTAGACCAATCCCACCTTTTGGTTTGGGTTTAATTAGTTAGGTGTGACTAATTCTTGGATGTTTTTGATTCCATAGGAAGATTCTAAAGTGTTTTTTTGAAGGAGATTGTGAAAGTTTTCGGTAGATTGATGTGTATCATTTGCAGGAGATAAAGAATGCACGGTAGGATATTCATTGTAATTATTGCAGCTCTGTCGAACCAAGAAAAATGTGATTTGTTCCGTTTTTTTAGATCTTCTGTTATGATTTTGAGTAGCTGCTGAATAGATGGCTTTTAATAGAGGTCAGAGAGGTGTGTTAGTAGTTGAATTCCTAACTAAGTTATAGTGTCTGCTTGCCAGGTAAATGTGAAGTTTTGTTTACATGTTAGGATTTGGGATGGTGTTAGTGTTATGTTGAGAGCGTGAGCTTTAGTGAAGTTGATTTTAAAGTGTGCTATGTATTAGAACAGTTTGAAATCTTTTAGAAGATTGGGTAAATTTATGTGGAGTTCTGAGAGGAATAATAGAATATCGTCTGCGAAGGCAGCTAATTTATATTGCTTATAATCCACAGTAATTCCTCTAATATTTGCATTTTCACTTAGACGCCGTAAAAATGGTTCGAGGGTGAGGTTAAACAATAGGGGAGATAAAGGGCAACCTTGCTGCATGTTGCCTCATCTGATATCAATAGGAAAAGTATACATGGAGTAGAGGGGAAACTAAACTTCATGAAGGGTCATAATTCTCACGGCTAAAAGCCATAAATTCTAGATCAGTAAACTTTTGAACAATAAACTTTTGAACAAACCGGGGCTGTAGGTCGGTTAATTGTTGTCTAGGTTCCAGGATTCCCACAGATACCATTTTTTTTTTCATTTCTTGTAGTTTCCCACTGCTGGCCGCCATCATGAGTTCATAAGAGTGGTGAATGGTAGTCAATTCTATGGTCTCTAGTAAGGCGGGAGGTGTGGGTGTTTTTCAATGTCTAGCTATGGTGAGTCTTGCAGCTAAGAGCAGGTGTATGGTTATGTGCTGTGTGGTGTGTGGCAGGGATTCTATGCCTAGATTTAGTAGTGCTAAACCCGGAGTGATGGTAATTTGGGTTTGAGATATTGTGGATAATAGGGTCGCAATGGCATGCCAAAAAGGCTTGATTTTGGGGCATCCCCAGAATATGTGGAGTATGTCACCCTTTTGATCACAGTTCCTCCAGTATTTATTGGAGGGGTTCCCTTTGAAGTGGGAAAGTCTATCTGGTGTTAAGTACCATCTGAGTAATAGTTTTTGGGAGAGTTACCATAGTTTGGAGCAACGTGTGGCTTTATATGTTGCTCTACATGCCTGTGTCCATTGAACGGTTGAAAAGTTATGTCCCAGATCTGTTTCCCATTGATTGATTGCATCATTTTTTTTTAAGTCAGTTTTCTGTTGAAGTAGGTTGTAGAAAAGTGAGATACCTTTCTTAGATGACAGAGGTGAGTGGTAATAGTTCCATGCTCGATGGGGGATAGTAGACGGTGATTTGGGTAAACAAGATATACAGTGGATAGTACGAGTGTAGAGATAGAAATCTTTGTTTGCAACGTGAAACTCAGTTTGGAGTTGTGGAAAAGATTTGGGGGTGTCAGCTATGTATAGATCATCTATGTGGTGGATGCCTGCTGTATGCCTATTAGTGAATGAGGAGTTGTCTATTAGATACTCTAGGGATGTTATTGGGATATTCACTCTTATGAGGTCCTCAGAGTGGGGGCTTAGGTTATTTAATGTCCGCCAGGCCTGAATTGATGCTGGCATGGTCGGGGAGATATAGGAGGGGGTAGGGTATCCTAATTGAAGTGTAACCATCCCACTAGGGATTTTTTTGTGGTAAAAGAGGATTCAATTTGACCCCAGAGCATATGGGGAAGGGGCAGAAACCATTCTTTAAGCTGAAAAAAAACCCTAATGGTGGACTTTTAAGGCACATGAAGAGTAAAGTAGTATTTTAATACAAAAGTAGTTTATTAAATATAAAGTATAAAAGAGTATGAATCATACAACATATAACATAAGGAATGCATATATGATGTTTACATCAGTATACATACAACAATACAGAATACTCTTGCACCCAAGAGTACAGGTATCTCCTTGCTCAGGGGTGAATGATAGCAAGAGAAATTTCTATTGTATTTATAGTGAGTTGCTGAATTAGCATTCCATGTTATTCTAGTTAAAAACACTAGATTCAGTACAGGTTTTCCAGAAAAGTTCTCGGCTCCAAGAGCTCTTAATGTACTTATTTTAGAGTGCGTTTTACATCCATGTCCAAACAGAAAAAAGATGTTCAGAAGTGTAATGATAATAAAAGAGAGAGACAGAAAAAATCTCTCTCTTAGTCCCCCCCAAAAAAACACGTGAGCAGAGCATCTCTGAAGGTTCACTGGGGTCAAATGGCAGGTCCTGAAAATATGCGTTAGCAGGCAATTGATGGTTGTGGTATATAGATAGCTGATGGTAACTTTACAACAAGCAGCCTTTGTAATCCTGACAGCCCAAACCAGCATCCAACAGCTCAATGCGGTTGGGTGCAAGAGTATTCTGTATTGTTGTATGTATACTGATGTAAACGTCATATATGCATTCCTTATGTTATATGTTGTATGATTCATACTCTTTTATACTTTATATTTAATAAACTACTTTTGTATTAAAATACTACTTTACTCTTCATGTGCCTTAAAAGTCCACCATTAGGGGTTTTGTTTTTTAGCTTTGATACTGGATGTGGCACTATAAAATGCATTAGATTGCCGTTCTATATAAAATTCTTTAAGTTGGGTTAGAACGGTGGCTAGGTAGTAATTGTGGAAATCAATGTATCCTATTCCTCCTGTCGATCGATTCTTTATTAATTTGCAGTGTGCACATCTGGGTTTTTTCCCTTGCCAAATGAAGGTGGTCAGAATGGCCTGTAGGGATTTGAAATATTTTGAAGGGATGGGGATAGGGAGTGTCCAAAATAGGTAGAGTAGTTGGGGAAGGTCCATTATTTTGAATGCTGCTAGTCTCCCTGCCCAGGAGCACTCATATTTGACTAATAGGGCCAGGTCGTTTTGTAGTTTGGTGCGGAAGGGTATGTAGTTGGCTTGAAAGAGATTTTTAACTGATTTAGTCAGGTGGGTGCCTAAATATGGTATACTGTGTTCCTCCCAGGTGTATGGGAATGTTTGTTGAAGTAGTTTGCTTACTACTCCATCCATTTTTATCCCCAACATAGAAGATTTTGTTTCATTGACCTTATAGTAAGATACTTTGCTGAATCAGGATAAAGTACTTTGAACCTCAGCCAGGGAAGAAGTCGGGTCTGTCAGTATTAGGATTACATCATCAGCAAATAAGCTGATCTTATGCTCCTGGGAATTAATAGTAAGTTCAGAAATTTTGTGATTAGTCCTAATATGTTCAGCTAGCGGCTCCATTGCGAGATTAAAAATTAGGGGAGAGAGGGGCCATCCCTGTCTTGTGCCTTTTGTGATTGTAAAGGGAGTTGACTTGATGTCCAAGTTAAAGACTCGGGCAGAAGGGGAAGTATAAAGTGCGTTTATTGCTTTGAGGATTGTGCCTTGAAAACCAAATTAGTTTAGTTCTGAATGTAAATATTTCCAGTGGACTCTGTTGAACGCCTTCTCTGCATCCAAAGATTGGAGCAGAGAAGGCATTCCTGTGGTTTTAGCCATGTGGATGATGTTAATTAACCGTCTTGTGGCGTCTGAAAATTGTCGGCCTTTTGTAAATCCGGTTTGGTCATGTTGAATCAGGGATGGGAGGATGTCTACTAATCTGTTGTCTATGAGTTTGGCATGAATTTTTATGTCTGGGTTAAGGAGCGATATTGGTCGGAAGTTTTTTGGGGAGGTGGACTCCTTTCCTGGCTTAGGTATTGTGATTACAGTGGCATTTAGCGTTTCGAAGGGAATAAAGAAGAGGAGGCAGGGTTTTTGAATAGAGAATACATGTGGGGGGGGGTCAATATGTGATGAAAGGATTTATAGTATTCCCCCTTTAGGCCATCCACGCCAGGGGATTTGCAGTTGGGCAGAGCCTCAATAGTGTTCCTAATTTATCCAATGTGGAAGGGTCTCTTGAGGTATACTAGCTGGCTATCGTTCAGCTTGGGGAGGGATAATGTGAGTTAAGCCCCATACACACTATCAGATTTTCTGCTGATTTTTTTCCTTCAGATTTACCAAAACCATATAATATGAGGTCAAACCTTAGGAGTTTCAATTTGTATGCAATCAGGCAGGCCCTTGCACTACATGGTTTTGGTAAATCTGAAGACAAAAATCAGCAGAAAAACTGATAGTGTGTATGGGGCTTAAGGAAGGAGTCTATCTCGTCTTGGGAGGGTTGGTGTGTGTTTTTATCCTCTTGGATGTTGTAAAGAGTGCTATAGTATGCGCTGAATGCGTCGGCTATTGCTTGGGGGTTAATTCATTTTTCGTTTACTGTTGGGTGGAAAAGGTACTGGATTTTTGATTTTGCCCTTCGGCCTTTGATTGGTCTAGCCATTGCTTTCCCTGCTTTGTCACCTGTGTTATAGGTGTTAGCTTTTAGTTTACGTTGGGATTTCTCAAAGATAGGCAAAAGCAGGGAGGGCAATTCTTGGCATAGGCTAAATAGTTTGGAGGTCAGATGTGGGGTGGGGTTGGCTTTGTTTTGATCATCAGTATTTTCATTGTCTGCCGTGATGGCATCTAAACGCTGCGTCCTCTCCTTGGCTCGGGAGCCTAGTTGAATAAGAACACCTCTGATATATGCTTTGTGCGTATTCCACACCACCATCGGGTCCTCCACGGAGCCTGTGTTGTTGGAGAAGAGCTCTTCAAGATGGTTGGATATAATTTTAGTATAGGAAGGATGTTGCCAGAGGTAGTTATTAGTGCACCATATAAATGTGTTAGGCTGTGACTTTTTCCCATGGAGGGTAATGCTGATTGATGCGTGGTCAGACCAGGTGGTGGTGTGGATGTGCAATGATTGTACATTTTGGATTAACCATTTGTCCATTAAGAATAGATCTACAGTATATGGGAATATGAGTTGTGTCTTGGTAGAGGTATGTGTAGTCTCATTCCGAGGCGTGGCCGCATCGCCACGCATCGTACAGGTCATGTTCACGGATGAAAGAGTTCAACGAAGGGATCGTCCTTTTGGAGGTGGATGTGGTATCCATGTGGTGGTCAGAAGCTAGGTTGAAGTCTCCGCATGGGAGCAAGTTATCCTGTTGGATCAGTTTTATTTTTTTTTAGAGTCTTGGAGAGGAAAGATATTTGACGTTGATTGGGAGCATTGTTGTTTACCAAGGTATACCTGGTTGTGTTGATAGAGCAAATAAGGACTATGTATCGACCATTTGGATCAAGGATGCTTTGGTGCAGTTGGAATGACACTGTTTCCCTAATAGCGACCATTATTCCTTGTTTCTTTTTTGTGAAGTTTGCCTTGTACAGGTGCGGGAAGTGTCTGTGTTGGCATGTTGGAGGTCTATCTGATGGGAAGTGTGTCTTCTACACAGAGCACATCACTGTTGTGGGCTAATGCCGTTTTCATAGTGAGGCTCTTTTGGCCAGATGGTTTAGGGCTCTGGCATTAAGGGATAGGACTATGAGGGACATTGTTTGAGCAATAGAGTGTGAAAGGTGTAAATGAGGACTTACAGTTAGTGGTCTTGAACGTAGTGGGTTTCAGATAATTGTAGAATCCTGGTAGTCAAGGGATCCGTAGGTTGTAGATGCAAAGTAGGTGAAGAGGTAGTTCTGTGGGGTTTGGTACCTGGAACTAAGTTAAATGGTTAGTTATTGTAATACACTTCCAGACAGGCTAAGTAGATATTTATGAATGCAATATTTAACAAAAGGAAGCAAAGAAAAAAAAAAAAACAACCGAAATAGGGTAAAACAACTGAGCAGCTGACTAAAGGTTAAGCTGCTGAAATATACGAGGGGTGAAAGTTTTTGAGCAGTAGTTCGTGAGCTATGCATTGGACCGGATAAGAGGCGATGTTTGGTGGTGCCATTAGGAACGTCATTTGAATTTGGGGTCGATCTCCTTGGAATGGAAGTGGACATTAGGCGTTTGCCTGTTGGTTGTTGGTAGGCGGGGAGTATCTTGAGGTTGGTCATTTATGATTCCCCAGGTGTGTAGCAACTTCATGCCCTTGTTCAGGTTTGAGATTGTGTGTGCTGTTCCGTTATAGGTGACGAGCAGAGTCGCAGGATAGCGCCACTTGTATGTAATCTTGTGGTTGTTGAGTGCCTTTGTTACGTTTTTTAATTGTCTTCTTATCTGGAGAGTGTACTGTGATAGGTCAGTGTATATCTGCAGTCCCCCAAAAGGAGCTGGGAGATTGGCACTAGTGCAGGATGTGTCCGGTCCACGGCTCGGAGCTCGAGCTTAAGTGGCCATCTTCGAGCGCACGCAAGCCATGCCCCCACAGGGTACCATTTTTTATGGAGTAGGCATTTGACAGGAGGCTGTTGACCCGAACTTTTGCTGAGGGGGTAGTGTATAGAGACATATAAAGCTTAGTCTGTTGCCAAGGCCTAGTGCAGTTAGTACAGCTTCAATGTAGTCCCAGGCCAGCCTGTTGAACACCTTCTCAGCATCTATTGATAGGAAGAAGCTGGGGTGGTTAGCTTTGGTGAGACAGTGATGGATGTTAAGTGCTTTTAATGTGTTGTCCCTCACTTCTCTTCCTGGGATCCATTCTACTTGATCTTTCACTATTAATTTTGTAAGTAGAGGAAGAAGGCGATTAGCCAGAATTTTTGCAAACATTTTTTAGGTTTGTGTTCAGGAGAGAAATAGGGTGGTAGTTTGAGGCTAGTTCAGGGTCCTTACCAGGTTTTGGGATCACAGATATGTGGGCTTCCAAAAGGTTGTTAGGGGGGTGTTTGGATGTTATAATTAGTTGAATGCTCGAAGGAAGGGGCCTGTTAGTAGGTCAGAAAAGATTTTGTAGTATATCATGGAAAAGCCATCAGGTCTTGGGCTTTTTCTCGGTTTCATTTGTTTAATAGCTGTCTTGAATTTGTCTACCGTTAGAGGGCTGTCTATTTTATGTGCTTGGCTATGGGTAATCGGTGAGGGACTATATTATTTGACCTCCCTGGCGGTATTCCCGAGTCTGGCTCGGGGTGGAATTTCAGAACCAAAAGCGGTTACCCCGAGCCAGATCGCATCGCAGATTTCAGGAAGAGCTTACTTACCTTGTCCCCTGGATCCTGCGATGTCTCCCTGCAGTGTGAGCGGCTCGTCCTCCGCTCGATTCATCACGGAGCCGATCTCCGTTCCTTGCGAGCGTTGCGATGCACAGGGATGGAGAACGGCGCCAAATTCAAAAAGTTAAACACACATAATACATACAGTATACTGTAATCTTACAGATTACATTACTGTATGAAATTATTTCACAACCCTTTTGTCCCTAGTGGTTTCTCCAGTGTCCTGCTTGCAGTTTTATATTATAAAAACTGTTCTTTCTGCCTGTAAACTGGAGATTGTCCATAGCAACCAAAACCGTCCCTTTACATCAAAAGGGGTTTTAGACCAGCTAGATAACAGTGATAATAAATTAGAATCATTCACAGAATTGAGCGATAGTGATTTGTGGGGAGATCCATCATCAAACACTGAAAAGTAATGACAGAAACAATTCTGCAACTGAGCAAATTTCAGTGTTTTTGATTTGATTACATTATTAAATAATTTTTATTATTATTTTATTATTTAGTATAATTATTTATAGTTATTTATTATATTATAATTTATGATTTCATGTTTCAAACTTTATCATACCCAGGATGTCTACTAAACTCTGGTTTGGACAGATTTAAGTGAGTTATTCCTAAGAATTACAGGCCTACAATATAAAACGCCAAATTTCCATGCAAAATAATTATACCGCTTTCAGAATCAAAAATATGAAATAATCATACCACCAGGGAGGTTAAGGAAATCCTCAATGATGGGTTTGCGCGTTCTGTTATTTTCTGGAGGTTTTTGTTGGGGAGTAAGGTTGTATAGGTCGGCATAGTATAGTGCAAAGTGGTTAGCAATGACGTCGCTTTCGGATAATGACTGTCCTGTTGGTGTAAGCATAGATCATCTTGTAGAGTTTGCTTTTTTGTTTTGGAGGGCTTTGCCTAGACGCTTTCCGCTTTTATTGCTATGTTCCTAGAATTGCTTTTGTGATAGGATGTATTTCCTTCTAATTTTTTTCCATAATTCCTCCTTTAGGATGGAGCGAGCTTGATCAAGTTCCGCTTGGATGCCTCAAGCTCTGGTTAGTTTGTGCGTCTTTTCAAGGTTTTGTATCTTTTCTAAGATGGCATTTATGGACTCTTGGTTAAGTCGTAGCTGCCATTTTCAGGAAGATACCCCTAATAAAACATTTGTGTGCCTCCCACTGGGTTAGAGGATTGGTGTCGGAGGTATTGTTAGTGTCAAAAAAGTTGGAGATATGTTTATTGATTGTGGAGGTCCGAGATGTGTCAGCAAGTAGCGAGGAATCTAGTCTCCAAGTTTTGGTGAATTGCACATGTTTTGGAACTGTTAATGTTGCAGTAATTGGCTGATGATCAGAAATGAACATTGGTTCGATGGTAGCAGTGGAAAGGAGTGGAAGGTCTTTTTGCGTGATAAAAATGTGTAGTCTTTCAATCCTGGATGTAAAGTGCGCCATGAATCATGTAAAATGAGTCAATGATATGTCGCTAAAGAAGCTAACTTGGTAAGAGTTAGGGCTGTATATATTCACTACTGTAATTGGCTTTCCCCATACAGAGCCTTTGATGAATATGTACCGCCCTTCTTCCTCTATCAAGGAGTCAGATATTTGCTGTTAGCTGTTTAGAGAGGAGAATAGAGACTCCTTTTGTCTTGCCAAGTTTATTGGTGGCATGATAGACCTTGGGATAGTCTTTGTTAAGGTGGAAATGTTATCAGTTTTGAAGTGAATTTCCTGTAGAAGGATTATGTCAGCCTTAATTTTTTGCATGGAAAGCAGGGGTTGGGATCTTTTTTCTGGAAATTTTAAACCTTTAACATTAAGGGAGGACAATTCAATTTTTGCCAGTTTAGAGTTAGTGTGTGCAGGGATCATTGTGGGTGTAGGTGTTTAGCTGTATTGCTATAGAGTGAAAGAGAGGGAGAGAAGAGGAGAAAAAAAGAACACTCAGATAGGAAGACCAGGGTAACAATAAGTGGTAGTCCGACCCAACATCTTCTTTAGCCCTACCACCTCCTAACCCAACACAGATAGATTATCTGTGCTGACTCGCTCCGGCACTCTCTTTCAATCAAGGCAAGTTAGCTGGCCTACCAGCTAACTTGCCTTGAATGAAAGATAATGCCGGAGCGAGTCAGCACAGGTAATCTATCTGTGTTGGGTTAGGAGGTGGTAGGGCTAAAGAAGATGTTGTTATAATGTTAGTGAGATAAAGAGCTTTAGGTGTCTAATAATATCAATACTCTTTATGTACTAGTGAGTATAGAAGTAATTGTGGTAATGAATGAGGGGAAGAATGCTGTTGGAGAGATTGTGTAGAGTATTAGAGTGGCAAGTTCTATGTGTGTGGTTGGTGTTAACAGTGAAGCGTACGTCATCCTTAATTGCCTACGGAGTAACATTGGTAATTGTGATCATGAGGGGAGAAATATATTATGTATTAGTATTATTGTGGCTAGACTTAGATCCCAGTTGTTTGCAGGGGAGTGTAATTGGCTATAGTGTCTTAGGTATAGCCTATTAGGGGAAATAAGAGCGTATCATAATGGCATCCTGGTGCCAGATGGATGTCTAAACTGAGTAAAAGTAAACTAAACTGAGTAGTTTGAAAGGTGAATTTACAGTGATAGAATTAACCTTTATCTTCTATTAACATGAAAAATACCTCCTGTAAATAGACGGTTAGAGCATGAGAACATTAGAACATTATAGGCCTTAAGATGTTCACTGTCTGTTAGGTAATTTAGTATAGCCCAGATTGTGAGCTGCGGCCCCCAATCCCATGAACGTTTAAAGGGGCTGTGCGTTACTCAGTGAACATTTAGGGTCTATTTTGAGTAATCAGTCAGGAATAGGGATGAGCTTCGCTTTCGAGTCGAACCCATGTTCGACTCGAATATCGTCTGTTCGATCGTTCGCCGAATTGCGAACGATATGGGCCGTTCGCGCCAATTTCGTGTGGCACGTCATGACCCATAATTCACTGCAGCATCGCAGTGCATTGCTGGCTGATGATTGGCCAAGCATGCACTATGACCCGCATGCTTGGCCAATCACAGCGCCGTCAGTAGAGAGAGCTGTAATTGGCCAAAGCCAGAGTGGCTTTGGCCAACTATGGCTCAGGGGGTTTAGTACACGCCCCACACTATATAAGGCCGCCTGCACGGCGGCCCTGTATAGTGTGTTCCGGCGTGCTTAGAGAGAGAGAGAGACAGTGTCATTTCATTTGAGTTAGCTAGATTAGGCAGGACAGTCAGTGAGTTAGCTGCACTTACAATGTATTGTGTATATAAATGCATCCCAGGTGTTGTATATATATACACTGTATTCAGTTTAGCTAGATTTGTTCCTGTTATCTTCCTACTGATAGGCAGGCTTGTCTTGTTACAGTATTTACAGCTACCTGAAGAAATTTGCTGGTGTTCTTTTGATCCTATTAGTACCACAGTCAGGCAGCTAGACTATTTACAGTTAGTTTAGTGCGTCCTCCTCACAGTGTTCAGTTAAAGCTACAAATTAGTTTAGTGTGACCTCTGCACAATGTTCAGCTAAAACTACAAGTTAGTGTAATGCATCCTCCTCACAGTGTTCAGTTAAAGCTACAAGTTAGTTTAGTGTGACCTCTGCACAGTGTTCAGCTAAAGCTACAAGTTAGGGTAGTGCGTCCTCATCACAGTGTTCAGCTAAAGCTACAAGTTAGTGTAGTGTGACCTCTGCACAGTGTTCAGCTAAAGCTACAAGTTAGTGTAGTGCATCCTCTGAACAGTGTTCATCTAAAACTACAAGTTAGTTTAGTGCGACCTCTGCACAGTGTTCAGCTAAAGCTACAAGTTAGTGTAGTGCGTCCTCTGAACAGTGTTCAGCTAAAACTACAAGTTAGTGTAGTGCGACCTCTGGATAGTGTTCAGCTAAAACTACAAGTTAGTTTAGTGCGACCTCTGCACAGTGTTCAGCTAAAGCTACAAGTTAGTGTAGTACATCCTCTGAACAGTGTTCAGCTAAAACTACAAGTTAGTGTAGTGCGACCTCTGCACAGTGTTCAGCTAAAGCTACAAGTTAGTGTAGTGCGTCCTCCTCACAGTGTTCAGCTAAAGCTACAAGTTAGTTTAGTGTGACCTCTGCATAGTGTTCAGCTAAAGCTACAAGTTAGTGTAGTGCGTCCTCCACACAGTGTTCAGCTAAAACTACAAGTTAGTGTAGTGCGACCTCTGCACAGTGTTCAGCTAAAGCTACAAGTTAGTGTAGTGCGTCCTCCTCACAGTGTTCAGCTAAAACTACAAGTTAGTGTAGTGCAACCTCTGCACAGTGTTCAGCTAAAGCTACAAGTTAGTGTAGTGTGTCCTCTGAACAGTGTTCAGCTAAAGCTACAAGTTAGTGTAGTGTGTCCTCCTCACAGTGCTCAGCTAAAACTACAAGTTAGTTTTTTGCGAGCTCTGCACAGTGTTCAGCTAAAGCTACCTGTAGAAGGTTGGTGGTGTTTTCCTAATCCTATCACTACTGCAGGCAGCTAAATAAGCTACAAGTTATTTTTTAGCGAGCTCTGCACAGTGTTCAGCTAAAGCTACCTGTAAAAGGTTGGTGGTGGTTTCCTGATCCTATCACTACCGCAGGCAGCTAAATAAGCTACAAGTTCGTTTTTTGCGAGCTCTGCACAGTGTTTAGCTAAAACTACAAGTTAGTGTAGTGCAAGCTCTGCACAGTGTTCAGCTAAAGCTACCTGTAGAAGGTTGGTGGTGTTTTCTTGATCCTATCACTACCGCAGGCAGCTAAATAAGCTACAAGTTAGTTTTTTGCGAGCTCTGCACAGTGTTTACCTAAAGCTACCTGTAGAAGGTTGGTGGTGTTTTCCTGATCCTATCACTACCGCAGGCAGCTGAATAAGCTACAAGTTATTTTTTTGCGAGCTCTGCACAGTATTCACCTAAAGCTACCTGTAGAAGGTTGGTGGTGTTTTCCTGATCCTATCACTACCGCAGGCAGCTAAATAAGCTACAAGTTAGTTTTTTGCGAGCTCTGCAGAGTGTTCAGCTAAAACTACAAGTTAGTGTGGTGCGAGCTCTGCACAGTGTTCAGCTAAAGCTACCTGTAGAAGGTTGGTGGTGTTTTCCTGATCCTATCACTACCGCAGGCAGCTAAATAAGCTACAAGTTAGTTTTTTGCGAGCTCTGCAGAGTGTTCAGCTAAAACTACAAGTTAGTGTAGTTCGACCTCTGCATAGTGTTCAGCTAAAACTACAAGTTAGTGTAGTGCGACCTCTGCACAGTGTTCAGCTAAAGCTACAAGTTAGTGTAGTACATCCTCTAAACAGTGTTCAGCTAAAACTACAAGTTAGTGTAGTGCGACCTCTGCACAGTGTTCAGCTAAAGCTACAAGTTAGTGTAGTACATCCTCTAAACGGTGTTCAGCTAAAACTACAAGTTAGTTTAGTGTGACCTCTGCACAGTGTTCAGCTAAAGCTACAAGTTAGTGTAGTGCGTCCTCTGAACAGTGTTCAGCTAAAGCTACAAGTTAGTGTAGTGTGTCCTCCTCACAGTGTTCAGCTAAAACTACACGTTCGTTTTTTGTGAGCTCTGCACAGTGTTCACCTAAAGCTACCTGTAGAAGGTTGGTGGTGTTTTCCTGATCCTATCACTATCGCAGGCAGCTAAATAAGCTACAAGTTAGTTTTTTGCGAGCACTGCACAGTGTTCAGCTAAAACTACAAGTTAGTGTAGTGCGAGCTCTGCACAGTGTTCAGCTAAAGCTACCTGTAGAAGGTTGGTGGTGTTCTCATACTACAGGCAGGCAGTTGATTTTGCTAGCTGCAGTATCAGTATATATATATATATATATATATATATATATATATATATATCCCTGCTTAGTGCAGCTACAGGCCATTAGTATGTCTGGAAGGCCAACAAGGAGAGGCAGACATTCACAAGCCAATAAAAGAGGGCAAGCAGGCTCTGTGTCTAGAGGCAACAGTGCTGGTCGTGGAGACGGTGCATCATCATCAGCACGTGGCCGTGGAACACGCTTGGCCTTTTTTTCGGCAGCTGGCCGTGTTGAGCCACAACATGTGGAAGACTTGGTTGAGTGGATGACCAAGCCGTCCTCATCCTCCTCATCCTCTCTCACCCAGGGTACTTTGTCTGGCAAAGCAGCTGCCAATGCGGCCTCTTCCCTCGGCTCAATGGCATCAGTGACTCCTTCCCTAGCCCCACCATGACCTCCTGAGGAGTCCCTCGAACTGTTTGACCACAGTGTTGGGTACATGCTCCAGGAGGATGCCCAGCATTTAGAAGGCTCTGATGATGATACTGAGCTAGATGAAGGCAGTAACGTGAGCACGGACAGAGGGGGTGCCCAAGAAGGACAGCAATCTGGCAGTCATGCTACCCCTGCTGCAGCATACTGCCAGGTTTGCTCCAGTGATGAGGAGGGAGGGGATGATGAGGTCACTGACTCAATGTGGATGCCTGATAGGAGAGAGGAGGAGGAGGAGGAGGAGGAGGCACATCACCAACAAGGCAGGATGCCCTCCAGGGGCCAGCCTAAGGACAGCACACTGACTGCATCACACCCCAAAGCTCTGCATGTGCAGGGCGCTGCTGTCTCTGCGCATTATTCCAAAAGTTCTTTGGTGTGGGCCTTTTTTGAGATGAGTGCATCAGATCGCACCGCTGCTATTTGCAACATATGTCTCAAGCGTATCTCACGTGGCCAAAACATCTCCTGCTTGGGCACCACATGCTTGACCAGACATATGTTGACCTGCCATGCAGTTAGTTGGCAAGCGTATCTAAAAGACCCACACCAAAGAACAAAGAGGACCTCTCCTTGCTCCTCATCAGCTGAGCTCTCCAACCCCACTATGCCTTCAGTCCTCTCTGAGACCTGCACTGAGAGGAATGAAGGTGTAGAATTAGGTGCGTCACAGCCAAGTACTTGTGGGCAACCTGCTTTCGGTACACCGACGTAAGATTGTACCAGGCAAATTTCCCTGCCCCAGCTGCTGCACCGCCGAAAGAAGTTCGCTCCCAGCCATCCACATGCCCAGCGGTTGAATGCTAGCTTGGCAAAATTGCTAGAACTTCAACTGCTGCCTTTTCAGTTGGTAGACTCTGCCCCCTTCCGTGAGTTTGTGGAATGTGCGGTTCCTCAGTGGCAGGTACCCAAACGCCACTTTTTCTCACGGAAGGCGATTCCGGCTCTCTACCGGCATGTGGAAGGCAATGTCCATGCCTCGCTGGACAGGGTGGTCAGTGGTAAGGTGCATATTACCGCTGACTCATGGTCCAGCAGGCATGGACAGGGACGTTACCTAAGTTTCACCGCGCATTGGGTGACTCTGCTGGCAGCTGGGAAGGATGCAGGACAAGGTTCAGTAGTGTTGGAGGTTGTTCCACCACCACACCTCCAAAATGCCACTACTAATGATTGTGACACACCTCTCTCCTCTACCCCCTCCTCTTCTTCTTCCTCCATGGCCTCTTCCTGTGCTTTGTCCTCGGAACCAGCGGTGCTCCGTAGCCGTTCAAGGGGCTACGCAAGTATGCAGGCCAAAAGATGCCATGCAGTGCTTGAGCTGGTGTGCTTGGGGGACAGGAGCCACACTGGGGCAGAGGTTCTGTCAGCTCTGCAGGGGCAGGTTCAGAGGTGGTTGATGCCACGCCAACTTAAGGCAGGAATGGTGGTTTGCGACAATGGCACCAACCTCCTCTCTGCCCTCCGACAGGGACAAATGACCCATGTGCCCTGTTTGGCTCACATCCTTAACTTGGTGGTGCAGCGGTTCTTGGGCAGGTACCCAGGCTTACAGGATGTCCTGAGGCAGGCCAGGAAAGTCTGTGTGCATTTCTGCCAGTCATATAATGCCAGTGCTCGGCTGGCAGACCTCCAAAAGGAGTTAACCTGCCCAAGAACCGCCTAATCTGTGACATGTCGACCAGGTGGAACTCAACGTTGGCCATGCTGCAGCAGCTGTACACGCAGCAGAGGTCCATAAATGAGTACCTGTGCGATTATGGCACCAGGACAGGGTCAGGAGAGCTTGTTTTTTTTCCCCACGCCAGTGGGCCATGATCAGGGATGCATGCACTGTCCTGTCACCATTTGAGGAGGCCATGAGGATGGTGAGCAGTGACAGTGCATGCATCAGTGACACTGTCCCCCTTGTCCACCTGTTGGAGCACAGGCTGCGTGAAATAATGGACAGGACACTTGAGGCAGAACAGAGGCAGGAAGAGGAGGACTTCCTTAGCTCTCAAGGCCCCCTTTATCCAGACAGTGTTCCTGTGTGCCCGCCGATCACACAGGAAGAGGACGAGGATGAGGAGGTGGAGGAGGATTGTGTCACTATGGTGGTGGAGCCTGGCACTCAGCATCAGCAGCAGTCTTTAAGGGATCAGTCCCAAGAAACACATGGACTTGTACGTGGCTGGGAGGAGGTGGCTGCGGACCATGTCATCCTTAGTGACCCAGAGGACTCCGGGCCGAATGCCTCAGCAAACCTACACTGCATGGCCTCCCTGATCCTGCAAAGTCTGCGTAAGGATCCTCGTATTCGTGGTATCAAGGAGAAGGACCAATACTGGCTGGCAACCCTCCTTGATCCACGTTACAATGGTAAGGTTGCAGACCTTATCTTGCCGTCGCAGAGGGAGCAGAGGATGAAACATCTTCGGCAGGCCTTGCAGAAAGGTCTGTGCAACGCGTTCCCAGAGACTGGGAGGTTACAAACTCCTGTTTCTGGACAACGTGTTGCTGAGGCTTTGGTCAGTCAAAGAAGGAGCGATGGAGAAGGTGGCCGTCTGACCGATGCGTTCAGACAATTTTTTTAGTCCGCAGCCACAAGGTATGATTGGTTCCAGCAACCATCGCCAGCGTCTGTTTTACATGGTGCAGGAATACCTAGGGGCAAGATCTGACTTGGACACCTTTCCCACCGAAAATCCTCTGGGTTACTGGGTCTTGAGGATGGATCACTGGCCAGAGCTTGCACAGCATGCAATTGAGCTACTGGCCTGTCCTGCATCCAGCGTTCTTTCGGAACGCACATTCAGTGCTGCTGGAGGCTTTGTAACCGATCACAGGGTGCATCTGTCCACAGACTCGGTCAATCGACTGACCTTCATAAAAATGAATCAGTCTTGGATCACCACCAGCTACCAAGCACCTGAATCTGATGTAACCGAATAATTTTTAAAAAAATCTCAGATCCCTTCAAAGACTGCCTATGCTGATGCTGAGTGACTATCCTGAGTAATTATCCTCTTCCTCCTTAATGATCACGCTGATAGCTTGTAAGAAAATTTTTGGTTCTGGGCTCCGCCACCAGTGCCTAAGGCCCAATTTTTCAGCTCCTGTTTAACAGGGGCATGTAATTACAATTTTTGATGCAATACTTTGCAGCAGGGCTCATTCCTGCATTCCAACTAGAGTATCTGTGAGGGGTTGCAGTGTTGTGGCACCAGCACCAGTGCCTAAGGCCCAATTTTTCAGCCCCTGTTCAACAGGGGCATGTAATTACAATTCTTGATCTAATATTTCACAGCAGGGCCCTGTGAGGGCTTACAGTGTTGTGGCCACAACAACACCTAAGGCCCAAATTTCTGCTGAGTATATAGGGCAGGCCCCTACTTTCAAACATCCAACTTACAAACGACTCCTACTTGCAAACGGAAAGAGACAACAGGAAGTGAGATGAAATCTACCCCTAGGAAGGGAAATTCTCTCCTGTAAGAGTTAATGTGGGAAAAACATTTCTCCTTTCCACTGATGCTTTATCACCAATCCTTGTTTCACAAAAAAACCCAAATTTTCAAAAAACATTTGTCATTGGGACAAAACGTGAGGTGAAATCTTCTGAAGAGGAGCACAGGCAGCAAAACAAATGTCACAGGGGTGATAACCCTTCCCTATGTTTTCCAAAAAGCTTAAAATAGATTTTTTGGCTGGAGCTAAACACGTTAAAAATGTACCAGTTCAAAATTACAAACAGATTCTACTTAACAACAAACCTACAGTCCCTGTCTTGTTTGCACCGCCTGTATACTGCTGTTCAGAGTACAGAGCCTGTATACTGCTGTTTCCTTTTTTAATTTGGGTGCGGGGTTCCCCTTAATATCTATACAAGACCCAAAGGGCCTGGTAATGGACTGGGCATTACCCATGCCGTTTGTCTCACTGATTTTCATCCATATTGCCAGGACCCGACATTACATTAAAGCCGCAAGCAGTTTTAAATGACTTTTTTTCCTTTAAAAATGACATTTTGTGTAGGGACTGTTCTAAGCACGGGAAACACAGGCCACTTTACAGGCATACTATAGACACCCCCCAGGTACGATATTTCAAGGAATATTTCACTTTTTTTTAAATTTTAAGCATCATTAACCGGTTCAATACAGGGCATTTTCACCCCCTTCCTTCTCAGGCCAATTTTTAGTTTTCAGCGCTGTCGCACTTTAAACGACAATTGGGCTGTCGTGCGACGTTGTACCCAAAAAAAATTGATGTCTTTTTTTCCCACAAATAGAGCTTTCTTTTAGTGGTATTTGATCACCTCTGTGGTTTTTATTTTTTTGCGTATAAACAAGAGATAGGTTCGCAGGTTCTGGTGCGAACCGAACCGGGGGGGTGTTCGGGTCATCCCTAGTCAGGAACCTCAATAGCATGGGTTAAACACAAATTTTAAAACATTTTGAATATAGGTGTTGAACTGTACCTTCTCTCTCCCTGAATCTTGTACAGGTTAATAATTTATTGTCAAGAATATATGTTTGAATTCATCCAGGGAGTAATATGTTTCAATGTGAGTAACTAGGTCAATATTGCTATTGCTAACTGTTATAATGGATTGAGAAGGGTAACTAGCCGTTTTGACTTTTGGTATATATCTAGAAACCTGTAGGGTTTAAGCTAGGAGATATAGTTATGGCAGAGATTGGGCGTTATTATGGGTTTCTCCCTGCACTTATCGCCTGAGTAAGGAGAAAAGAAATAACATTGCCTCTAGAAGGAGGGCAAAAATGTGAGGCCCTGAGTTAACCTACAGTCAGGTCCAGGCCCGGACTGGGACAAAAAATAGGCCCGGGCATTTTAGACTGAGCAGCCAACTTTTCCAGGGACCGGGGGGGGGGTCGGTAGACATTCGCGGGGACGGCTGGTGTCGGTCCTCCACACTGTAATGTGCAAGGACACTGTGATATAAAGGGAACTGCACTATAAAGGGGCAGTGTGTAGTCACCTTTATATTACAGTGTCACGGTCCTATTGTGGCCACACAATGCCAGTACTGTCTGACTCCTATTGTGCCCACACGGCCCAGTGACACTGACCTGCTCTCTCTCTGGTGATGCAGTACAGCGTGGCTCTCTCTCTCTGGTGGTTCGGGTACAGCGTGGCTCTCTTTCTTTGGTGGTGTGGGTACAGCGTGGCTCTCTTTCTCTGGTGGTGCAGGTACAGCATGGCTCTCTCTGGTGCTGCGGGTAAAGCGTGGCTCGCTCTCTGGTGATGTGGTACAGTGTGGCTCTCTCTGGTGGTGCAGTAGAAGCGTGGCTCTCTCTCTGGTGGTGTGGGTACAGCGTGGCTCCCTCTCTGGTGGTGTGGTACAGTGTGGCTCTCTCTGGTGGTGCAGGAACAGCGTGGCTCTCTCTGGTGGTGCGGGTACAGCATGGCTCCCTCTCTGGTGGTGTGGTACAGTGTGGCTCTCTCTGGTGGTGAAGGAACAGCGTGGCTCTCTCTCTGGTGGTGCGGGTACAGCGTGGCTCCCTCTCTGGTGGTGTGGTACAGTGTGGCTCTCTCTGGTGGTGCAGGAACAGCATGGCTCTCTCTCTGGTGGTGCGGGTACAGCGTGGCTCCCTCTCTGGTGGCGTGGTACAGCGTGGCTCTCTCTGGTGGTGCAGGTACAGCGAGACTCTCTTTCTGGTTGTGCAGGTACAGTGTGGCTCTATCTGGTGATGCTGGGGCTATTAGTTCCCCCAGCACAGTGCTCTCTTTCGTTTTCCATATCTCCTGCTATAAGCACTCCTCAGCTTGTTTCCGGGTTTTCTCTTTCACCCCAGCAGAGTGCATGCTGGGGACTGTAGTCTGCTCCCTGCTGAGAACAATTGGGCCATCTAGCTCTGGGACTACATTTCCCATGATGCCCTTCTAGTTGCTTCTGATTGGCCCTCCGCTGTGGCCAATGGGGAGGGAAAACGAACAGACAGGAAAGCCTTCTCTTCCCCTGCTGCCGACATGAAAAGGGGAAGGGGGGCGAGGGGGGAATATCATCACAGCAGCCTGCAGCTCTCCCCACTGTGCGGACACTCATGCCTGGAGAAGAAGAGCGGCTGCGGAACTGTCAGCACGGCTCTGAGGCTGAGCTGTGTGAGAGAGACACACAGCTCAGCCCATGCAGCCGCCAGAGATGACACAGGCATGGCTGCATGGCGGTAGGCGAGCGGCAGCCGCGGCCTGTGTTTCCCATGTTCAGGCCGCGGTCGCCGCTTACCTCCCGCTGTGCGGCCTGATCATCAACAGGCCACGGAGCGGGTGGCCCCGGCCCATCGAGCAAATGCCCGGTCTGCCCTATGGCCAGTCCGGGCCTGGTCAGGTCCATAAATATTGGGACATGGACACAATTCTAATCTTTTTGGCTCTATACAACACCACAATGGATTTGAAATGAAACAAACAAAATGTGCTTTAACTGCAGACTTTTAGCTTTAATTTGAGGGTATTTACAGCCAAATCAGGTGAACGGTGTAAGTATTACAACAGGGAAGATTAGTAGATCATTTTAGTATCCAGGGAGAGCAAAAGGTAGAACAGTTAACGTTAAATATACAATGGTTTGTAGCAAGAGATATACAAATAAACCGCCCCTGAATCTCTCTTACTCCACTGCGCCAAAGAAAAGTGCAAAGCTATATAAAAGATGTGTAAATGAATACAAAATGTGTGTACATACACAGTGTACAGTGAAAAAAGCTGCCACTTAAATAAATACGTAAACTGATCAGAATCCCAAAACTATACCTCTCACACGTGTACAGATAGAGATAGCGACGCTAATATAAATTGTGTAAAATAATGGGTCAGAGCAGCATAATGCCTATGACCCTCTACTTATACATAAAAATAATAATAGTGTCATGAAAAATATTATTTTTATCATGAAAAGAAATTTCTTTAACACCCAGTGAAAAGTGTCACTATAAATAATAAATTACAAGAAATGAATGAATAAGTTCAACAGTTGTTTTTCAATCTTCTTGTGTGAAAAATCTTCTACCCTTCCACCACACCACCGTGATAGTGACACCACTCCCTCTGAAGAGCGCACTCACCAGATTGTATAGCCTCCCACTCTCGTGTTCGGCAAAACAGCAATTGAACCACACCTGGTTTGCATGTGATGAAACGTGAATCCAATCAAGCCAGCTCCATATGTGAAAAAATGAATAAAGTGCTCCACATAGCGTGATACCATTTTGACAGATTTATTAAAATCACTTCAAATACACTTCAATGGTTACACTCACTTTTAAACTGAAACATAAAAGCCTTTAAAAAAATCCACAGCAAGCAACAGGATCAGTGATCCAACGGTGCACATCTGTCACAGCGGACCTGAAGTGTAAACTGGTGGGATGGGAATCCCATTTGAAGAAGTCTTTTCGACGAAACATGTCTTGGGCATGGTTACACGGCATTCCATCACACTGACATTAGATGCCGCTGTCTGAGGAGGACTACACCGATCGGATGGCTGGGCCTTAGAAGGTTGGGTGAGAGATACACCAGTTTACACTTCAGGTCCGCTGTGACCGCGGTGCACCGTTGGATCACTGATCCTGTTGCTTGCTGTGCTTGCTGTGGATTTTTTAAAAGGCTTTTATGTTTCAGTTTAAAAGTGAGTGTAACCATTGAAGTGTGTTTGAAGTGATTTTAATAAATCTGTCAAAATGGTATCACGCTATGTGGAGCACTTTATTCATTTTTTCACATATGGAGCTGGCTTGATTGGATTCACGTTTCATCACATGCAAACCAGGTGTGGTTCAATTGCTGTTTTGCCGAACACGAGAGTGGGAGGCTATACAATCTGGTGAGTGCGCTCTTCAGAGGGAGTGGTGTCACTATCACGGTGGTGTGGTGGAAGAGTAGAAGATTTTTCACACAAGAAGATTGAAAAACAACTGTTGAACTTATTCATTCATTTCTTGTAATTTATTATTTATAGTGACACTTTTCACTGGGTGTTAAAGAAATTTCTTTTCATGATAAAAATAATATTTTTCATGACACTATTATTATTTTTATGTATAAGTAGAGGGTCATAGGCATTATGTTGCTCTGACCCATTATTTTACACAATTTATATTAGCGCAGCTATCTCTATCTGTACACGTGTGAGAGGTATAGTTTTGGGATTCTGATCAGTTAACGTTAAATATACAGTTTATATCTAGACTTTCGGTAAGGTGCTGTTAACAACGCATGTCTGGCCAGGGCATATCTAGCCACAATGCACTGTCGAAGCACAACATTAAGTATTATTATTATTATACAGGATTTATATAGTGCCAACAGTTTGCGCATCGCTTTACAACATCGGGGAAGACAGTACAATTACAATACAATTCAATACAGGAGGGATCAGAGGGCCCTGCTCGTTAGAGCTTACAATCTAGAAGGGAGGGTCAAGTGGAACAAAGGGGAGTAGCTGTGGGGGATGATCAGATGGACAAAATAAAAATACAGTTGTTAGGTGTGGGTAGGATAGGTTTCTCTGAAGAGGGGGGTTTTCAGGGATCGTCTAAAAGCTAATAGAGTAGGAGACAGATGGACAGATTGGGGTAAGGAGTTCTATAGGCTTGGAGAGGCTCTGGAAAAGTCATGGAGACCTGGAGAGAGCAGGAGGTCTTGAGAAGATCGAAGAGAACAATTAGGTTGGTATTTTGAGACTAGGTCAGTTATGTAGCTGAGGACGGAGTTGTGGATTGCTTTGTAGGTAGTTGTTAGTATTTTGAATTTAATTTGTTGGGTGAGCGGAAGCCAGTGGAGGGACTGACATAAAGTAGCAGAGACAGAGCAGTTGGTAAGGTGGATGAGTTTGGCAGCAGCATTCATCATGGACTGAAGGGGGGATAGAGTATGCAGAGGTAGGCCAATGAGGAGGGAGTTGCAGTAATCAAGGCGAGAGATGACCAGGGAGTGAATTAAGAGCTTTGTTGTGTCATTGGTTAGAAAGGGGTGTATTTTGGAGATGTTCTGGAGGTTGAGGCGGCAAGATTTGGGCAGTGATTGGACATGGGACTTAAAGGAGAGTTCAGAGTCCAGGACTACTCCTAGTACCTTGGCATGTGGGGATGGGCTAATAGCTGTGCCATCAATTTTGACCGAGAGATCAGGGGAAGAGGCACAGGGGGATGAAAAATGATAAGTTCAGTTTTGGATAGATAAGAAGAAGAAAGGAAAAGGAAGTGGTGTGACCTCCAGACTGATCTATCTGTTAGTAAATTAGTGTCACGTGAGGAGACTGAAGGAGGCTGAAGGAGTGAGTTGAGGGGTAGAGTTGAGGGACAGAGAAATAGATTTGAGTGTCGTCAGCGTAGAGACGGTATTGGAAACTGTGGGAGGCTATTAGCTGACCCAGGGAGGAGGTGTAGATTGAAAATAAGAGAGGTCCAAGAACAGAACCTTGGGGAACCCCAACAGAGAAAGGAAAAGGAGAGGAGGCAGTAGAATTGTAGGTAACGCTAAAGGTGCGGTTAAATAAGTAGGTAGAAAACCAGCAAAGAGTACATTCATGGAGACCAAAGGCATGGAGTTTTTTTTGAGGAGGGGGTGGTTAACCATATCGAAGGCAGCAGAGAGGTCCAGAAGTAGGAGTACAGAATAGTGTCCCTTAGTTTTGGCCGTTAGTAGATAGTTTGTTAGTTTTAGGAGAGCAGTTTCTGTGGAATGTTGAGGATGAAATCCAGACTGAAGGGGATCAAGAAGGCTATTATCAGCAAGATGGATGCTCAGTCAGTTGTAGACTAGTAGTTCAAGGAGTTTGGATAAAAAGGGGAGCAAGGAGATGGGGCATAAGTTGTTAAGATTGGATGGGTCCAGGGCTTTTTAAGTATGGGGCGGACAAGTGCATGTTTTTTTAAAGGAATTGGGGAAGATGCCAGAAGAGAGGGATAGATTGAAGATGCGGGTTAGAGAGTGTAGAATAGAGCTAGAGGGTGACTGTAGCATTTAAGAGGGAACAGGATCCAGAGGGCAGGTGGTAAGATGGACGTTAACAAGTAATTTAGCAACCTCTTCTATAGTGGTGGGGTTGAAAGAGGGAAGTAATGATTGTACCAGTGGACATGAGGTATAAGGCATGGAGGGTGTCTGAACAGTAGAGATCTTAGTCTGTGTTATGGTTTTTCCCCCTAGGCAATAATCCTGTTTTTGATGGTTTTGGTCAGATAGTCCCAAGTAATGATGCGAAGGAGCATGTGTAGATGCTTTCTTGGATCCTCTGTCTCTCCCCTCTTCAAACGACAGTGGTTACCTGTTGTGGGTTATGAGCTCAATTAGAGTGATTCAGATCAGAGTTCTGTCGGTGTGATGTTCGGTAGATGCTGATGACCAAATTGTGAGGGAGAGTTGTAAGGGGCTTTTTGATCAAGTTTGATAAGACTAAAAGTTTGGAGTGAGACAAACGATCCACACCTTTATCTGAATTGGAGCCTTAGGACCTAACTATAATGCTGAAGGATGGGGAAGGGGTTGTAAATAAATATAGAGTTGGATCAGACATTGGAAATGTAGGTTGTTAATGCTTGTGTTTCATAGAGTCTTAGAGAGTCTTGTGGCTCATAGCCATTAGAGGTGGTGCTGTAGGTACCGGTGCTCGTATATGGTTGTAAGTGCTTGGAAAAGTTTTATAGTTTTTGTATGATATTATTATATAGGGATCATACTTGTTCTGGATTGGAGAAACATGGGGGAAAGTTCCAAGTAAAATTGAATCGCATTATAGTACAGTACATGTCATTGGGTGGGAGAGATAATATTAGGGGTACAGGGATCAAGGTTGTAAAAGATCATTTAGACTCACTGTATATGCCACAGTGTGGGGAAAGTATATAACCATGACCTTTGGATACTGTGGATTCCTGTATGTCAGGTGTTTCTTTAACTAATCTCTTCTAGCGTTTCTGTGTGCTGGAGAGGCTGGGACACTTCCTCCTCCTGGAGATCTGCGATTAGCTGGTGTAGGTGAGGATCGTGTGGAGGATCGGTGCCTTTTGTGGATGAAGGAGTATCTGGATTGGTGGACATCCATTGGTTCGGCTTGTTGCTGCATGGAAGAGTGTGTGTCTCGATTCCAGTCTGGTATCTCAACTGTGGGAATATCTAGGGTTTCACAGAAGGACTGTGTGTCTTCAGGATGTCGCAAATGTGCTATTTGTCCAGCTGATCCTGCTGAAAGACAGAAAGAAAATTTCTACCTGTATGGAATTTTTCTTTCTCTGAGAATGTTTAGGAGCGGCCGTGGGTCTTTTCATTTTTGTAAAGTAATTTGTGAGAGATCATGGTACAGCTTGATCTCAGTGCCGTGATAAAGAATTCACCCCCTAAGTCTGGCTTGTCTCAGGATCTCTTCTTTTAGCCTAAAGTTTACGAGACACCCTATAACGTCCCTTGGGGGGTCAGTATCTCTACCTCTGGGGCGGAGTGCTCAGTGAAGGCGCTCCAGATGGATTGGTGTCTAGGGGACTTCCAAGCAAGTTGTTAAAGATGGCTAGGATAGCTTGTAAGAGATGGGAAGGATCAACAGATTCAGGAAGGCCTCTGACTTTGATGTTGTACCTTCGGCCTCTGTTATGTAGATCCTCTAGATTTCTGTGGAGGTCTCTTAATTGAGCAGTGTGTGTGACCAGGGTCTGCTGTGCTGCATGGATGGCGGTGTCTTGGCGGTCGGTGATCTCTTCTACCCCCTCTAATCATGCTGCCACTGCTTGCATATCTAGTTTAAGGTCTGATATGGCTGCAGTTAGGGTGTACTTTATGTCTGTGGCGACGGCTCTGAGGTCATCACGGCTCAATGATGCAGCAGCAGGAGCCAAAGGGATCGAGGACTGAGTGTTATGGGATATGGTTGGGCTGTTACTGTTACTTACTGCCCTGGTTGTTTCTGCAGCCTGTGAGGAAGATGCTGCCTCGTGGGACCGGGACCGAAAGATCTCTGGAATGTTGCCGCTCAGCTGCGTGTTTGTGTCCCATCGTGATCGGAAGCGGCTGGCGGAATGTTCTCGATCAGGTTTCCCCATCACTGCTCAGGTCTTCCCCATCTTGTGCTTGTGAGCGGACCGTGGAGTATCAGAGCAAGTGGATTAAGCTGCCATCTTCTTCAGCATCCAGTCCACGCCCCTCCCTATGAGTTTCTACCACCTGTAGTAAATGGGAGAGAAAAGAAGTTGGAGTTTTGTTTGGGGCATAGTAAGATAAAACTAGAGAACCAAATAAATATCCGTGGGTATGAGGTATCGACCTTCAGGGTCCTTGATCTCTGTCAGAACGGAAAAGGGTGTAGTACGAAGAAATGCTATCAATACACCTCGCTGTTTGGTTGTAGCAGAGGCTGTAAAAACCTGGGGGTATAAAGAGCCGAAATATTTAGGGGTCACCGTCTTGATGAAATCTTCTGGAGACACACTATATGCACTCTTGATGATGCCAAGGAGCAAAAGACTTTAGTTTGCTTTTGTGGGGTATTCAGACCTTGTACAATTAATGTTAGAATATTTAAGGGGGCCATAGATAGGTCTTAAAGGAAATATAGTTCTATTTAGAATTCATGGATTGTGTAATCACAGATACCCCAGGGAGAGGCAAGGACCAGTAGAGGAGAAGAAAAAAGTTATGAGACGGAGAAAAAAGGTCATGTAGACAAGAAACTTTAGATAAATTATACAAATAGCAATTAAAAAGGCGGCATACTGTGTGCGTGAAAAACAAACTCAGAGGCCTAGTATCTATCCAAAGAGGTCCTCCAAAAAGGAAATATAAAACAGATTGGAGGAATATCCGAGGATAGAAAATATGGGGGGAGCAGTGACAAGCTCAGGAAATCACAACGACCAAAAATTATATATGTAATAAGAGAAGAATTTGGACACCCAAGGTTGCTGATAAAATATAATGAGCAAGAAAAAGGAGATAAGAAGGGACTTCTAGAATGGGTTCTTAAGATAAATAGAAACAAGTTAAAGCGGAGTTCCACCCAAAAATGAAACTTGCGCTTTTCGGAATCCCCCCCCCTCCGGTATGACACATTTGGCACCTTTCAGGGGGGAGGTGTGAGCAGATACCTGTATAATCCAGGTATTTGCTCCCACTTTTGGGCATAGATAGCCGCAGTATCCGCGGATATCTATGCCATATCCGGCACCTCCTCCATCGCTCCCGCTGTCTTCTGGGAGGCACACAGGTCCCAGAAGATAGCAGGGACCAGTAGGATCATGCAGCAAAACTTGCGCATGCGCAGTAGGGAACCAGGCTGTGATGCCACAAGGCTTCACTTCCTGATTCCCTTACTGAAGAAGGTGGTGCCTCCACCTGAGAGCTCAGGGACAGATCGACTTTAAAAAAAAAAAAAATGGCGGAACTCCGCTTTAAGTAATTAGGGTTACCGTCAAAAGAGTATTTAGCTTATTGGTAGCGAAAATGTGGAATGAATACAAACTTCCGAAGGTAACCCTAGGGTAGCATGACTCTAAAATGGACAACTATATATATAAAAAAAAATAATAACCCCTATGGATAGTGAGGTATTATTTTTCAACACAGGTTTTCCATTTTTGGAAAAATAGATAGTCTATAGGTAAACCGGTTAAAAACATACTAATTATTGGAAGTTCTATATTTAAAATAATTTCTAGAATATTCTCAAAGATATATATAGTTAAGTTAATAGGGTTACTATTGAAGAAGTATTTAGCTTATTAGCACAATAAGTTGCAATACGTACAAACTTCCAACAGTAACAATAGAAACAAATGACTTAGAATATTGTTGTATAAGGCTACGTGGGCTTGGTAGACAAAAAAAAGGGGGGAAAAGAGGGAGAGGGAGGTGTATAGATAAAACACAGTATACATATCTTGGGTTGAAAGGGAAAAATCAAAACCTGTCAATCAGCGGGACACCGAATAGGTATGAACAGTATAATGTAAATGGCTGTTTCTAAGTGGTCAATAGAAAAAAAGCAAAGCCTTTATGGAGTAGAAACTTCAACTAGAGGAAGAAAGACAAGTCCATAGAATCTGTAATATCTTTGTCAGGGAAAATGAAATGACCTCGTTTAGAAGAACCTTGATGACCGCTGTCGTTTTGGTGTTGGAGGATGCTTGTGGAGAATTGGATGCAGTACGTCAGCTTTGGGCCTGTTGAAGATCTTTCCATCAGATGTACGTCTTGTAAAGTGTTTTTTAGTTCACTCGAGGATCGACAGGTATATTTGGTACCCTGATAGGTAAAGGACACAGAAAACGGAAATCCCCATTGATAAGGGATCTGATGCTGCTGTAAAATTTTAAAGAAAAGGTTTCAATGCACGCCGTTTAGCCACTGTAATTGGGGAGAGATCAACAAAAAGCTGCAATAATATCGTGAGGTGGACCTCCGGATTTAAGCAGTGCTAGAGCTCTGTGGATCCTATCCATCTTTAAACGCTCGACTGGAATTGACGGTTGCAGTTCTTGGAAAAGGGCAGTTAGAGAAGACTGAAGATCATCAATAACTTCCGGTATCCCACGAATATGGAGATTAGAGTGACATGCTTTATTTTCAAAGTCCTCTAAACATGTTTGCAGAATAAGATTTTCCTCCCTTAAGATTCTCTAATTCACTAACATTGGATTGTACATTTGTTTCCATGTCATCCACTCTGATTTATAGGTCAGAAGTGCGCTGACCCAGCTCACGGATTTCTCTAGTGAGACTTTCTGTTATATTGTCAGATGTCTGCCTCAAAGCTTTCTGTAGCATTTTTTCAATTTGTCTAATTATGTTAGGATGTAAGGATTCTGTTTGTTTCCCTTGTGAAATGGCGCTGTATTAACAGTCAGACTCATCATAATCTCCTTGAGGTGGCTGCATCTATTTTTAACACGGGAGGCACCTAACGCCATAGTGGGAGTGAAAAGGGTCCCTGAGGAGGCTTTCGGTATGCATGTGTATAGTTACCAAGCCATGTGGGTGCCGTATTTGGCTGTTAAGTCCTGAGAGAGACTGAGCTTCAACAGGACATGTCCGTCTCCACTGGATCCACGAATGCACCCCCCCCCATTATTATTTTTTTAATTCAGGTTTTATATAGTGCCAACAGTTTGTGCAGCACTTTACTATCTGAGAGCAGTCAGTGCAGTTACAATACAATTCAATACAGGAGGAATCAGAGGACCCTGCTTGTTAGAGCTTACAATCTAAAAGGCAATAACTGTGGAGGATGGGCTGATGGAGATAGTGGAAATACAGTTGTTAAGGAGGAGGAATAGGTTTCTCTGAAGAGAAGTTGACAGAGAAAGCTGGACAGACTGGGGTAGGGAGTTCCATAGGATGGCATAGGCTCGGGAAAAACCCTGGAGGCGAGCATGGGAGAAGGTCACAAGAGAGCTAGAGAGCAGGAGGTCTTGGGAGAAACAAAGAGAACAATTTGGTTGGTATTTTGACACAAGGTTAGTGATGTAGCTGGGGGCTGACTTTTAACTATAGCATATGATGCAGTGAGGCTGTAAAACAAGTAAAAAAATATAGATTTTATTATACGTTTCTGAATAAACTGTAAGAAGCTTCCTAGGGTCAGCAGCATGCTGGGGACCTGAACTGCTACTCTCACACAGAGCACATTGCTGTGAGTCTACAGTGGTCATACACATTCCCTGGACATTACTCCAATCAACAATGTTTATTGTTCTCGGTCAGCATTGTTAGCAGGATCAATGTTAGAAGGTTTAGTTTAGACCAGTAGAGACACAAACCACTGGAGTCTAGCCAGCTCTTGAGCATGCCAACATAGACCAGCTTTTTACAGTTTTTATTATGAACACATAAAAAATAAATAAAAAATTGCCACAATCTGTTCTTGTTATGCTGCCTGACTGCAAAACAAGTATAAAAAGTAAGACTTCAGTTGCACTTTAAAAATTGTAAAAATTCACTTTAAAGTAGAACTAAAGGCATTTTTTTGTTTATGGATAGAGTAAGGGAGAGTTAAAACCCCTGACAGTTTTTTTGACATGTTTATCCCATTAGAGAGATTTCCCTTCACTTCCTGACTCATAGCCAAAATAGGAATTAAGTGGAAATGTCTTCAAAATGAGGGCATCCTTGTTTGTCACCAGGGTCACAATAGCTAGTGTTCCCATTGAAGATTTTCCCTTTGTTACTGTTTAGGGGACAACCCAAAATTTGGAATTTTATTTGACTTTCACTTTCAATGAGAATGGTAACCTGGACAAACAGATAGGGGCAGAGCAATAAAAACCTGACAGAGATTCTAATTCCTCCCCACTCCATCCAAAATGAAAAAATGTTTTGTCTTTAGTTTTACTTTAGATTAATTATTGAAATTTATGCAAATAAACCATTGCAGTTAGTTGACTGTTGGGAGGGCCTAAAGCAGCTGCCAATTGAGCCCACATTGCTGCCCGCCAGAGTTCTGCCACTTGTTAGCTGCTCACTAGTCACTACTGTCAGTGCAGTCACTCACTAGCCACTACTGTCAGCGCTGCTTCTGTATTTACAAGTGACAGTGCACCTCTGTCAGTCGGCAGCCGCTCTGATCCCTCTCCGCTCTACTCATCTCTATATGGGAGCAGAGGAGGGAGAGGGAGGAGAGCGAGGAGCACTCTGTATGTAGCTCACTCCTCAACCATTCACTTTGTACATAGCGCACTCTTCAACCCTGTACTCTATGTAGTGCACTCCAGAACCCTGCAGTCTGTATATGGGGCACTCCTGAAATCCTGGTTTATAACAATGCTTCACTGTTAGTGCAGTTTAGCCACACTCACAATTTGATGCAGGGGTAATGATGTGCCATAACCTCTAGCAACCAATCAGTGAGCAGTAATAATCTGCTATAATCTCTAGCAACCAGTCAGTAAGCAATGATGATGTGCAGTAACCTCTAGCAACCAATCAGTTAGCAGTAATAATGTGCAGTAACCTATAGTAGTCAATCAGTGAGTGGTAATGATGCGCATAACCTCTAGCAACCAATCAGTGAGCGGTAAGGATTTCCAGTAACCCCTAGCAACCAATCAGCAAGCAGAAAGAATGTGTTTTAGCTTCTAGCAACCAGTCAGTGAGTGGCAATGATATGCTGTAAGCTCTGGCAACCAATCGCAATTGTTGCCTGATCTGCTGCAGAAAACAGATTTTGAGTCTAGCTGCTATTTAATGTATATCTCAGAATTGGGGGGGGGGCTAAGAAAATGTTTGCCCAGGGTCCAATCAATATTAAAGATGGTCCTGTATGTACTGCAAGCTCATTCACATGGGGGGGCAGGATCTTGGGGCCCCCTTGTTAAAAGGGGAGTCTAGATTCTGATAAGCTGCCCGCAGACCCCCACAACCACTGGCCAGGGTTGTGGGGAAGAGGCCCTTGTCCCCATCACCAGATACACAAGGTGCTTTGGGGGGGCAGAGCCCTCCTGCCCCAAATCACCCCCCCCATGTTGAAGGCATGTGGCCTGGTATGGTTCACGAGGGGGGAACTCGCTTGTCTCCTCCCTTTTGGGCATGGGGTTCCTCTCAAAATTCTCACCAGACCCAAAGGGCCTGGTATGGATTGGGAGGGGACCCCCACACCATTTTCTTCATTTTTTGTTGCCACCAATTCTTTTTTTGCATTCAGCTGTCAGTGGGGAACCCTAACAGCTGATGACTCATCGGTTGTTAAGGACTTAATTGTGACCCGATCCTTAATAACCATGACAGTTAATGGTTGTTAATGATGTTGGTGGCCATCCACTTCTTAACAGCCAGCTATTTACAGTGTTTGTTAAGGACACCGGCTACTGCCAGTGGTAAATTACCGCAGGCTTTCACTACTAAAATACCACATGAGTTCATAAAATAAATAGCGATATTTTAGTAGTGTTTTTTAGTGAATGCCAAAAAACACTGAGCGGTATTTTACTGCATTTGTTAAGGTGCTTGATACCGCTTCATAAATGGAGCCCACTATCTTGACATAATCTAACACCGGAGCTTAGAAAGATGGAAATGCTGGAAGGGAATGTACCTGAGTAATTCTAAATGCCTTAGGGGGTTGGACTATGTGCAGACACTCTCACTTAGCCATGGATGGGTAAAGTAGTGCTAAATCCTAATTGGATGGCAATGAAGTGATTGTAATGTCTGGTTTAAAAAAAAACAAAAAAAACAAACATGTTATACCTACCTCTTCTGTGTCGTTGGTTTTGCACAGACCAACCCGGATCCTCCTCTTCTCTGGTCCCTCTGTCGAGTGCCCTCACAGCCAGCAGTTTGCTATGGGGGCACCCAAGCCGAGTCACAGCTCCATGTGTCCATTCAGACACGGAGCCCTGACCCCTCTCTCCCCTGATTGGCTAACTGACTTTGATGGACAGCCTTGGGAGCCAATGGTGCCGCTGCAGTGTCTCAGCCAATCAGGAGGAGGGTCCCAGAGGGCTAAGACACTCACTGGAGAGATATGGGGCTCAGGTAAGTAATTAGGGGTGCTGGGGAGGCTGCTACACACAGAAGGTTCTTTATCTTAATGCATAGAATGCATTAAGATAAAAAACCTTCTGCCTTTACAACTCCCTTAAGTTTGCTAAATCTCTGCCATTATATTTATTCATAATATACTAATTTTACCAGGTTTTTTTTCATCCTTTTTTGCAATCTAATGCTGGTAAATTCTTCGGTCCATTTTTTTCCACTTTCTGTCCACATGCACTCCAGTATCAACTGCAGATCATTGCTCTTGACCAACTTCTTGAGAGCCATTTCCCACTAGTGCATTTTTCTGCACTGGAACAACACCATTCACCACTAGGACACACACAATTGTTTTCTATTTGTCCTATTTACCCTGAAATACAGCCCAGAGCTGCACTGCAAGGACCTGCAACAAAATTCAGACATACTGCTTTTTATCACAGTGCATTGGTTAGGATTGCATGTCAATGTATAGCAGCACAGCACACCATGCTGCTATACAGTGAGATGAGTGAAGCAGAGCCAATCCCAGGCGGGTGCACGGGGTGCAGTGCACCCAGGCGCCAGAGAGGGGTCTGTACTAATGGAGGGGGGTTGTTCTGGGGGGTCTGTACTAATGAAGGGGGGGTTTGTCCCTGGGGCGGTCTGTACTAATGGGGTAAGGTTTGTCCCGGGGGTCTGTACTAATGGGGGTTTGTCCTGGGGGGTCTGTACTAATGGAGGGGGGTTGTTCTGGGGGGTCTGTACTAATGAAGGGGGGGTTTGTCCCTGGGGCGGTCTGTACTAATGGGGGTTTGTCCTGGGGGGTCTATACTAATGGAGGGGGGTTCTGTACTAATGGAGGGGGAGGTCTGTACTAATGGAGGGGGGGTTGTCCTGGGGGGGTCTGTACTAATGGAGGGGGGTTTGTCCTGGGGGGTCTGTACTAATGAAGGGGAGTTTGTCCCTGGGGTGGTCTATACTAATGAGGGTTTGTCCTGGGGGGTCTGTACTAATGGAGGGGGGTCTGTACTAATGGAGAGGGGGTCTGTACTAATAGAGGGGGGTCTGTACTAATGGAGGGGGGGTTGTCCTGGGGGTCTGTACTAATGGAGGGGGGTTGTCCTGGGGGGGTCTGTACTAATGGAGGGGGGGTTTGTCCTGGGGGGTCTGTACTAATGGAGGGGGGTTGTCCTGGGGGGGTCTGTACTAATGGAGGGGGGTTTGTCCTGGGGGGGTCTGTACTAATGGAGGGGGGTCTGTACTAATGGAGGGGGGTTGTCCTGGGGGGGGGTCTGTACTAATGGAGGGGGGTTGTCCTGGGGGTCTGTACTAATGGAGGGGGGTTGTCATGGCAGGGTCTGTACTAATGGGGGGGTTTCTCCTGGGGGGTGGTCTGTACTAATGGAGGGGGGATTTGTCCTGGGGGGTCTGTACTAATGGAGGGGGTTTGTCCTGGGGGGGTCTGTACTAATGGAGGGGGGGTGGTTGTCCGGGGGGTCTGTACTAATGGAGGGGGGTTTGTCCTGGGGGGTCTGTACTAATGAAGGGGAGTTTGTCCTGGGGGGTCTGTACTAATGGAGGGGGGTTGTTCTGGGGGGTCTGTACAAATGAAGGGGGGGTTTGTCCCTGGGGCGGTCTGTACTAATGGGGGTTTGTCCTGGGGGTCTGTACTAATGGAGGGGGGGTCTGTACTAATGGAGGGGGAGGTCTGTACTAATGGAGGGGGGGTTGTCCTGGGGGGGTCTGTACTAATGGAGGGGGGTTTGTCCTGGGGGGTCTGTACTAATGAAGGGGAGTTTGTCCCTGGGGTGGTCTATACTAATGAGGGTTTGTCCTGGGGGGTCTGTACTAATGGAGGGGGGTCTGTACTAATGGAGAGGGGGTCTGTACTAATAGAGGGGGGTCTGTACTAATGGAGGGGGGGTTGTCCTGGGGGTCTGTACTAATGGAGGGGGGGTTGTCCTGGGGGGTCTGTACTAATGGAGGGGGGTTTGTCCTGGGGGGGTCTGTACTAATGGAGGGGGGTCTGTACTAATGGAGGGGGGTTGTCCTGGGGGGGTCTGTACTAATGGAGGGGGGTTGTCCTGGGGGTCTGTACTAATGGAGGGGGGTTGTCATGGCGGGGTCTGTACTAATGGGGGGGTTTCTCCTGGGGGGTGGTCTGTACTAATGGAGGGGGGATTTGTCCTGGGGGGTCTGTACTAATGGAGGGGGTTTGTCCTGGGGGGGTCTGTACTAATGGAGGGGGGGTGGTTGTCTGGGGGGTCTGTACTAATGGAGGGAGGGTTTGTCCTGGGGGGGTCTGTACTAATGGAGGGGGGTTTGTTCTGGTAGGGGTCCGTACTAATGGAGGGGGGGTTTGTCCTGCGGGAAAAATAGAATAGAAAAAGGAGCATAGAAGAGGATTGTGGGACATGTAGTCCTGAGGACTGGCAGCCCCACTGTAACATGGAAACTGCAGCCCACACAGCATGCTCAGCTGAATGGGAGAGAGACAGGAGCCTGGGAAAGCTTTTAAGGAAGTACACCATGGACTCCAGAGGGAGAGGGCAGTGCTGAGGGAACACCATCAGAGAGGGAACCCCGCTGCCCTGCACCACCAGAGGGAAAGACACACAGCCTAGTGCCATCCCTGGTGGAGAAAGAAATGGAGTCATTGCAAGAATACAGATCTGGGTGCTACCCAGCGGAGTCGCCACGGGCAATTCAGAGTGAGCTGACTCCTTATCAGAGGAACCGTTGTTGCTGTATCGCTGGATCAGGTGAGAGGACCGATCGGCCATTATCCACTAACGTCCATAGGAACTGCAGTTGCTGACCATCTCCTGTATCATGTGGTTGTCCGGGGGGGTCTGTACTAATGGAGGGAGGGTTTGTCCTGGGGGGTCTGTCTCTTCAGTCTCTGTCTTGTCCGGGGGGGTCTGTGTTGTCCGGGGGGGTCTGTACTAATGGAGGGAGGGTTTGTCCTGGGGGGGTCTGTCTCTTCAGTCTCTGACCATCTCTTGTATCATGTCTACAGTCTCTGACCATCTCCTGTACTATGTCTGCAGTCTCTGATCATCTCCTGTATCATGTCTGCAGTCTCTGACCATCTCTTGTAGTATGTCTGCAGTCTCTGACCATCTCTTGTATCATGTCTGCAGTCTCTGACTATCTCTTGTAGTATGTCTGCAGTCTCTGACCATCTCTTGTATCATTTCTGCAGTCTCTGACCATCTCTTGTAGTATGTCTGCAGTCTCTGACCATCTCTTGTATCATGTCTGCAATCTCTGACCAGCTTCTGTACTATGTCTGCAGTCTCTGACCATCTCCTGTACTATGTCTACAGACTCTGACCATCTCCTGTACTATGTCTGCAGTCTCTGACCCTCTCCTGTACCATGTCTGCAGTCTCTGATCATCTCCTGTACCATGTTTGCAGTCTCTGATCATCTCCTGTACCATGTCTGCAGTCTCTGACCATCTCCTGTACCATGTCTGCAGTCTCTGACTGTCTCTTGTATCATGTCTACAGTCTCTGACCATCTCCTGTACTATGTCTGCAGTCTCTGACTGTCTCTTTTATCATGTCTACAGACTCTGACCATCTCCTGTACCATGTCTGCAGTCTCTGACTGTCTCTTGTATCATGTCTACAGTCTCTAACCATCTCCTGTACTATGTCTGCAGTCTCTGACCATCTCCTGTACTATGTCTGCAGTCTCTGACCATCTCCTGTACAATGTCTACAGACTCTGACCATCTCCTGTACTATGTCTGCAGTCTCTGACCCTCTCCTGTACCATGTCTGCAGTCTCTGATCATGTCCTGTACCATGTCTGCAGTCTCTGATCATGTCCTGTATCATGTCTGCAGTCTCTGATCATGTCCTGTACCATGTCTGCAGTCTCTGATCATCTCCTGTACCATGTCTGCAGTCTCTGATCATCTCCTGTACCATGTCTGCAGTCTCTGATCATCCCCTGTACCATGTATGGAGTCTCTGACCATCTCCTGTACTATGTCTGCAGTCTCTGACCATCTCTTGTATCATGTCTGCAGTCTCTGACCATCTCTTGTATCATGTCTGCAATCTCTGACCAGCTTCTGTACCATGTCTGCAGTCTCTGACTGTCTCTTGTATCATGTCTACAGTCTCTGACCATCTATTCTATCTTGTCTGCAGTCTCTGACCATCCCCTGTATTATGTCTGCAGTCTCTGACCATCTCCTGTATTATGTCTGCAGGCTCTGACCATCTCCTGCACTATGTCTGCAGTCTCTGACCATCTCATGTATCATGTCTGCAGTCTCTGACCATCTCCTATACTATGTCTGCAGTCTCTGACCATCTCCTGTACTATGTCTGCAGTCTCTGACCATCTCCTGTATTATGTCTGCAGTCTCTGACCATCTCCTGTATTATGTCTGCAGTCTCTGATCATCTCCTGTATTATGTCTGCAGTCTCTGATCATCTCCTGTACTATGTCTGCAGTCTCTGACCATCTCATGTACTATGTCTGCAGGCTCTGGCCATCTCTTGTATCATGTCTGCAGTCTCTGACCATTTCTTGTATCATGTCTGCAGTCTCTGACCATTTCTTGTATCATGTCTGCAATCTCTGACCAGCTTCTGTACCATATCTGCAGTCTCTGACTGTCTCTTGAATCATGTCTACAGTCTCTGACCATCTATTCTATCTTGTCTGCAGTCTCTGATCATCTCCTGTACCATGTCTGCAGTCTCTGACCGTCTCCTGTACCATGCCTGGAGTCTCTGACCATCTCCTGTACTATGATTGCAGTCTCTGACTGTCTCTTGTATCATGTCTGCAGTCTTTGACTGTATCCTGTATTATGTCTGGGGACTCTTTCTAACAGAAGCCCTCTCTGTGTGCATCAGAGAGACCCCCTCCAGGTCTCATTAGTGTACTCTCTTCCTGTATTTTTTTTATTGTTAAGAGATCATGGGAGGATCCCAAGGTAATGAAGACTTCTTAGGGGAGCATCTCTGTGTTTGAGTTGTTGCCATAGAATCATTTGTAAAGGGGAGGAGTTGGTAAGATGACCACACCCATGTGGGGGCGCCAGAAATATTTCTGCACCCAGGCGTCTGTGACCCTAGGATCGGCCCTGGAGTGAAGTGTCACTTTTGTGCACTTCAAATAATGTTTGTTTGAAAAAAAAAGAAAAAAAAAGGACCTGTGTAGCCGACAGCGGACTACAATTATCTGGCATTGCAGACTTCCCTTTCCTTTCTTAGTTTCTTAGACTGTCTCTGTGTTCCTTAGTGTTGTCTTCAGAAATACTTGCATCATCTTTCTGAGCCCAGCAGAGAGCAGTGTGGGGGCTGTAGTCTCCTGAACAGCCATCCTGGATCTGCAGAAGTATCCCTGCACTACACATCCCAGCATGCTATCTACTCCAGAGAAGGAACTCTGGGAGAGGCTTTAAAAGAGTCAGCCGACTAGGCCCAAGCCCTCTTGCTTCCCAGGTTCCATCACGTTAACACCCCTCTGCTGCTGTGCGAGAGGACTGCGGCCTACCATGTGGCAAAATGGCGATCCCAGCTCCGGCTCAGGTGGGTCCAGCGTAGCATCGCTGTAGCCAGCCAGATCAGATGACTCATGGTCCCAGCAGCTGGTCCTGCATCTCCGCTCGTACTGCCGACTTGGTTCACTCTTCAGGAGATTCCTCTGCTGTTCTTCCACCCGCCAATACAATCTCTACTTTATCCTAGTTCACAGAGCACTGTATATAGACTGTCACTGCGGGACTCCTTCCAACCAGGGACAACTGTCCCTTGCAATATACGCATTTTGCTTGTTGTGGAAATTTTATGAAGATGTATTTAATATCTATTGTCATAGTGTCTCCCAGTGTTAGTTCTCCTGCAGCCCTAAAGAGCTGACTGGGGCAGACTGAGATCTGTCTGACTGGTTGAGATCCGTCTGGTGGTGAAAAGCTCCATGGGGATGTAGGAAAGTGTTTGCAGAGTGGGGATATGTCTGCCAGCGAAGGGCCCCTGTGCGATGCACAGAACGATCGTCTGGGTGTGTTCGCTCTGCAAAGACATTATCGGTTTAGCGGATGTACGCTTGTGTCACCCCTGTGTGCCTGATCAACACATTTGGGGGGGCCGTGGCGTGCACCTGCAGATAATCTCCCATCCACACTATCGGTAGTATAATCCGGGTATGCGTTGTTCTCTGAACAATGCAGAATAAGGATTCACGCCAATGGTGAAAACGGAAGTCTTTGAATTGTTATGGTCGGGGACAGCGTTCATGATTTGAAGCCATGCAGAGACAGGGGGCGGGAAATTGTACACTCTGCCCCCGCCCAGACACGCCCATAAGACTCCCCTAGTCATTGTTCATTGGTTTTTGCATAACCCCTCCTGTTTGAAAGAATGCCTGTGCTTGGTCGATTGTGAAACCATGAGGCTCTATTTGTTATATGAATAAAGATTGCTCTCAGGTTCAGGTCAGTTGGTTCGATCGATGGCGCTAAGAACATCAGGATGGTGACTATGTCTGTTTATATGGGGAAATGTGGGAGGCACGGGTTGTTTAATGATGCATTATACCAAAAGGCTGAAAGGACGCTTATTAGCGCAAGAGTATAGTGTTTTTTCCACGACGCGGCCCATTTTTTTGAAAAATGAAGACGTTATTAGACGGTCTTTATCTACCTTAATTGTCAGATCTAGAAAGTGAATCTCCCTTTGGCTCATCTCGTAGCTTAATTTAATGACTCTATTATTCTGGTTCAAAGTGTTCATAAATTCTGTCAAGGATGTAGAGTCACACCTCCATAGGAGGAGGATGTCATCTATATATCTGGCCCACAGGATGACATAGATGACATCCTCCTCCCATCTCGCCATGAAAAAATTTGCCACACTGGGGGCGTGTCCAATCTCCATTGCAACACCCCTACTTTGGAGGAAGAATCCTCCTCCAAACCAAAAGTAGTTGTGCGTAGCTGCGTATTTCAATAAATCCATAATAGACTCTTTCTGAATCAAACTTAATAGCGAATCCTTATCAAGATAATATGACACTGCAGACATGCCAAGTTCCTGGGGGATAATGGTATATAGTGATGCAACATCAGCTGTCAACAACCACCATCCCTCCTGAAAAGCACATTCCCCTATCAGGTTAATGACAGATTTGGTGTCCTTAACATATGAGGGTATTTTTTCACCAACGGCTGCAAAAACCTATCAATATTTTCGCTCACCCAGGACATCACAGAGTCAATACCACTGACTATAGGTGCCCCAGTGGACAAATGGGATTTTTATGAACCTTAGGTAGATAGTAGATAATCGTTGTCCTTGGAAATGAAGGAACCAAAAATGAAAATTCATTTTTGTTTAAAATGCCCTGTGCATGACCTCTATTGACTAGCTTCACCAACTCATTTTTATAAGAACATACAGGATCCCTCCTCAATGGGACATATGTTTCATGATCACCAAGTATATTATTCATTGTCTGCCAGCCTAACTATCAAATCTTTACGATCACACAGTTGTTGCAGTTCCCTTTCCAACCGATCCTACCTTTTAATGTTTCTCACTTTAACATTATCCAGGTCTCTGAGAACCACATCTTTAAACACCTTCACCAAGGAAGCCATCAAGTAAACACCCCTCTGCTGCTGTGCGAGAGGACTGCAGCCTACCATGCGGAAAAATGGCTATCCCAGCTATGGCCTAGGCGGCTCCAGCGTAGCTTGCTACACAAGGGGCATAACCGCAGCATCGCTGTAACCAGCCAGATCAAACGACTCATGGTCCCAGCAGCTGGTCCGTCATCTCCGCTCGTACTGCAGAAGGATGCACCAACTTGGAACGCTCTTCAAGAAATTCCTATGCTGTTCTTCAGGTTGGTGAGCGGGCAATACAATCTCTACTTTTTCCTAGTTCTGACTAATACCCTGTTCCATGACTCTCCCTTTGAACAAGTAAAATCAGAGAGATCTAATCAATCTGCATTGTATCTGTGTATTTTTTAAAGGTTCATACAACATGTCTGAACCTAGAGTGTCAGGAGGGCTGGAAAGTTTACAGGGTCAGAGTGGCGCAGATGAACATGAAATTCTAAGCAACCCCCCAAGGGGGCAGTGCTACATTTGGGGGCTCATCCGGGATGTTCTCTGCTGCCTGCCCTAGCCAGTCCAGACAATAGCCACTACGTGAGAGAGAGATGGACTCAGCTGCTCAAGTTGTCTGGGGGAGAGCATAAGGAGCTGAAGTGGAGAGAAGCACTGTTCTGGAGATCTCGGAAAGTGAATGCACTGAGAAGGAAATCTGACAGTGGGTAAGAGTAGGGATGAGCCGAACACCCCCCCTGTTTGGTTCGCACCAGAACATGCGAACAGGAAAAAAATTTGTTTGAACACGCAAACACCGTTAAAGTCTATGGGACACAAACATGAATAATCAAAAGTTCTAATTTTAAAGGCTTACATGCATGGTCTTGTCATAAAAAGTGTTTGGGGACCTGGGTCCTGCCCCAGGGGACATGTATCAATGCAAAAAAAAGTTTTAAAAACGGCTGTTTTTTCGGAAGCAGTGATTTTAATAATGCTTAAAGTCAAACAATAAAAGTGTAATATCCCTTTAAATTTCGTAGCTGGGGGGTGTCTATAGTATGCCTGTAAAGGGGTGCATGTTTCCCGTGTTTAGAACAGTCTGGCAGCAAAATGACATTTCAAAGGGAACCCCGCGCCAAAATTAAAAAAAAAAAACAGCATGGGGTCCCCCCAAAAATCCATACCAGACCCTTATCCGAGCATGCAACCTGGCAGGCCGCAGGAAAAGAGGGGGGATAAGAGAGCGCCCCCCCTCCTGAACTGTACCAGGCCACATGCCCTCAACATTGGGAGGGTGCTTTGGGGTAGCCCCCCAAAACACCTTGTCTCCATGTTGATGAGGACAAGGGCCTCATCCCCACAACCCTGGCCAGTGGTTGTGGGGGTCTGCGGGCGGGGGGCTTATCGGAATCTGGAAGCCCCTTTAACAAGGGGACCCCCAGATCCAGGCCCTCTCCCCTGTGTGAAATGGTAAGGGGAGAGGGCCTACATTTTGGATGTGGAGGGGGATGTCACTCTGGATTATGTTTGGGATGTTGATGGAGTGGCAGGAAGAGATACCTGAAATATATAAAAAAATCTGTGCTTGTGAAATACATTTGAATAATGTATATATAGCTGCACCACTGACGTGAGATATAATCACATAAAAATAAATGAAAAACAAAAGTGTTGCGCTTAATACATAAGTAATGAAATAAACACAATCAGTCCATGTGTCTTTAAAATGGCATCAGTGTGGGGCGCATGCGCGGCTCTCGATCATGGCGGATATCTTCTGAGTGAGCTCCAGGCTCCGTCTGCTCTCCGTAACCTCCACACAGCGCAATTACAGACCAGAAGCATCGAGGGTAAGCTTGACCATACGCACTCTTCCTCAGGCACCCTATGGGAAAGATTGGCCAGCAACGACACTGCTATAATCCTTTATTTGGGCCACGCCAGGGATCCGACATGAATCGATATGTTACTAGGCCGCAATCCTCGACCTCGAGTTCCCACGCTGATCCGTTCGCAACAATGGATCCTTCTCTGGGGATGGAGGAAGCCAGCAGTTCTAACCCCAGATGTCCTAGATGCCAAATTAGATGCTAAAATGCAGCTTCTTCTTCAGCAAATAACCCAATCCATCTCGGCTGCTGTGAGCAAAATATCTGCAGAACTGAGGGGGGAAATTACCCAAATTGGGGAACGTACGGACACGCTGGAGCATAAATTTGATGAAATGGTGAATTATGTGCAGGCCATAGAAGATGAGAACTCTAACCATAAACATTCAGTCTCTCAGCTACAGGTACAGCAGGATGACTTAGAGAACAGGGAAAGAAGACAAAATCTACATTTCCGTGGTGTCCCTGAAAAGGTGGATGACTCGGCCTTACGCCCCTACCTCCTGGGGCTCTTTAACACCTTGGATCCCTCGGTGGTGTACGTGGACTGGCGCCTGGACAGGGCTCATCGTTCTCTGGGTCCAAAGCCACCGGCTGGAGCTAGGCCCAGGGATGCAATTGTGAGATTTTAATTTTATGATAGTAAGGAAGCCCTGACATTGACCACACACAATAAATCCCAGATCACGTACCAGGGGGCTAAGCTGCAGATATTCAGTGACCTCTCCCCCATCACATTAGCAAAATGGAAAAATCTGTGACCAATAATGGCACACTTGCAACATCACCGGGTCCAGTATTACTGGGGATTCCCCTTTCGTCTCATCGTGTCCAGAGATGGAGTCCAATACAGCCTTCAGGATCTTCAGGAAGGTGAAGCCTTTGTGAAAAGTTTAAATCTCCCCCCATTACCTGAAGATGTGCTACCTCCCCCCTGGACAGGCCCGTCCATTTCCTACTACTCCCAGCCACGTCTGGACCCCTGTAATGGGCCAATCAAGGAAGCAAGCCTCCACACCTCAATGCTCATGTTTTTCCAAACAACCTCCTTGACCCTCCTGGCCAGATCTTTTGGCTCACTTTTGTCTTTTTTCCCCCTGTAGTTTTACAGGGTGCACAATGCTGTGTGCTGGACTTCAGGTAATATGAGTTACCCTAGGAATTTGTTTTAGGGGCTCTCCTTTCCCATACCCGTGGGGTATTAAAGGTAAAGTTACTGTTATTGTTCTGTTGCCCTTTAATGACTGTTTTCTGATGAGCCAACTTTGCCAGATTGTTACTGTGACTGCCAAGTTCATAAGGAGAGCAGGTGGTCCCCTCTCTCTCTCTCTCTCCTGGACCCCCTTGATTTCAGGCTTTCAAACATTGGTTTTCTTTTTTTTTCTTCTGGATGTCTTTTTGTTTTTATTTTTATTTTTGTTTCTTTATTTTTCCAACATGTCCATGCCTATATGTCAGCTTTGTAGGTTGAGGTTGAGACTTTGCTTTATCTCTATTGTTATGAGTTTCTTCCCGTGAGATATATATGTCCTTTCACAGATACTATAGGGCTAATTCCCTTTGCTATGTTCATAATTACTCATTTAATAGTTATCATGCCTTTTATTTTACTTTTCCCCACAGGGTCTACATGCCAACGTTAGCTACCATTGATGATTTGTTCTCATGGCATTGAGAGTCATGTCGTATAATGTAAAGGGTCTAGGCTCCATTCGGAAGCGTTGAATGGCTCTGAAGGAGTTCAGATCCTCGGGTGCAGATGTGGTCGTGCTCCAGGAGACACACTTTAGAGCGGGAGGTACGTTGAAATTTGCTTCCAGATTTTTCCCCACCTCCTACCTGGCCTCAGATTCCACGGGCAAAGCTGGGGTGGCAATTTTAATTAAAAAAATCTTGTCCCATTATGGTCCAAAAAGTACATGACGACCCCCACGGGAGGTATCTTATCCTGGAGTGGAAACTAAATGAAGGGTTGGGACTTTGAATGAAGCATGCACCATAAAAATAAATAATTATTTGTATCAAGTTTATTCCATATAATAATAAATAATAAAAACCAAACCAAGATGCGCAGCACTGCGAGTTTGTAATATATTTCATATATATACATATAAAGTCAATACATATATGTACACACACATACATGCAAAGGCACAATAACACATGATAGTTCAATGTAAGTATCTTAAAAAATGAATAATAACATGATAAAAGGTAAATATCTAGTCTGGCCATGGATAGGCACAATGTTGCACATATCTGGATGTTGCTGTGAATAAAAGATGCATGGGTATAGCATCAGTAGCTCAACGCGTTGCGTGATTGGTAACCACTCATCAGGAGAAATTGTGGCCAATAGCCTATAAAAATAAGTAATGGGTCAGACTGATTGCACAAGTAAGCATGTGGGTTAAGTTAAGGGGAAGTGATATAACATGCTCCCATGCAAGTTGTTGACCCTAGCCCACCATGGGTGATCCTGCCACACCCGAGTTCCATGACCAGTTCTGTATGGGTGGATGTTATATCACTTCCCCTTAACTTAACCCACATGCTTACTTGTGCCTCCTGGTCCAGCTTACAGGCTTTTAGTCACTGGGCTGACACTGAGAAGGGGGTGTTGTATCCGGTCCATCCATGCTCCTTAGTCTGGTCTCATTCGCCCTATATAGACCCCATTTTTAGATGTCAATGTACGGCACCAATGAATTTCACAATAACCATATGGCGTAAATGCCTTAAGAACTTCTCTCTTTCTTCCCCGTGTTCTCCTCTTACGAATTTGTTATTTAACCACTTCAATACCCGCATATAGTCAAATGACGGCCGCCGATGGGATCTCCCATCCTGGGTGGCCGTCATATGACATCCTGTGCTTCCCGGCCGTCTAGGGGATGTCTGCCGGGCACCCGTGATTGCCTGTTAACCGAGCAGGACCGTGGATCTGTGTGTGTAAACACACAGATCCACGTCCTGTCAGGTGAGAGGAGACCGATCTGTGTTTCCAGTACAGAGGAACACCGATCGGTCTCCTCCCCTTGTGAGTCCCCACCCCCTACAGTTAGAATCACTCCCCTAGGAAACACATTTAACCCCTCGTGTCCCCCTAGTGGTTAACCCCTTTCCTGCCTGTCACATTTATACAGTAATCAATTTTATAGCATTGATCGCTGTATAAATGTGAATGGTCCCAAAAATGTGTCAAAAGTGTCCGATGTGTCCGTCATAATGTCGCAGTCATGAAAAAAATCGCAGATAGCAGCCATTACTAGTAAAAAATAAATAAATAAATACAAATTTTTTAAAAATGCCATAAATCTATCCCGTATTTTGTAGACGCTATAACTTTTGCGCAAACCAATCAATATACGCTTATTGCGATTTTTTTTTACCAAACATTTGTAGAAGAATATGTATCGGCCTAAACTGAGGAAAAAATTATTTTTTTTTTTTTTTAAAAATTGGGATATTTATTATAGCAACAAGTATAAAATATTGTGGTTTTTTTTCAAAATTGTCGCTCTTCTTTTGTTTATAGCGCAAAAAATAAAAACCGCAGAGGTGATCAAATACCACCAAAAGAAAGCTCTATTTGTGGCGAAAAAAAGGACGTCAATTTTGTTTGGGTACAGCGTCGTATGACCGCACAATTGTCCTTTAAACTGCAACAGCGCTGAAAACTAAAAATTGGTCTGGGAAGGAAGGGGGTGAAAATGCCCTGTATTGAACCGGTTAATCCATCTATACCTGATAGTTTATCCTTGGGACGTATTCTCCCTTGGATAAATAATTCCTTATTTCAGCTCCGAAACTTGGTCCACCCAATTTTTCATAGGTTTTTCATTCTCTCCACGAAAAGTTTGACATACCTCTACACCAGTTTCATTTTTATCTGCAAATTAGGCACTTCTTTCACTCTCAGGCTCCGCTTCTGACTCTTGAAAAACCCACCCTCTTTGAATATATATGTGCACAGGGCCCTTGCCAACTACATTTAGTCCCTTCCATATACCAAATCTTCCAGGAGTCAACCCCTCTCACTGAAGACACGCATTTGTATATGAGAAGATGGGCCCGCCTGATATGTCAGCCCATCAGCTCTCAGATGTGGGATAGGATCTGGTCCTCTACTTTCAAGTCCTCTAAATGTGTCCTACAGAGGGAGACATCCATTAAGATCCTCATGCACTGGTATAAGACCCCAGAAGTCATCCATAAATATGACCTTTCGAGCTCAGCTAACTGTTGACGATGTGGGCAAGCGGTGGGATCTATATTTCATATCTTTTGGCAATGTGCTCTGATACAGCCCTTTTGGCATGAAGTGATGTTGCTGATACAGAAAGTTGTGGAGGTATCTCTACCGCTTGACCCACTACATTACTTACTGGGCCTTCCTTTTTCAGGTATTACTAAAAAAAGCAATAGGCTAATTTCTGACATCCTCCTTGCTGCCAAGAGCCCCCCCTCCATGGTCTAGACTTCTTCAGCTTATTGCAGAGACTCTCAGAATGGAATATATGACAGCCATTGTGCATGATACTATACCCCAGTTTGACAAAACCTGGGAGTCTTGGGATAGTTCAGAATATGGGGCGCAACTTACGTCCATCGAATCCTGAAATCTTTATGCTCCATTCTCTGACTCTACTTAGAGAGACTTGTCTGCCTCCCATTCTTCCCAGGTATATAGTAAATTGATATGCTTTGGAGTCTCCTGACCATACTTACATACCCTAAATCTGCTTTGCCTTACATGTATGACCTTTGTATATGTTTTTGCTATGCTTATACGTTGATGTACATTCTTTATATTAAGATGTGCAGTACACTTCTGTGTCCTGCCTTTGTGGACATTTTTTTTTGTGTGTGTTTTAAATCTTCGATTCATTCCTGTACTCAAACGTTCTGTAATCTTTTCATTGAAAAATTTAATAAAAATACAATAAAAAAAAATGGCATCAGTGTAATGCCTTCAAATGGTGAAAAGTGCAGGGATACGTCCTCATTCAATTCTTATGTGTACTTCCTTGCCTATGCCCGGAAGAAGTCCTTTTGCAATGAAACCGGTTGGGTTTTAGTCAAATATTCCTACCTTTACACTAAGATTGAGCCAATGATTGTTCTGGCTGAGGAAGATTTTATATATGTAATGGCATGTTGATGCATTACCGAAATAAAGCCCATTTTTAAGGGATTTCACACTATTGGTGTTTATTAGGGATGAGCTTCGTGTTCGAGTCGAACCCATGTTCGACTCGAACATTGGCTGTTCGACCGTTCGCCGAATTGCGAACGATATGGGCCGTTCGCGCCAAATTCGTGTGGCGCGTCACGGCCCATAATTCACTGCAGCATCGCAGTGCATTGCTGGCTGATGATTGGCCAAGCATGCACTATGACCCGCATGCTTGGCCAATCACAGCGCCGCCTGAACAGAGAGCCGTAATTGGCCAAAGCCAAGGAGGCTTTGGCCAATTATGGCTCAGGGGATTTAGTACACGCCCCACACTATATAAGGCCGCCTTCACGGCGGCCCTGTGTAGTGTGTGTTCCGGTGTGCTGAGAGATAGAGAGAGAGACAGTGTCATTTCATTTGAGTTAGATAGATTAGGCAGAACAGTCAGTCAGTTAGCTGCACTTACAGTGTATTGTGTATATATATGCATCCCAGGTGTTGCATATATATATATACACTGTATTCAGTTTAGCTAGATCCGTTCCTGTTATCTTCTAGACTATTTACATTTAGTGCAGTGCGTCCTGCTCACAGTGTTCAGCAAGATCCGTTCCTGTTATCTTCTAGACTATTTACATTTAGTGCAGTGCGTCCTGCTCACAGTGTTCAGCTAGATCCGTTCCTGTTATCTTCTAGACTATTTACATTTAGTGCAGTGCGTCCTGCTCACAGTGTTCAGCTAGATCCGTTCCTGTTATCTTCTAGACTATTTACATTTAGTGCAGTGCGTCCTGCTCACAGTGTTCAGCTAGATCCGTTCCTGTTATCTTCTAGACTATTTACATTTAGTGCAGTGCGTCCTGCTCACAGTGTTCAGCTAGATCCGTTCCTGTTATCTTCTAGACTATTTACATTTAGTGCAGTGCGTCCTGCTCACAGTGTTCAGTTAGATCCGTTCCTGTTATCTTCCTACTGACAGGCAGGCTTGTCTGGTTACAGTATATAAAGCTACCTGAAGAAAATTACTGGTGTTCTATTTGATCCTATTAGTACCACGGTCAGGCAGCTAGACTATTTACATTTAGTACAGTGCGTCCTGCTCACAGTGTTCAGCTAGATCCGTTCCTGTTATCTTCCTACTGACAGGCAGGCTTGTCTGGTTACAGTATATAAAGCTACCTGAAGAAAATTACTGGTGTTCTATTTGATCCTATTAGTACCACGGTCAGGCAGCTAGACTATTTACATTTAGTACAGTGCGTCCTGCTCACAGTGTTCAGCTAGATCCGTTCCTGTTATCTTCCTACTGACAGGCAGGCTTGTCTGGTTACAGTATATAAAGCTACCTGAAGAAAATTACTGGTGTTCTGTTTGATCCTATTAGTACCACGGTCAGGCAGCTAGACTATTTACATTTAGTACAGTGCATCCTGCTCACAGTGTTCAGCTAGATCCGTTCCTGTTATCTTCCTACTGACAGGCAGGCTTGTCTGGTTACAGTATATAAAGCTACCTGAAGAAAATTACTGGTGTTCTATTTGATCCTATTAGTACCACGGTCAGGCAGCTAGACTATTTACATTTAGTACAGTGCGTCCTGCTCACAGTGTTCAGCTAGATCCGTTCCTGTTATCTTCCTACTGACAGGCAGGCTTGTCTGGTTACAGTATATAAAGCTACCTGAAGAAAATTACTGGTGTTCTATTTGATCCTATTAGTACCACGGTCAGGCAGCTAGACTATTTACATTTAGTACAGTGCGTCCTGCTCACAGTGTTCAGCTAGATCCGTTCCTGTTATCTTCCTACTGACAGGCAGGCTTGTCTGGTTACAGTATATAAAGCTACCTGAAGAAAATTACTGGTGTTCAATCCCAGCTTAGTGCAGCTACAGGCCATTAGTATGTCTGGAAGGCCAAGAAGGAGAGGCAGACAGTCACAAGCCAATAAGAGAGGGCAAGCAGGCTCTGTGTCTAGTGCTGGTCGTGGAGACGGTGCATCCTCATCAGCACGTGGCCATGGGACACGCTTGGCCTTTTTTTCGGCAGCTGGCCGTGTTGAGCCGCAACATGCGGAAGACTTGGTCGAGTGGATGACCAAGCCATCCTCATCCTCCTCATCCTCTCTCACCCATGCCCAGGGTGCTTTGTCTGGCAAAGCAGCGGCCTCTTCCCTCAGCTCAATGTCATCAGTGACTCCTTCCCTAGCTCCACCATGTCCTCCTGAGGAGTCCCTCGAACTGTTTGACCACAGTGTTGGGTACATGCTCCAGGAGGATGCCCAGCGTTTGGAAGGCTCTGTTGATGATACTGAGCTCAATGAAGGCAGTAACATGAGCACGGACAGAGGGGGTGCCCAAGAAGGACAGCAATCTGGCAGTCATGCTCCCCCTGCTGCAGCATACTGCCAGGTTTGCTCCAGTGATGAGGAGGGAGGGGATGATGAGGTCACTGACTCAACGTGGGTGCCTGATAGGAGAGAGGAGGAGGAGGAGGAGGAGGCGGCACATCACCAACGAGGCAGGATGCCCTCCAGGGGCCAGCCTAAGGGCAGCACATTGACTGCATCACACCCCAAAGCTCCACATGTGCAGGGCGCTGCAGTCTCTGCGCGTTATTCAAAAAGTTCTTTGGTGTGGGCCTTTTTTGAGACGAGTGCATCAGATCGCACCGCTGCTATTTGCAACATATGTCTCAAGCGTATCTCACGTGGCCAAAACATCTCCCGCTTGGGTACCACATGCTTGACCAGACATATGTTGACCTGCCATGCAGTTCGTTGGCAAGCGTATCTAAAAGACCCACACCAAAGAACAAAGAGAATCTCTCCTTGCTCCTCATCAGCTGAGATTTCCAACCCCACTAGACCTCCAGTCCTCTCTGAGACCTGCAGTGAGAGGAATGAAGGTGTAGAATTAGGTGTGTCACAGCCAAGTACTTGTGGGCAATCTGCTTTTGGTACACCGACGTCAGATTGTACCAGGCAAATTTCCCTGCCCCAGCTGCTGCACCCCCAAAAGAAGTTTGCTCCCAGCCATCCACATGCCCAGCGGTTGAATGCTAGCTTGGCAAAATTGCTAGCACTTCAACTGCTGCCTTTTCAGTTGGTAGACTCTGCCCCCTTCCGTGAGTTTGTGGAATGTGCGGTTCCTCAGTGGCAGGTACCCAAACGCCACTTTTTCTCACGGAAGGCGATTCCGGCTCTCTACCGGCATGTGGAAGGCAATGTCCATGCCTCGCTGGACAGGGCGGTCAGCGGTAAGGTGCATATTACCGCTGACTCATGGTCCAGCAGGCGTGGACAGGGACGTTACCTAAGTTTCACGGCGCATTGGGTGACTCTTCTGGCAGCTGGGAAGGATGCAGGACAAGGTGCAGTAGTGTTGGAGGTTGTTCCGCCACCACGCCTCCAAAATGCTGATTGTGACACACCTCTCTCCTCCACCCCCTCCTCTTCTTCTTCCTCCATGGCCTCTTCCTCGGAACCAGCGGTGCTCCGTAGTCATTCAAGGGGCTACGCAAGTACGCAGGCCAAAAGATGCCATGCGGTGCTTGAGCTGGTGTGCTTGGGGGACAGGAGCCACACTGGGGCAGAGGTTCTGTCAGCTCTGCAGGGGCAGGTTCAGAGGTGGTTGACGCCACGCCAACTTAAGGCAGGAATGGTGGTTTGCGACAATGGCACCAACCTCCTCTCTGCCCTCCGACAGGGACAAATGACCCATGTGCCCTGTTTGGCTCACGTCCTTAACTTGGTGGTGCAGCGGTTCTTGGGCAGGTACCCGGGCTTACAGGATGTCCTGAGGCAGGCCAGGAAAGTCTGTGTGCATTTCCGCCGGTCATATAATGCCAGTGCTCGGCTGACGGACCTCCAAAAGGAGTTTAACCTGCCCAAGAACTGCCTAATCTGTGACATGCCCACCAGGTGGGACTCAACGTTGGCCATGCTGCAGTGGCTGCACAGCAGAGGGCCATCAATGAGTACCTGTGCGACTATGGCACCAGGACAGGGTCAGGGGAGCTTGTTTTTTTTTCCCCACGCCAGTGGGCCATGATCAGGGATGCATGCACTGTCCTGTCACCATTCGAGGAGGCCACGAGGATGGTGAGCAGTGACAGTGCATGCATCAGTGACACTGTCCCCCTTGTCCACCTGTTGGAGCACACGCTGCGTGGAATAATGGACAGGGCACTTGAGGCAGAACAGAGGCAGGAAGAGGAGGACTTCCTTAGCTCTCAAGGCCCCCTTTATCCAGACAGTGTTCCTGCGTGCCTGCCGATCACACAGGAAGAGGACGAGGAGGAGGAGGAGGAGGAGGAGGAAGATTGTGTCAGTATGGAGGTGGAGCCTGGCACTCAGCATCAGCAGCAGTCTTTAAGGGATCAGTCCCAAGAAACACATGGACTTGTACGTGGCTGGGAGGAGGTGGCTGCGGACGTTGTCGTCCTTAGTGACCAAGAGGACTCCGGACCGAATGCCTCAGCAAACCTACGCTGCATGGCCTCCCTGATCCTGCAAAGCCTGCGTAAGGATCCTCGTATTCGTGGTATCAAGGAGAAGGACCAATACTGGCTGGCAACCCTCCTTGATCCACGTTACAAGGGTAAGGTTGCGGACCTTATCTTGCCATCGCAGAGGGAGCAGAGGATGAAACATCTTCGGGAGGCCTTGCAGAAAGGTCTGTGCAATGCGTTCCCAGAGACTGGGAGGTTACAAACTCCTGTTTCAGGACAACGTGTTGCTGAGGCTTCGGTCAGTCAAAGAAGGAGCGGTGGAGAAGGTGGCCGTCTGACCGATGCGTTCAGACAATTTTTTGGTCCGCAGCCCCAAGGTATGATCGGTTCCAGCAACCATCGCCAGCGTCTGTTTTACATGGTGCAGGAATACCTAGGGGCAAGATCAGACTTGGACACCTTTCCCACCAAAAATCCTCTGGGTTACTGGGTCTTGAGGATGGATCACTGGCCAGAGCTTGCACAGTAGGGATGAGCCGAACACCCCCCGGTTCGGTTCGCACCAGAACCCGCGAACGGACCGAAAGTTCGCACGAACGTTAGAACCCCATTGACGTCTATGGGACTCGAAAGTTTGAAATCAAAAGTGCTCATTTTCAAGGCTAATTTGCATGGTATTGTCCTAAAAAGGGTTTGGGGACCCGGGTCCTACCCCAGGGGACATGTAATAATGCAAAAAAAACTTTTAAAAACGGCCGTTTTTTTTGGGAGCAGTGATTTTAATGATGCTTAAAGTAAAAAAAAAAAGTGAAATATTCCTTTAAATATCGTACCTGGGGGGTGTCTATAGTATGCCTGTAAAGTGACGCGTGTTTCCCATGTTTAGAACAGTCCCTGCACCAAATGTCATTTTTAAAGGAAAAAATCTCATTTAAAACTGCTTGCAGGTTTAATGTCATGTCGGGTCATGGCAATATGGATGAAAATCAGTGAGACAAACGGCATGGGTACCCCCCCAGTCCATTACCAGGCCCTTTGGGTCCTGTATGGATATTAAGGGGAACCCCGCACCCAAATTAAAATATGGAAAGGCCCTATATACTCTGAACAGCAGTATACAGGCGGTGCAAACAAGACAGGGACTGTAGGTTTGTTGTTAAGTAGAATCTCTTTGTAATTTTGAAGGGGTACATTTTTAACGTGTTTAGCTCCAGCCAAAAAATCTTTTTTAAGCTTTTTGGAAAACATAGGGAAGGGTTATCACCCCTGTGACATTTGTTTTGCTGTCTTTCCTCCTCTTCAGAAGATTTCACCTCACTTTTTGTCCCAATGAAAAATGTTTTTTGAAAATTTGGGTTTTTTTGTGGAACAAGGATTGGAAAGCATCAGTGGAAAGGAGAAATTTTTTTCCCATATTAACTCTTACAGGAGAGAATTTCCCTTCCTAGGGGTAGATTTCATCTCACTTCCTGTTGTCTCCTTCCGTTTGCAAGTAGGAGTCGTTTGTAAGTTAGATGTTTGAAAGTAGGGTCCTGCCCTATATACTCAGCAGAAATTTGGGCCTTAGGTGTTGCTGTGGCCACAACACTGTAAGCCCTCACAGGGCCCTGCTGTGAAATATTAGATCAAGAATTGTAATTACATGCCCCTGTTGAACAGGAGCTGAAAAATTAGGCCTTAGGCACTGGTGCTGGTGCCACAACACTGCAACCCCTCACAGACACTCTAGTTGGAACGCAGGAACGAGCCCTGCTGCAAAGTATTGCTTCAAAAATTGTAATTACACGCCCCTGTTAGACAGGGGCAGAAAAATTGGGCCTTAGGCACTGGTGCTGGTGCCACAACACTGCAACCCCTCACAGACACTCTAGTTGGAACGCAGGAACGAGCCCTGCTGCAAAGTATTGCATCAAAAATTGTAATTACACGCCCCTGTTAGACAGGGGCAGAAAAATTGGGCCTTAGGCACTGGTGCTGGTGCCACAACACTGCAACCCCTCACAGACACTCTAGTTGGAATGCAGGAACGAGCCCTGCTGCAAAGTATTACATCAAAAATTGTAATTACACGCCCCTGTTAAACAGGGGCTGAAAAATTGTGCCTTAGGCACTGGTGGTGGCGCCCAGAACCAAAAATGTTCTTACAAGCTATCAGCGTGATGATTGAGGAGGAAGAGGATAATTACTCAGGGATAGTCACTCAGCATCAGCATAGGCAGTCTTTGAAGGGATCTGAGATTTCAAAAAAAATTATTCGGTTACATCAGCATCAGGTGCTTGGTAGCTGGTGGTGATCCAAGACTGATTCATTTTTATGAAGGTCAGCCGATCGACCGAGTCGGTGGACAGACGCACCCTGTGATCGGTTACCACGCCTCCAGCAGCACTGAATGTGCGTTCCGAAAGAACGCTGGATGCAGGACAGGCCAGTAGCTCAATTGCATACTGTGCAAGCTCTGGCCAGTGATCCATCCTCAAGACCCAGTAACCCAGAGGATTTTCGGTGGGAAAGGTGTCCAAGTCTGATCTTGCCCCTAGGTATTCCTGCACCATGTAAAACAGACGCTGGCGATGGTTGCTGGAACCGATCATACCTTGGGGCTGCGGACCAAAAAATTGTCTGAACGCATCGGTCAGACGGCCACCTTCTCCACCGCTCCTTCTTTGACTGACCGAAGCCTCAGCAACACGTTGTCCAGAAACAGGAGTTTGTAACCTCCCAGTCTCTGGGAACGCGTTGCACAGACCTTTCTGCAAGGCCTCCCGAAGATGTTTCATCCTCTGCTCCCTCTGCGATGGCAAGATAAGGTCCGCAACCTTACCCTTGTAACGTGGATCAAGGAGGGTTGCCAGCCAGTATTGGTCCTTCTCCTTGATACCACGAATACGAGGATCCTTACGCAGGCTTTGCAGGATCAGGGAGGCCATGCAGCGTAGGTTTGCTGAGGCATTCGGTCCGGAGTCCTCTGGGTCACTAAGGACAACAACATCCGCAGCCACCTCCTCCCAGCCACGTACAAGTCCATGTGTTCCTTGGGACTGATCCCTTAAAGACTGCTGCTGATGCTGAGTGCCAGGCTCCACCTCCATACTGACACAATCTTCCTCCTCCTCCTCCTCGTCCTCTTCCTGTGTGATCGGCGGGCACGCAGGAACACTGTCTGGATAAAGGGGGCCTTGAGAGCTAAGGAAGTCCTCCTCTTCCTGCCTCTGTTCTGCCTCAAGTGCCCTGTCCATTATTCCACGCAGCGTGTGCTCCAACAGGTGGACAAGGGGGACAGTGTCACTGATGCATGCACTGTCAGTGCTCACCATCCTCGTGGCCTCCTCGAATGGTGACAGGACAGTGCATGCATCCCTGATCATGGCCCACTGGCGTGGGGAAAAAAAAACAAGCTCCCCTGACCCTGTCCTGGTGCCATAGTCGCACAGGTACTCATTGATGGCCCTCTGCTGCATGTGCAGCCGCTGCAGCATGGCCAACGTTGAGTTCCACCTGGTGGGCATGTCACAGATTAGGCGGTTCTTGGGCAGGTTAAACTCCTTTTGGAGGTCTGTCAGCCGAGCACTGGCATTATATGACCGGCGGAAATGCACACAGACTTTCCTGGCCTGCCTCAGGACATCCTGTAAGCCCGGGTACCTGCCCAAGAACCGCTGCACCACCAAGTTAAGGACGTGAGCCAAACAGGGCACATGGGTCAGTTGTCCCTGTCGGAGGGCAGAGAGGAGGTTGGTGCCATTGTCGCAAACCACCATTCCTGCCTTAAGTTGGCGTGGCGTCAACCACCTCTGAACCTGCCCCTGCAGAGCTGACAGAACCTCTGCCCCAGTGTGGCTCCTGTCCCCCAAGCACACCAGCTCAAGCACCGCATGGCATCTTTTGGCCTGCGTACTTGCGTAGCCCCTTGAACGCCTACGGAGCACCGCTGGTTCCGAGGAAGAGGCCATGGAGGAAGAAGAAGAGGAGGGGGTGGAGGAGAGAGGTGTGTCACAATCAGCATTTTGGAGGCGTGGTGGCGGAACAACCTCCAACACTACTGCACCTTGTCCAGCATCCTTCCCAGCTGCCAGCAGAGTCACCCAATGCGCCGTGAAACTTAGGTAACGTCCCTGTCCATGCCTGCTGGACCATGAGTCAGCGGTAATATGCACCTTACCGCTGACCGCCCTGTCCAGCGAGGCATGGACATTGCCTTCCACATGCCGGTAGAGAGCCGGAATCGCCTTCCGTGAGAAAAAGTGGCGTTTGGGTACCTGCCATTGAGGAACCGCACATTCCACAAACTCACGGAAGGGGGCAGAGTCTACCAACTGAAAAGGCAGCAGTTGAAGTGCTAGCAATTTTGCCAAGCTAGCATTCAACCGCTGGGCATGTGGATGGCTGGGAGCAAACTTCTTTCGGTGGTGCAGCAGCTGGGGCAGGGAAATTTGCCTGGTACAATCTGACGTCGGTGTACCAAAAGCAGATTGCCCACAAGTACTTGGCTGTGACACACCTAATTCTACACCTTCATTCCTCTCACTGCAGGTCTCAGAGAGGACTGAAGGTCTAGTGGGGTTGGAAATCTCAGCTGATGAGGAGCAAGGAGAGATCTTCTTTGTTCTTTGGTGTGGGTCTTTTAGATACGCTTGCCAACGAACTGCATGGCAGGTCAACATATGTCTGGTCAAGCATGTGGTGCCCAAGCGGGAGATGTTTTGGCCACGCGAGATACGCTTGAGACATATGTTACAAATAGCAGCGGTGCGATCTGATGCACTCGTCTCAAAAAAGGCCCACACCAAAGAACTTTTTGAATAACGCGCAGAGACTGCAGCGCCCTGCACATGTGGAGCTTTGGGGTGTGATGCAGTCAATGTGCTGCCCTTAGGCTGGCCCCTGGAGGGCATCCTGCCTCGTTGGTGATGTGCCGCCTCCTCCTCCTCCTCCTCCTCCTCCTCTCTCCTATCAGGCACCCACGTTGAGTCAGTGACCTCATCATCCCCTCCCTCCTCATCACTGGAGCAAACCTGGCAGTATGCTGCAGCAGGGGGAGCATGACTGCCAGATTGCTGTCCTTCTTGGGCACCCCCTCTGTCCGTGCTCATGTTACTGCCTTCATCGAGCTCAGTATCATCATCAGAGCCTTCCAAACGCTGGGCATCCTCCTGGAGCATGTACCCAACACTGTGGTCAAACAGTTCGAGGGAATCCTCAGGAGGACATGGTGGAGCTAGGGAAGGAGTCACTGATGACATTGAGCTGAGGGAAGAGGCCGCTGCTTTGCCAGACAAAGCACCCTGGGCATGGGTGAGAGAGGATGAGGAGGATGAGGACGGCTTGGTCATCCACTCGACCAAGTCTTCCGCATGTTGCGGCTCAACACGGCCAGCTGCCGAAAAAAAGGCCAAGCGTGTCCCATGGCCACGTGCTGATGAGGATGCACCGTCTCCACGACCAGCACTAGACACAGAGCCTGCTTGCCCTCTCTTATTGGCTTGTGACTGTCTGCCTCTCCTTCTTGGCCTTCCAGACATACTAATGGCCTGTAGCTGCACTAAGCTGGGATAGAACACCTGTAATTTTCTTCAGGTAGCTTTATATACTGTAACCAGACAAGCCTGCCTGTCAGTAGGAAGATAACAGGAACGGATCTAGCTGAACACTGTGAGCAGGACGCACTGCACTAAATGTAAATAGCAGGAACGGATCTAGCTGAACACTGTGAGCAGGACGCACTGACTGCACTAAATGTAAATAGCAGGAACAGATCTAGCTGAACACTGTGAGCAGGATGCACTGCACTAAATGTAAATAGCAGGAACGGATCTAGCTGAACACTGTGAGCAGGACGCACTGACTGCACTAAATGTAAATAGCAGGAACGGATCTAGCTGAACACTGTGAGCAGGACGCACTGCACTAAATATAAATAGCAGGAACAGATCTAGCTGAACACTGTGAGCAGGACGCACTGCACTAAATGTAAATAGCAGGAACGGATCTAGCTGAACACTGTGAGCAGGACGCACTGCACTAAATGTAAATAGCAGGAACGGATCTAGCTGAACACTGTGAGCAGGACGCACTGACTGCACTAAATGTAAATAGCAGGAACGGATCTAGCTGAACACTGTGAGCAGGACGCACTGCACTAAATGTAAATAGCAGGAACAGATCTAGCTGAACACTGTGAGCAGGACGCACTGCACTAAATGTAAATAGCAGGAACGGATCTAGCTGAACACTGTGAGCAGGACGCACTGCACTAAATGTAAATAGCAGGAACGGATCTAGCTGAACACTGTGAGCAGGACGCACTGCACTAAATGTAAATAGCAGGAACGGATCTAGCTGAACACTGTGAGCAGGACGCACTGACTGCACTAAATGTAAATAGCAGGAACAGATCTAGCTGAACACTGTGAGCAGGACGCACTGCACTAAATGTAAATAGCAGGAACGGATCTAGCTGAACACTGTGAGCAGGACGCACTGACTGCACTAAATGTAAATAGCAGGAACGGATCTAGCTGAACACTGTGAGCAGGACGCACTGACTGCACTAAATGTAAATAGCAGGAACGGATCTAGCTGAACACTGTGAGCAGGACGCACTGCACTAAATGTAAATAGCAGGAACAGATCTAGCTGAACACTGTGAGCAGGACGCACTGCACTAAATGTAAATAGCAGGAACGGATCTAGCTGAACACTGTGAGCAGGACGCACTGCACTAAATGTAAATAGCAGGAACGGACCTAGCTGAACACTGTGAGCAGGACGCACTGACTGCACTAAATGTAAATAGCAGGAACAGATCTAGCTGAACACTGTGAGCAGGACGCACTGCACTAAATGTAAATAGTCTAGAAGATAACAGGAACGGATCTAGCTGAACACTGTGAGCAGGACGCACTGACTGCACTAAATGTAAATAGCAGGAACGGATCTAGCTGAACACTGTGAGCAGGACGCACTGCACTAAATGTAAATAGCAGGAACAGATCTAGCTGAACACTGTTAGCAGGACGCACTGCACTAAATGTAAATAGCAGGAACAGATCTAGCTGAACACTGTGAGCAGGACGCACTGCACTAAATGTAAATAGGAGGAACGGATCTAGCTGAACACTGTGAGCAGGACGCACTGCACCAAATGTAAATAGTCTAGATAGAAGATAACAGGAACGGATCTAGCTAAACTGAATACAGTGTGTATATATATATATATATATGCAACACCAGGGATGCATATATATACACAATACACTGTAAGTGCAGCTAACTGACTGACTGTTCTGCCTAATCTATCTAACTCAAATCAAATGACACTGTCTGTCTCTCTCTCTATCTCTCAGCACACCGGAACACACACTACACAGGGCCGCCGTGCAGGCGGCCTTATATAGTGTGGGGCGTGTACTAAATCCCCTGAGCCATAATTGGCCAAAGCCACCCTGGCTTTGGCCAATTACAGCTCTCTCTACTGACGGCGCTGTGATTGGCCAAGCATGCGGGTCATAGTGCATGCTTGGCCAATCATCAGCCAGCAATGCACTGCGATGCCGCAGTGAATTATGGGCCGTGACGCGCCACACGAATTTGGCGCGAACGGCCCATATCGTTCGCAATTCGACGGACGGTCGAACAGCCGATGTTCGAGTCGAACATGGGTTCGACTCGAACACGAAGCTCATCCCTATTGCACAGTATGCAATTGAGCTACTGGCCTGTCCTGCATCCAGCGTTCTTTCGGAACGCACATTCAGTGCTGCTGGAGGCGTGGTAACCGATCACAGGGTGCGTCTGTCCACCTACTCGGTCGATCGGCTGACCTTCATAAAAATGAATCAGTCTTGGATCACCACCAGCTACCAAGCACCTGATGCTGATGTAACCGAATAATTTTTTTTTAAATCTCAGATCCCTTCAAAGACTGCCTATGCTGATGCTGAGTGACTATCCCTGAGTAATTATCCTCTTCCTCCTCAATCATCACGCTGATAGCTTGTAAGAACATTTTTGGTTCTGGGCGCCACCACCAGTGCCTAAGGCACAATTTTTCAGCCCCTGTTTAACAGGGGCGTGTAATTACAATTTTTGATGTAATACTTTGCAGCAGGGCTCGTTCCTGCATTCCAACTAGAGTGTCTGTGAGGGGTTGCAGTGTTGTGGCACCAGCACCAGTGCCTAAGGCCCAATTTTTCTGCCCCTGTCTAACAGGGGCGTGTAATTACAATTTTTGATGCAATACTTTGCAGCAGGGCTCGTTCCTGCATTCCAACTAGAGTGTCTGTGAGGGGTTGCAGTGTTGTGGCACCAGCACCAGTGCCTAAGGCCCAATTTTTCTGCCCCTGTCTAACAGGGGCGTGTAATTACAATTTTTGATGCAATACTTTGCAGCAGGGCTCGTTCCTGCATTCCAACTAGAGTGTCTGTGAGGGGTTGCAGTGTTGTGGCACCAGCACCAGTGCCTAAGGCCCAATTTTTCTGCCCCTGTCTAACAGGGGCGTGTAATTACAATTTTTGAAGCAATACTTTGCAGCAGGGCTCGTTCCTGCATTCCAACTAGTGTCTGTGAGGGGTTGCAGTGTTGTGGCACCAGCACCAGTGCCTAAGGCCTAATTTTTCAGCTCCTGTTCAACAGGGGCATGTAATTACAATTCTTGATCTAATATTTCACAGCAGGGCCCTTTGAGGGCTTACAGTGTTGTGGCCACAGCAACACCTAAGGCCCAAATTTCTGCTGAGTATATAGGGCAGGACCCTACTTTCAAACATCTAACTTACAAACGACTCCTACTTGCAAACGGAAGGAGACAACAGGAAGTGAGATGAAATCTACCCCTAGGAAGGGAAATTCTCTCCTGTAAGAGTTAATATGGGAAAACAATTTCTCCTTTCCACTGATGCTTTCCAATCCGTGTTCCACAAAAAACCCAAATTTTCAAAAAACATTTTTTATTGGGACAAAAAGTGAGGTGAAATCTTCTGAAGAGGAGGAAAGACAGCAAAATAAATGTCACAGGGGTGATAACCCTTCCCTATGTTTTCCAAAAAGCTTAAAAAAGATTTTTTGGCTGGAGCTAAACACGTTAAAAATGTACCCGTTCAAAATTACAAAGAGATTCTACTTAACAACAAACCTACAGTCCCTGTCTTGTTTGCACCGCCTGTATACTGCTGTTCAGAGTATATAGGGCCTTTCCTTATTTTAATCTGGGTGCGGGTTCCCCTTAATATCCATACAAGACCCAAAGGGCCTGGTAATGGACTGGGGGGTACCCATGCCGTTTGTCTCACTGATTTTCATCCATATTGCCATGACCCGACATGACTTTAAACCCGCAAGCAGTTTTAAATGAGATTTTTTCCTTTAAAAATGACATTTGGTGCAGGGACTGTTCTAAACACGGGAAACACGCGTCACTTTACAGGCATACTATAGACACCCCCCAGGTACGATATTTAAAGGAATATTTCACTTTTTTTTTTTTTACTTTAAGCATCATTAAAATCACTGCTCCCGAAAAAAACGGCTGTTTTTAAAAGTTTTTTTTGCATTGATACATGTCCCCTGGGGTAGGACCCGGGTCCCCAAACCCTTTTTAGGACAATACCATGCAAATTAGCCTTTAAAATGAGCACTTTTGATTTCGAACGTTCGAGTCCCATAGACGTCAATGGGGTTCTAACGTTCGTGCGAACTTTCGGTCCGTTCGCAGGTTCTGGTGCGAACCGAACCGGGGGGTGTTCGGCTCATCCCTAGTGTTTATCTTTTTGCTGACACATCCCACAGGACACCATGATCCAAGGACAGAGGAGTATTGTTTTTCATGTGACAATGGAATGATCCCCCTTGCCTTCGGTGTGGAGAGTATGGAGTATATGAGATACATGAGCCCTATTTGACCCCCTGCATTAGGTGGTCAATACTTTCTGGTAAGAGTACATCCTTATCTATGGTGGTGGTGTAATCACAAGGTGGAGGTATTGCAAGAGGAATTATCCCTGCACGTTTCACCATTTGAAGACATTACACTGATGCCATTTAGAAGACACATGGACTGATTGTGTTTATTTCATTACTTATGTATAAAGCACAACACTTTTGTTTTTCATTTATTTTTATGTGATTATATCTCACGTCAGTGGTGCAACTATATATATATTATTATTAGGTGTATTTCACAAGCGCAGTTTTTTTTCTTTTTTTTTCTATTTTTCACTTTTTTATTTTGATATTACCTTACTGTAGCTGTGTTAAAGTTGTGTTAACATTTGTTTAAGATGGATGTCTTTGACTACAGAGATTCTCGCAAAGTGATCACAGATGGGGTCTTTGTCATCTCTCAAGGAGATGACAGTGATATAGGGGGTCTATTTGTTAGATTGAAAAATCTTTTGGTCTATGAAATACATGCCCAATGGGACATAACGTTCTTTGAACAGTACCTTTCTGATAATATGGTTCCCAGGAGCCTCCGATGGGAGGTTTAAGTATTTTAGCGAAGCAGGTTTAGGTTTTTAAATTTTTGAAAGATAATGCTATACAAAAATTGTCCAATTTAGATACCCAGATTAAAGAAATTAAAGATAAGCTACTCCCATTTAAAGATAGTGAGGAATACAAGGAGCGTTCTACCAACCTAAAGAAAGTTCTTGAAAAGGAAGAAAGTGAACAAAAAATTAAGAAGAAAAATAAATTTAATAGGGATAAAGGAGACTACCAAACAGGGATTGTCTTTGAATAGCAAAACAAAATTGCACTTAAAAAAGCATTTACGGATAATCCCACACCAGGGGTGGATAACAACCATAGGAGCCATTTGACCAATTGGACTCAGGCTCCTTATATTCAAGAAAACACCTCTAATTTAAGAACACTGGGGGTTGGAAATAGATTTAACCCCCAATTCCAACATCACCTTCCGAGAAGTGATAGGTTATCATCTAAAAAACTCTCCCCCCCCTTCACACCATGGGATAGTGGAGAGGAACAGTCCTTTCAGTACAGAGGGGAGCCCACCCAGTCATCTAGTTACAGCGTCCCGGTAATAATAGATTTGCCCCTCTAGGGAGAAATGATTATGGATATAATCAATCTCAAGGAGGCAATCACCATGGACGTGGAGAAGGTCCCCGCAAACAACAACATACGGGCCATGTACCTTTTGCATATGGTAACAGTGTGGTTACCATCAGAGGGAACCTGGGCCTCAGACATATGACAACCAATATCAACCAAAGCCATCAGGGGGACCAGGACCCTAGACATATGGGAACCAATATCGCCCTCACCTATCAGGGAGACCAAACAACCACCCCGTTTACCAGGGACCAGGTCCAAGGTTTCCAGGAAATTCATACTTCCAAGCAGGGGTGTTGCTAGGTCTACAAAAGATATGGGGCTAGAGCCCATAGTAGCGTAGTAAAGAAAGTCATACGCTTGGGCAGGCATACACATGTATATACAGTAATATACGTGTGGGTGTATATATATCCCCAGAGAGCCCCCCGCTTACATCAGGGTCCTCAGAGAGCCCCCTCCTTACATCAGAGTCCTCAGAGAGCCTCCCCCTTCCATCAGGGTACCCAGAGGGCCCCCCACTTACATCAGGGTTCCCAGAGAGGCCCCCTTACATTAGGGTCCCCAGAGAGCCTCCATCTTAAATCTGGGTCCCTAGAGAGCCTAGGCCTTAAAATCAGGGTCCCCAGAGAGCCTCTCCCTTACAACAGGGTCCCCAGAGAGCCCCCCCACTTACATAAGGGTCCCCAGAGAGCCTCCCCTCCCCTTGGGGACCCCTGCAGAGACTCTGGGCTATTGGCCTCAGATTCGGGGCTATAGCCCCAAAAGCCACCCCCTAGCAATGCCTCTGCTTCCAAGGCTCACACCCTGGACATTTCCAGTATGGGGTTTTGCCCCTAACAAGGACAAGGTTACAAAGAAATAAGGGGATAAGGAGAGGGACCAGAGGGGGGGGGGGAGTTGAATACAAGTGAAAAAGAAAAAGAGAGTAACAGGTGAAAGTATATATATTTTAAGCACCCAGGTTCTCTAGAAAGAAGAAAAAGCCATATTAGACAAAGGTTTAAAATTTGCTCTTACTAAACATCTGGAAAAATTCCAGACATTTATGGATGTACAAAAGTAAATTAAAAAATGAACATCATTAAAAGATACTTTTTGTCCAACCTATCCTCTGATATTCAATCTTCCTGTCTTTCTAATGCATAATTTTTTAACCCCCAAGGAGGAATGGCTTCCTCGGTGAGGGTGTTTAAAGACATGGTTCTCAGAGACCTGGATAAGGTTAAAGTGAGAAACATTAAAATGCAGGATCAGTTGGAAAGGGGACTTCAACAACTGTGTGATCGTAAGGATTTGATAGTTAGGCCGGGGGACAAAGGAGGTAGCATCATTGTGTTGGACAAAAAAGATTATGTGACAGAAATGAATAATATAATTAGTGATCATGAAACATATGTCCCATTGAGGAGGGATCCTGTATGTTCTTATAAAAATTAGTTGGTGAAGTTAGTCAATAGAGGTCATGCACAAGGACACCGGTTATATACTATCCTCCTAAGGTTCATAAAAATCCCATTTGCCCCCCGGGACGACCTATATTCAGTGGCATTGACTCTGTGATGTCCCGGGTGGGCAAATATATTGATACGTTTTGCAGTCGTTGGTGAAAAAAATGCCCTCATATGTTATAATATAATATATTATTTTAAACCCCCCTCTAGGTATCCCCTATTCCATAACCTTACTGGATATTACAAGTGTAGGGGTTGTCAAGTTTGCAACCTTAATGGTTGCAAAAAAAGAAAGGTGACAGATTTTTCTTCTAAAGTCACTTCAAAAACTTACACCATTAAATCATTCATCACCTGTAGGACTACACACGTAGCATATATGCTTCAATGCTTGTGTGAGTTACAATATGTTGGGCGCACCACCCGAGTATTGAACGTTAGACTCAATGAGCATATATGCCAATATTCGGAAGGGCTACAAAAATCATAGTGTCTCCAGACACTATGATTTGGTACATAATAGGGATCCAACTGAAATGCATTTTATAGGCATAGAAAGTTTTACCTCTCACTGGAGAGGCAGTCTAAAAGTCAGTGAACTGTCTAAAACTGAAACCAAATGGATTTTTCTTTTAAAAAGTTAAATTCCCTTTGGGTTAAACATAGACTGGGATGTGAACTTTTTTTTGGAAAAATCATGAAACCTACTATTTTAGAGCAATTTTGCATATTAAGAATCTTTTGCATCTAATTTTGGAATTGTTATATATTTAATTCTTATTATTGTATTAGTATTTGTAAATATTTGTGCCGAATGTTTACATTTGAATGTTGGGTAAGATACTGTTTAAGGGGGGCGTGGTCTGGTGCCACTCCAAGATGGACGTGTAGATCCGTAGCTCCCGTCCATGAGGTCCGGCATCTTCAGCTTTCTAGCTCTCGAGTCTCCCCTACTATGGTGAGAACATCCCGCAGCACCTCGGCTACCAGGTCCCGATCTCCACGGAGCCAAGAAACCCAGGGTGACAGACACATTCCCGAGATCTTCCGATCCCGCCCTAGGGGAAGGACGCAGGCCTCACAGTCAGCCTCCGCAAGCACGGCGTTTTCCCTGAGTGACAGCCCCCACCGCTCCGGAGCCCAGAGCCCGTCAGATATGGGGACAGAACAGAGACAGCCACCTGCTGTTAGCCTGGACGACTTACACAGCGTGGCTGCGGATATAAAAAACACTCTTATGGCGGCCATCTCGGACATGCGGTCTGACCTCCAGGCCATGTCAATCAGAATGGAGGAGGTAGAGGTGACACAGACACGCCAGGAAGCATCTTTATGCCATGTACAGCAAATAACTGAATCTCATGCAGTTCACCTGAGAGAAATAAACCGACACATGGAAGATCTCGATAACCGCGGGAGACGCCGCAACCTACGAGGGATCCCTGAATCAATCGACCCCAATCAACTGCCTCAAACAGTGACATCCATATTTAATGAGCTACTCGAGAGGCCCCAGGACACTCCAGTGGCTTTTGAACGTATCCACAGAGCACTACGCCCGAGGGGAAGAGATACAGATCCCCCTAGAGATATGGTTTGTTGCCTCAATGATTTCCCCCTTAAGGAAGAAATTTTGCGAGCATCCAGAAGTCGCAATCAACTTTCTTTCCAAGGCTCAAGCATCAAGATATACCAAGATCTTTCAAATATCACTTTGCAAAGAAGGCGCGAACTGAGACCATTACTAGACATACTAAGAGCCAGATCGATTGTGTATCGTTGGAAGTTTCCTTTTGGCCTCTCAGCAACGCACATGGGTCGCACAGCGCTTCTCAGGGTTCCAGAGGACCTAGAACACTTCTGTTCCACCCTGGACTTGCCAGTAGTTGCACTACCTGATTGGTATAGCGATTTCCGCCTACCACAAATGCAAAGAGCCACATCGATGGATGGCATCGCAGAAGCCGGCAACTTTAACCTTGGCCGTCGCCGCCCTCACCCAGCACCCCCTCACTCTCCGCTGAGAGATCCAGGAATGCCACGGAATGGCAGCCCCATGGCCTCCCCTGCCGCATCACCTAAACGGAGCACCCATGCTTGCTTTAATGGGTTTTTCTTCTTTTCCTTTTTTTTTGCTGTTTCGTTGTCACTTTCTGGTTTATCAAAGCTACCTGACACAGGAAGGATGACACCGAGTTCTACGCTCCCCTCGCCTGTACACCCTCAGAGCCTGTGAGAGACCAACGGACCTGTTACCAGACACTGCAACACCACCTTGGAATTCCTGATGACATCTCTATTTAAGTTCCAGAAGATATAACCACATAGTGCCTTATCTTTATCCCCACAACTCAGCCAGAAGGGAACATTGTCATTGCACTATGTAGTGAATCACCCCACGCAGAGAGAGGACACACTCCCCATCTGTTGTTCTACCCACCTTTTCTCCCGCCCTTTACTCAAGAAACCGACTCTGATCCTCCACTAATCACCTTGCCCGACTAAAGGAGTTAAAGCTTGGAACTTACCCTCTCACTGAATTAACAGGAAGAGAGACGTTTTAATATCCAACAGATGTCATACCGACTCTGGATCCCAATTTACGACAACACGATCCAGAAACATTCTTTGGATCCCCCTCTGAAGACATCTGCAGTATCTCAATACCCACCTACAACTCCTTCCTTCCTCTCCCTCCTTCCTCACTCTTTCTCTTGCCTCTTACTTATCCCCCCTTTTCCTACCATACCACCTTCTTCTAACTCATACTATATCACATCAACCCTACTAAAACTCTCCCCTTCTCACACTTACTTTGCCTTCCGTTGTGTCTCTCGCAAATAACGCATTCAAATGTCCTCATACTATGTTTATTGTACAAGCATTCACCCTTCCTCTTTCTCCTCTTATAGATATCTCTATCATATCAAATCGCTTCAACCAAGAGCTGAGGAGAGCTAACTGGGAGCCGAGAGGGACATGCTCAGGTAAGAAGGACAAAACACTACAACCAACCATTATACACATAAGGCCCAGAGGAGTAAAACTATCCTCCTGAATCAAACTTAAAGCACACCCTTATTCCCGTTTCCAGGGGATCAAAACACAGGGTATGTCTCATTAGTTTGCAGCTGAGCACGTCCCCCTTGGTCCTGGAGATGCTCTGTATAAGTTTCTCTTCTTCTTTCACAGGTATGCACGCATTGCAGTTAATACTGTTATTTCATTACCTCTCTGTTAGGGTTGTACCTGTAAGCTATTTCATAGCCTATGCCTTCTATTCCACCCTGTGTCAGGTAGACTAGACTGTTTACACTCAGTTAATAGTTTCAATATTTTCAATATTTTCAATATCAAGAATGAATAAAACATCCAAGATCTTTACCACTCAAAGGTATAGTGGTAATCTCTAGTTTAGGATGTACCTTGACCTATTCAATACTCCTCAACCACATGACACCTACACATGACCCAAGCGTCAGTAAGAACTCTCCCCCTGCAATAATAACAAATAGACCCCAATGATAATAAGATCTCTGGCACCTCACGGACTTTACACACCCATCATTCTCCTCCTCTCTCCCCAAGCCTATAACACACTCCCTCACCATAGTAAGAAATCATACACTTTTTTGTCGGGAACATTCAAGAGACAACTTCATATCTCTTTAGAAACCCTGACATGATACACAGGAAAATTTACACTTAGCCCCGATGACCTCAATGGGACACAGGACTCACTCCCTTGGTTGACCGTCACTTGCCACCTCCACCACCAGCGGACTCAGGTAGATACCGCTGACCCAAACCGGTTCCCCGCAGACTCTGTAAGTGGGACTGCAGGTCAATCCCCACAACCAGTATATCTCCCAGATTGCCCCCTTCATTTCCAACATCCACACTCCTCACCCTATACTACCCTTACTACCCACCCTCCTCCACATATCACTACTCCCCTCCCCCCCACTACATTTTTTATCATCCATATCCATCCCCCGTCTCTGACTTCCCTGCTGATAAACGATAAGCTAGGTAGCTTATACCTAGGCTAGCTGACAATGGCACACCGCCAAACATCACCCGCTAAGCTCTCCTTGAAAATAATTTCTTTCAATGTGAAAGGATTAAACATACCTGAAAAGCATTCGCAGTTACTAGCCCATATGCGAAGTGCAAAGGCAGATGTGGTTTTCCTCCAAGAGACCCACTTTGACGGTAACAATATACCTAAACTGACGAACCATTCTTTCCCCCACCACTTTCATGCCACAGCCCCAACCTCAAAAACTAAAGGAGTTTCCATACTCCTTTCCAAAAACGTACCCTTGCAAGTTACAGACACTCTTCTAGACGATCAAGGCAGATTCATCTTCCTTAAAGGCACGTTTAAAAAGAGACCGATCACTCTTGCAAACTTATATAGCCCCAACACTGCCCAAGTCCCCTTTTTCAGAACAGTGATAGAGAAACTAGCAGCCTTCCAGGAAGGCCTCTTAGTCTTGGGGGGCAATTTCAATGTCCCCTTAGATCCTCTAATTGACACTTCACAGGCAAATCTCATTTACCATACAGGGCCCTGAAACAAATCAAGGGTTGCCTCCAAGAACTTTCACTCCATGATGCATGGCGCATCCTCCACCCAAAAGACAAAGACTTTACCTTTTTTTCCGCTCCCCACAACAAATATTCTCGCATTGATTATCTATTTCTTTCACAACAAGACCTCTCGACTCTGACTGCGGCAACTATAGACCCCATGATAATATCGGACCACCATCCCATCTCCATGATTCTTACCTTTCCTGACATGCACCACAGAACGTACATTTGGAAATTAGACCCTACCCTCCTAACAGACGCAATACAAGTACAGGAGATCCGTTCCTGCTTAAAGGATTTCATCGAAAATGACACCCCAGACACGTCTCTCCAGACACAATGGGAAGCTCATAAATGTGTCATACGAGGCAAACTGATATCACTAGCTGCATCTATCAAAAGGGCGAAGAAAGCTACACTATCCAACTTATTTGCTAAACTGAAAAAACTTGAGACCCTACATAAACATACTCTAGCTCAACAAACGCACTCCGAACTAACGGAGATACGCACACTTATTAAGGAAGAGTTACATCACTGTCAGGGTACTCACCAGGGCCGAGATGCTGAGAGCGGCTCCCCTTGCAGCTGAGTGCGCTATACCCCTGGAGGTGGCACAGAGGGTATCAGGCACAGAGAGGCACGGGTCGCCAGGCACTAGTAGGAGCCTGCGTGTTGAACTTCTGTCTGGTAGTAGTCCGTGCAGGGTACACCCGGACGGTGATCAGCAGAGGAATCAGACTGGGGCTCCAACACCTTGGTCCTGAAGTAGATAACTGGAACAAAGTATGTAGAGAAGCCAGGGGGTCAAACACAGCAAGCCGGTAGGAAGGAAGTCCGTTTAAACAAGCCAAGGTCATACACAGGAATCAATCAATAGGAGAGTCCAAGACAGGCCGGGGGTCAAACACTGGAGCAGGCAGTAGCAAAGTCTTTAAAGAGAATACGGGGGTCAAACACTGGAGCAGACTGAAGAGGAATCCGTTAAGCAAGCCGAGGTCAAGGTGCAGGAGAAGTTCAAGGATGGTCAAGGAAATCCGGGTCACAACAGGCAGGAGTCAATAGCAGAACAAGGAACAGGAACACACAAGCTGAAATGACAAACCAGCAATAAGCCAGAGAGCTGGGCTGCCTTTTATAGGGCTAATAGGGGAACCCACGTGTGCGGCTAAGATGCGTACGTGCGTACGTGCTTACGCCGTTTCGCCATCCGCTGACTTGCACGTCTATGTGTGCCGTTACGCCGTGACGCGGTCTGCTGAATCGCGTACCCGCATACGCCTATTAGCCATTCTGCCACGCAGGCGTATAGGGAAATGCCGGTACTGGCAAACAAAGTTTCTGCTATTCCTCTGACAATCACAATCTCAAAAAAAGATTCATCTTGTCTCACAAACTCTTTTACGAATTTGGGAACAAGAGCGGCCACCTACTCGCACGGGCCCTCCGTAAGAAACAAAACAATAACACAATCCATCAGTTACATTCTGCTAAGGGACATCCCCTCACGCACACTGAAGACATAGCAAAGGAATTTGAAACATATTGTGCCTCTCTTTATGACTTGCGTATCTCTGCGCATGACTCGACCCCAGCACCCCAAAGGACTCTGAACATTGACGCGTTCCTAGAGCAATATGCCCCAGGGAAAATACCCCAAGAAACAATAGCATCCCTTGACTTACCGATTTCTCCCATGGAATGGGAACAGGCAGTTAAACAGCTTAAACCTGGAAAGAGCCCGGGACCTGACGGTCTCCCAGCAGACATTCTCAAGTACTCTCCAAACCCCCTTTCTTAAGACCTTTAATTCACTCTCCCCTACAAACCCTCTTACAAAGGGAATGTTGGAGGCCCACATTGTGGTCATCCCCAAAGAAGGAAAGGACCCCTCCCAAACAGGAAATTACAGACCAATTTCACTATTAAATGTGGACATAAAAATATTTTCCAAGATATTAGCCAACAGATTGCTACCCATATTGCCTTCCATAATCTCCCAAGATCAAGTTGGTTTCATCCCTGGACGAGAAGCCAGGGACAACACCATCAAAGCAATTAATCTACACCATATGATGTCCCAAACAAAACAAAAGGGCTTTTTCTTGTCACTAGACGCGGAGAAGGCATTTGACAGAGTGTCCTGGGAATACATGTCGGTGGTTTTACGAGCCATAGGTCTGGGACCGAAGTTGATTGGGCTTATCCTATCGTTATACGGCAACCCCTCAGCTAAAGTAAGGGTCAATGGCACTCTGTCAAACGCCTTCCCTATCCGCAATGGAACAAGACAGGGATGCCCCCTGTCACCTATTCTCTTTGTCCTCACCCTCGAACCCTTCCTCCGCAAACTCACAATTAACCCAGACATAAAGGGAATCAGGTCTCCGAAGAAGGAGTACAAATATGCTGCCTACGCAGATGATATATTACTGTTCCTCACGCAACCACTGACCACTCTGCCAATACTATTATCTGAATTCAGGCTCTTCCAGACCTTATCCAACTTAAAGATCAACTTCACCAAATCTTTCGCCCTAAATATATCACTACCCCAAAGTCAAGTAGATCAATGCAAGGAAAATTTCCCCTTCCTTTGGAAACATGATTCGATCACATATCTGGGAACTCAAATCCCTTCCAAAATCTCTGATTTATATGCCAAAAATTTCCTCCCCCTTCTAAATAAACTAACTTCGGATCTCAAAACCTGGAACAAACCGATCTTCTCATGGTTTGGTAGGGCGGCCATACTAAAAATGAACGCTCTACCAAGGATTCTATATCTCTTACAGACGCTCCCGATACAGATCCTTCCTTCCTTCTTTAAAACTTACAGACAGATATGTTCCAGCTTCCTATGGGGGAAACACAGACATAGGATCGGTCACAACCAACTTACCCGTCCGAAAAACCTAGGAGGCATAGGCCTCCCAAACATTCTTCACTACCACACAGCCACTCACCTGGCCAGGATAGTGGATTGGAATGTCCATACTCAACAGAAAGACTGGGTCTCGTTAGAGGCTTCCTTCACAAAACTAAACTTGAGCTCACTCCCTTGGATCTCCCCAAACCATCTCTCCCCGGACATTCGCTCACACCCAACGATAGGACCCACCATACAATACTTTCACCAAGCATGTAAAAAAACATCCATATCCTCTATCCCCAGCCCACTGACTCCAATAAAGCTGAACCCCGACTTCCCTCCAGGAATGCTTCACCAATATCTGTCGGCCAATTGGTCGCAGGAACAAATCAGAGCCCACCAATTTTATCACCAAGGTAACTTACTCACGGCAGCTCAAATTGCCGCCCGTTCAGAAAAATCACCTATCCCTCCATGGACATACATGCTGATAGCCCATTACCTCAAAATCCTAGACAAAAGCGGTCACTGTTCCAGACCGCTCAATCCTTTTGAATCACTATGTACCAAGATAACACCACAATCGCATCTTATCTCCTACATACACAACCTCCTCTTCGCTGATCTCAAAGCAAATGAAAGCCGGTCATGCAGAAAGTGGGAGGAAGATTTATCTATCCAAATCACGGAAGACAGATAGGAACAAATATTTCTGAACATACATAAGGGCTCAATTAATGTCACCACCCAAGAAAATGGGTTCAAAATCCAGGCTAGATGGTATCATACCCCAGAGCTGTTACATAAATTTAAAGCTGTCATCCCCGAAACGTGCTGGAGATGTCACCAAGAAAAGGGTACCCTTCTTCATATCTGGTGGTCTTGCACACCATTGCAAACCTTTTGGGCTGAGGTCCATCGCATAATCATGCAAGTTACCACCTACAAACTAGACTTCACACCTGCCCAATTTCTTCTACACCTCTCATCTTTGTCGCACACTACGTATCACAAATCGCTTATGATGCACATGATCAATGCAGCAAAACAATGTATCCCTATACATTGGAATTCAAAACAAATACCCACCCTCCAAGAATGGTTCACCAGAATAAACAGAGTAGCAGAAATGGAACAGCTCATACATATTTCACGAGACAGGCCGACAAAATTTAGTCACAAGTGGGCCTGCTGGATACATTACCAATCTTCACCTGAATACAAAGACACGCTAAACCCACCCACCTAAAGTAGATCTAAATCTGATGACCCATAGGTCATAAAATCCAAACTCTCCACCATCAATTCTTCCTTACTACATCGGGGTTTTTCCCCAAGATCAACCCGATATCCCTTTGAAACATTACAACTAGATAACATATATCAAGGGAAGTCAGAGACCCCCCATTCCCACCCCCCCCTTTTTTTTCTTCCTCTTTTTTTTTCATTTTTCTTCCCCTCTCCTCCTCTTTCCCTTCCTCTCCCTCCATGCTCCCCCACCTCCAATTGCCACCCCCCCCTCGCCTCCCCCATTCCCCACGGCCTACATACAGACACCCACGTAGGCAAATAACTTCTCCACTTCACCTACCTATCAAATACCCAACCGGCATAACGAACTCTAAACAAACACGACGATACTCGAAAAGCTCACTAACCGGACCCACTGTGAGACCCAATAAGAACTATATCTCACCTCCGACAGAAGTTTTACTTGTTTCTCTCTGTTCAAAACTCGCATATCGACTCTCTTAATGCAAACAGAATACAACGTCTATAGAAAGTCGGTTATCAGTCAATTAAAACCAGATTATAGAAATAAGTTGGGTATATATCCCTTTCACAACTCACCTAGCATGGAAGTGATTACCAATACTAGCTGGGATATTCTGTTACTGTTTACCTTATGACTGTATCATTTACAATGTTTAATACATAATGAATGATTACTGTATTGACTTCATACTCACCAATAAAATACTTTGAAATAAAAAAAGATACTGTCTATGTCCACTCCTATCTACAATCATACCTTGGATAGCTTAATATATATTTTTTCCTCGGAAGTGTTATAAATTTAAGATGGGAGACACAGGCTTCCTATTTCCACCACTGGTTAATATCAACCAACTGAGAGTGCTCCGTTTGGTATGTGAGTGACACACAGAGGCAGAAAGAGGCTTTTCTCTGGATGACGTTATGGTTAATCAGAGTGAGGTGTGGTAAAAACAGAAAGCCACAGAGTAAGGAAGATGAGAGTGAGGCTTGGACAGCAACTGTAAGTATTTATAGCGAGGACAGGAAGAAATGCCTATACACCGGAAGAAGTCCTTTTGCGATGAAACCCGTCGGGTTTTAGACAAATATTCCTAATATTCCTAAGATTGAGCCAACGATTGTTCTGGCTGAGGAAGATTTTATATATGTAATGGCATATTGATGCATTACTGGAATAAAGCCCATTTTTAAAGGATTTTACACTATTGGCGTTTATCTTTTTGCTGACACATACCACTAGACACCATAATCCGCGAACAGAGGAGTATAATTTTTCATGTGACAGTGGAATGATCCCCCTTGCCTTCGGTGTGGAGAGTGACTGTGGATGGAGTATATGAGATACATGAGCCCTATTTGACCCCCGTAATAGGTGGTCAATAATCTCTGGTAAGAGTACATCCTTATCTATGGTGTAATCACAAGGTGGAGGAATTGAATGAGGAAGTATCCCTGCACTTTTCCCCATTTGAAGGCATTACACTGATGCCATTTTGAAGACACATGGACAGGAATGATACCTGCCTGTTTTTGGGAAGAAGAGGTACCCCTAGCAGAAGGGGTAGTTGCTTGGGTGATACCACTGCAAGTGAGAAAAGAGACCACTGAGGGGCCACCGCCACCAAAGGCCAGTGAGGGGAGCCCAGGATCGGTTGGCGCAGATTCCTATGTGGCTAATGCTCCTCCTGCCTCGTTCTTCACAGATTTGAGCCTGCTAGTTGAGAGCTTGGTGAAGAATGGCTCCGGCAATGTAAACCAAGGGTATTGGAGACTCTGGTTCTTCTACTTTTGTCAACTCCAGTTGGAGAGGAGGAGTTTGAGACTTTGATGAGTCAGGCCATCCAGGCAGTAGAGTAATGTAGTGTTCAGGAAGCTTTGAAGTGACAGTGACTTAGTGAGAGCCTTCAAGGCCCTGCAGCCTAAGCAATCCATAATCTGAGAATAGGAAAGAAAGCTTGTGTCGCTATGGACTATATAGAAGCTTTGTATGCTGTATTTAGGGTTGAGACGATCTTGGATCTTTCGTACAAGTTCAATCATACTCACCAACAAAGAGGGGAGAGACTCTCAGAGTATATTTCTCAATTTGACAGAATGCTCCACCAGATTATCCTTGAAGTGGATGTAAACCCGAAAAACATTTTTTAATTAAGGCTTGTAACTTTTACAGTATTGGATTTCATGTCATTTGTGCCCAGTCTTGCCACGAAGAGTTAATCCAGCTCTGAGCAATCCTCTTATCTTTTTTCAGTGAGATAAAAATGGACAGACAGTCAGGTCTTCTCCTGTGCTGTGAGTGACAGGTGATTTACATATCTCATTCACTAGCCTTAGATAGGCATTCTGTGTACTTCACAATTCACATCTCCCTCTCCCTCCCCCCTCCTCACCCCCTCCTCACCCCCTCCTCACCCCCTCCGCTCTTTCTTCTCCAGCTCTCCCAGGATTGGCTGCCTTTTCTGGGTTTTGACTGGATGTTTCTCATCATGGGGTGTGATCCACAGATCAGTGTGAGAGGAGGAAGTCCAGTGAACTCACAGGATGGCCAGTAGAAGATATACAGACAAATAATTTGATTTAGGGGAGATGTATCTACTCAGAGCTGGGCAGAGGAGAATGTCCAGTGATCTGATTTCTGTTATGGTGCAGTATGTGTCTGAGGTCACCTGATCACAGTTGCAACATTCCTTTTCTTTCCAATATTTTTTTATTGAATATAGTGTATGAAAAATATACAATACATATTTCTCAAATATAAACACCAATGTAGAAAAGATTAAGAGAACAGAGCTCGGCCAACATGGCCTACACACAGTACATGTAGCAAAATGTGACATTTTTACTGGTGAGTATATCAGTTCTACATCTGTCTGTCCTTATATTTTAGTTGCCCCAGAATCGTTACCTTATCACTTATGTATTCTTTGTGGAGAGGCTGTGGCACCAGGAGCCCACCCGTCCACCCCGCATGGGATCTACTCTGCAGACGAGAGGCCCCCGACCCCCCAATCCCCCCCACTTGCAAGCAGCAATGCTACTATCGCTTCTTGATTCTTTGCTAATGTTGCGAGGGCAATAACACCAGACAGGAAAACCTACAGAAACTAGTAAATGTGGAGAGAGGAAAAGTTAAGGAGCAAGGGAGCAGAAAAAGAAGAAAAGAAGAAGTAGGGGGAAATGTTGGGGTTGAGTGCACCCCTAGGGAACTTCTCTGAGATCCATTAATTATCGAAGCCCACAGATAGGTATGTCAACCATGGTTCCCAGATCCTGTCGAAAACCCGTTGTTTATCCGATAGAATTGCCGACAGGCGTTCATTAATCATGATCCATGTCAGTTTAGCTTTTACCAGTTCAAATGGGATCAGGGGTTTTCTCCAGGATCTAGCAATCGCAATTATAGATGCTGTGAAGACAAAGGATATGAGTTTTTTCGTGTACCGAGGCACGCCTTCCACTGGACATCCCAGTAGTGCCTGTTGTGGGGATTTGGTTAGGTTAACTTGGGTCAATGAGTAGATGAAATTATAGATGCGTATCCAATACCGTCTAACCTTAGGACAGGACCACCAAGTATGGTATATCGTGCCCTCCCCTCCACACCCCCTAAAACATAATGGGGATGCGCCGGGGATGTATGTAGTGATTCTCGCCGGAACCATATACCACCGTAATAAGACTATATAATTCGCCTCTATTAGGGAGGTATTTATATAACCTTTTGAGGCTAATTGAGCCGTATTAAACCACGTGTCCATTTCCATCGTTTCCTCCATATCTTGTTCCCACTTTTGCATGTAAAATAATTTTTCTGACTTAGAGGAAAAAATACCATAAATATTAGATATGTGACCTTTATGTTTATCGAAGGACCTGCATAAATATTCCATTGGAGTAAACGTCATAATGTCAGCTTTGCGCTGTAGAGTTTTCAGGAAATGTACTATCTGGAGGTAGTGATAGAGTTCTGTGTTAGGTAATTGGTATTTTTCTATAAGGAATTGCTTCGATAGTATACCTCTATGGTCACATAAGTCGGCTATACGAATCAAGCCCTTATTGGTCCACCATAATAATCTTTGAGGATTAAGACCCGGGGTGAATTCTGGGTTGCCCGTTAATGGGGCCAAGGGAGCATGAGGTGAGCAGAAGGCAAAAGGTTTTTCTATCCCATAAACCTAATGAGAATGATAATGTGGGGCATAAAATGGTAGGTCTGTCTTTCATATGGAGCCACATCAAATGGCTAATCGGTTTTGTAGGGTATGGGGATGATTCCAGCTTCATCCAAGAAGGTTGAGGTAGTCCAGAGTGAGTGCGAATTAATTGGGCCAATTGGGCTGCTTCAAAATACCTAACCAAATTTGGTACTCCCAACCCCCCTTTAAGTCTGGGGGCGTATAGGGTTCGCTGATTGACCCTGGGTCTTGTGTCTCCCCAAATGAACTGCATGATCTTTTTCTGAAAAACCTTAAGATCAGTCCTATTGATTGCTATTGGAAGGGTTCTGAACAAATACAACAATCTTGGTAAGAGATTCATCTTAATGGAATACAGTCTGCCAAACCATGATGGAGGGCTTTTAGCCCATGACAATAAGTCTGCTGATAGCTTCTTATAGAGAGGGGGGTAATTGGCCTGATACAGAGTCTACAGATTATTGGTTAGAAAAATTCCCAAATATGGGAGTTTATTTTGTTGCCATTTAAACTGAAATGATTTTTGGAGAAGTTGTACAGTCTGTGGTTCTAGGGTCAGATTTAGGGCTTCAGATTTAGAATGGTTTATTGTGAGACCTGAGAACGCGGTGAAGCGCCTCAAGACTCGGTATAAGTTAGGAAGGGACGTGATCGGAGAGGAAAGGAACATAAGGATATCATCGGCGAACAGAGAGCATTTCTGCTCCCCGTCTCCGCAGCATATGCCTTTTATGTCTTGGTGATTCCTAAGCTTTATCGCTAGGGGTTCTAATGCTAAGATAAATAAAATAGGAGAAAGGGGGCACCCTTGTCTTGTTCCCCTGTGTATGTTAATTGTGTGGGATTTGTAGCCTTTTATCTGGATTTTGGCCGTGGGTGTGTTGTACAGTACTTGTAATATATTCAGAAAATGAGGCCCAAATCCATATCTTCTCAATGCGTAGTATATATACTCCCACGTTACCGAGTCGAAAGCCTTACAAAGGTCTAACGACAAAATCATGCCCCTCCGCGACCCCAGATTGTCCCAGTTTGAGTTAAGTGCTGCAATGATATCTATCGCACGTCGGGTTTGATCAGGGGCCTGTCTATTTGGAACAAATCCCACTTGATCAGGGTGGATATATTTAGCCAGGAAAGAATTAATTCTGGTTGCCAAGACCTTGGTCATTAGTTTAAGGTCCACATTAATGAGCGATATCGGGTGATAATTTACAGGATCCCCATGATCCTTTCCTGGTTTAGGGATTACTTGAATGAGGGCCTCATTTTCATGTAAAGATAAAGGGTTGCCTTTCCGTATCGCATTAAAAAAGGAACACAAATGAGGAGTCAGTATGGCTGCAAATTTTCTGTAATAGTGGCCCGTAAAGCCATCTGGGCCAGGTGCCTTTGAGGGGTTCAAGCTCTTAATGGCTGCCAGTATTTCTCCTTCCGTGAAGTCTGCTTCCATTAATTCTGTGTGTTCCTGTTCTAATGTTGGCAAGGAGATGTCATTGAAAAACTCCTCTGCTCGGTCCTTGGGAAATGGGGTGGGCTTATTATACAGATCAGTAAAGAATTTTGAAAATTCTTGAAGTATCTCTTGGGGGTTTTGGGTAATTTTCCCCTCTCGAGTGCGCAGTCTAGGCATGGCAGGGTTAAATGGTCGCGGTGTAAGTTTTCTAGCTAAAAGTGTGGTAGGTTTGTCTCCCTTGGTATAGTAGTGATGCCTAGACCAGCGTAGAAATTTCTCAGCTTTGGTTGTTAGACTAAGATTTAATGCCGTTCTAGCTGTGTCTATTTTATGTCGCAGGTCAAGATGAGGGTTAGATTTTTGTTCCTGAACTATTTTATGTAATTCATTTTCTTGTTGTTGGATTTTTTGTGCATCATCCCTTTTTTTCCTAGAGGCCACTTGAATCAATGTGCCACGAATGGTGGCTTTATGTGCCGCCCAATTAATACTTGGGGACGTGTCGTTAGCTCGGTTAACTGTAAAGTATTGTTGTATGGCCTTCTCAATTTCAGTGTATATAATAGGATCATTTAGTAATGATGCGTTAAGTCGCCATATGGAGGGTTTTGGTCTTTTCCACAAGTCAGACAGTGCCATTAGCACTAAGGAGTGATCTGACCATGAGCTAGGTACTATTTTGACTGATTCGATTGAGGGTAAAAGTGAAGATTGCGTTAATAAATGGTCTATGCGCGAATACATTTATGGACCTGAGAATAATGAGTATAGTCTCTGGTGGTGGGATGGGAATCCCGCCAAGTGTCTATTAGATCATAGGAGTGTAAGATCCGGGCCAGTTTGACTCCCTGTTTGGGAATATGTTTCAGGACAGGTTTATGTATATTGGTCCTGTCTGCGGCTTGATCTAAGGAGACATTACTATCTCCTCCCATTATCACTTGGCCTTGTACATGAGGCATCAGTGTGCGCAACATGGTTTCGAAAAAAGTCACCTGACCCGTGTTGGGGGCGTAATATGAAATGAGAGTGACGGCACTGTCGTTTACTTTCCCTGCCACCATGACATATCTCCCCTCCTTATCTCTAATGACTGTTGAGGGGGTAAATGGAACCCTTTTTGCAATGCAAATCGCTACCCCTCTTTTTTTATCCACCCAATTAGATAAGTAAATCAAGGGGAACCTAGCATTTAGATATTTGGGAGCTGAGGTGCGTGAGAAGTGCGTTTCCTGGAGGAGCAGAAAATCTACATCTAGTTTATGGTAGTCAAGGAAGGCTTTAGCGCGTTTAGTAGGGGAATTCAGACCTTGCACGTTATGTGTTAATACTTTAGTGTGTGAAAGAGGTACCTGTGAATTTAGCATCGTGGCCTGGCAGACCGTACTTGCCTGTTGTAGATGTTCATCCAGACTCTCGAGAAGGAAGAGTTTTGACAGGCTTCTCCAGCTTTCAGGCCCATGGGTGCACTCAAGTATATAGGGAAAACAGAAGAAAAGAGAAAAAAGAAGTTAATGTTGGGATAAGATGGACTGGACCAAAGTCCACCTGTCACCTCAGAGATTAAGTACATAAGAAACTGAATTATCATCATAAACATATTCTTATTGGTCCTGGAGACGGTAGTCTCTACTAAGTATGGCGAGGTTGTTTCCATCTAAGCGATGAAGACAAGCTCGTCTGGGAGTGGCATGTGGTTTCGCCTCGGCGCTTTCCGTATAAGGCATTGTAGTGGTATAGAGGGGAGTCAGTTAGATCCGGAAGGTTTAAACTATTACAATACCTCTATTCTAACTAAACTTAAGCAATAGTAATCTAAATTTAGCATTAGATTGGGGGGTTCAGGATGCGTCATATCTAGAGAAACATTCTAGAAGAGAGCAAATAAACATGGGTGAAACAGCTCTAATCTAATTTCTCAATTTCAAGACAGGGATTTTACCCCTCTAGGATGTAGGCAGTCTCTTTAGTGTCCTGAAGATAAATAAAGATAGCTAATGTTAGCCAACAGGGCAAAATTTAAACTGCTAAACTGCTAAAGGGGGGAACCCGTACGGGTTTACTGTAGTACCCTATATTAGGGTGTAGTGGATAATTCTCCTAAAAAAAATAAAAGTTAGAAGAGTAGAAAAACGGGTTTCATCTTCAACTTCATCCGTCCGGTCCGGTTGCTAGATGTCCCCTTCTAGAGGAAAATCGCTGGCGTTGTTGTTCCCAAAGGGGCGAGATTGGGCGATCCATTTCCTGTTGTGCTTTGGGGGCCAAAGAGTCCCTGGATATCAAACCAAGACCCAAAAGGATATCTTCTCCATCTGGAAAATTTGCAAAGGAGTATGTTTTCCCCTTGAAGGAAAAAGATAGTCGAAACGGAAACGACCACCGATATTTGATTTGGTGATTAGTGAGCTGTGCCAATAATGGTTTCAGGGCCCATCTTTTTTGGATAGTCATCTGCGAGATGTCCGCGAAAATTTGTATCTGGTGACCCAAGAGGTTTATATCGCCCTTTGCCCGGGCTATAGACATTATTTGTTCCTTGATTCTATAAAAATGTGGATTGACTATGACATCTCTAGGAGGACCATCTTGTCTTGGTGCCGTCAGAGCTCTATGTACCCTGTCGATTTCCATGTGCTGTGGGGAAATGTTTGGAATCAGATCTTGCATGAGAGTATGTACCGCGTCTTCTAGATCAGTAACTGCCTCTGGTAGACCGCGGATTCAGAAATTATAGCGTCTGGATCTATTTTCCTGATCTTCAATTTTGGCGTTGGCTTGGTCTAATTCAGTGGTTCTCAACTCCGGTCCTCAGGACCCACCAACAGGCCAAGCTTGCAAGATAACTAAAATACATCACAGGTGATATCATTTGCTGCTCAGTGATTGCAGTATTCTTGTCTGCATCTCCGCAAGGTAATACTTAAAATCGGGCCTGTTGGTGGGTCCTGAGGACTGGAGTTGTGAACCACTGGTCTAATTGATCTTGCAGTGAGGCTATCATACTTGAGTTTTGATTTACCTTTCGCACTGTGCCATCCATTTTGGATTCAATGGTATCCAGTCTGTCCCCTATATCATTAAAGTCATGCTTCATTTCTGCTGTAATCAGTTGGCAGGCTTTTGTAAGCTCTTGCTGTAGTAATGCTGAGAAGCAAGCAAGGAGGACAGAATCCCCAGAATATGTTGCTGGGGGTGGAGGCTGTTGTTCACTTCCTATGCTGTTTTGGCTTAGTGCAAGTTCTGCTATTTCAGCCATGTTCCTCTCCATGGAGGAAGCAGGGGAATCTGCGCCATCTAGTGCCCCCCCCTGATAAGTGTGGGAGGGGGAAAGAGAGAACCGTGGGGACCCATCTTTTTGCAGTCCTGTAATATCTTCCTGTGACTGGGAGGAGAAGGGGTCTCGTTCTCTGTCTATGCCTGCAGTCCCAGTGTTGTGGGGAGAGGATCTTTGTGCAGGGAGGCCTCCATGTCCCTGGGTCCCGCTCACCTGCTTTGCTGTATCAGCCTCCGTCCTCCGTCCCGACGCCATCTTGGATGGGGGAGTCCTTGCTGCAGCGTTCCCCGAACAGAACGAATAGTTAGAAGTCGGTGGTTTTTTTTTGGCTGTCCCCCCTCCTCTCCGGTTCATAGTGCGGATCGCTCGAGGAATGGCGATGTGTGCGGCTTCCCTTCCATGTGCACTCGCAACATTCCTTTTCATTACTAGGATGTGTTATGTGGGGGAGGGGTAGATGTCTCACTTTTCATAATTACACCCAGTAAGGCTGCATGAGCTCAAAGCTTACAGCCTACTCGTGTCACCTGACTGCTTCTACCAAGTCCCTGCTTGTGTCACCTGACTGCTCCCACCAAGTCCCTACCCATGTCGCCTGACTGCTCCCACCAAGTCCCTACCCGAGTCACCTGACTGCTCCTACCAAATCCCTACACGAGTCACCTGACTGCTCCCACCAAGTCCCTACCCGAGTCACCTGACTGCTCACACCAAGTCTATATTTTCTTGTACAAACATCACAATGAATAAAGAAGTCATCCTCTTCAGCCTGCACCACAATGTATTTTCCATCCCCACCTTTTACCCAAATCATCGCTGTCTAATCATGACCCAAACATCTCCATCCTGTCATATCCCATACCCATCTACATGACACAGGAGTTGGTCAGAGAGTGTGTGGACATGATACAGGAGTTGGTCAGAGAGTGTGCAGACATGATACAGGAGTTGATCAGAGAGTGTGCAGACATGATACAGGAGTTGATCAGAGAGTGTGCAGACATGATACAGGAGTTGATCAGAGAGTGTGCAGACATGATACAGGAGTTGATCAGAGAGTGTGCAGACATGATACAGGAGTTGATCAGAGAGTGTGCAGACATGATACAGGAGTTGATCAGGGAGTGTGCAGACATGATACGGGAATTGATCAGAGAGTGTGTGGACATGATGCAGGAGTTGGTCAGAAAGTGTTCGGACATGATGCGGGAGTTGGTCAGATAGTGTGTGGAAATGATACAGCAGCTGCAAAATGTGGGCGTGGCTTAAATTGTGTAGCTGAGTATAATGGTCCGTCTGTCATCCTGCCGAGCCAGGCACATACTTTTTCACTCCTCAGAGACAATAAATGAATTTTGCTTTATTGAGGGGATATTAAGCTTTGATAGGGATGTGGACTCATGAGATGTCCAGGTGGTCAAACATTGGAACATGGGACTCTATATATATATCCTGTATATACTCCATTTCTCCTCCTGTACATCGCTTCCTCTCTTTTGAGTATCGCTCCATACTCCTCCTGCACATTGCTTCCTCTCTTCTGAGTATCACTTCATACACCTCCTGCACATCGCTTCATATCTTCTGAGTATCGCTCCATACTCTTCCTGTACATCGCTTCCTCTCTTTCGTTCTCCAGACTAGCTAGCACTGTAGGCTTGACACTGACTCAGCCAGGCCTAAAGCAAATGCCCTTCACAGGCAGGGACTGCGGGCCCCTATGGTGTAGCAAAAAGAAAATAGTAAGTTCTGGTACTAGCTGTCCCACATGCGGCTACTGATCCCAGTCATCCCTCTTCAGGCCCTGCCAGCCCTCCTGGCTGCAGCTGCCTGACTCCACTGCCCACAACACCACAGTCCTCTCCTCTGGTTCTGTACCCATCTCCAACTGCACTCTCCCAGTCCTTTTCAGGTGTGTCTCCCCAGTCCTCATGACTGTGCATTCCACTCACCAGCCCTCTTGGCTGCAATTGATAGTTCCTCTCCCTGGAGACTTGCCTGGTAGTACTCTCTCCCGCTGTGCTCTTTTGCTCCCCCTGTGCCTCCTGTCCGGGACACCTCCACATTTTTTTTTAGCGAGCCCTGTCTGCACCCAAGCCCAGGCCCAAGGTCACCCCCTCAGACTGGGGAGCTCCCTCCAAGGCCCCAACAGCCTCAGTAATTAAACTCCAACTCTTCTACCCGACAACTTCTCCCAAACTGGGCTGACCCTGGGTATTTGAGGAGGCCTGCCCCCTGCCAATTCCAATTTGGGTATTGATCAGGGGGTACTCAGCATAATCCAGGCAGCTCCACCTCCCCTCTCCTCCTCTCTTTCCAGAACCTTCTAGAGAGCTCTGAAAACAAGAGGGAGGTTTCGGTGATGCTGCCTGTGAGTCGCCCAGCTTCTACCGTGAGCCACTTAAAGCCCAGATTAAACAAAAACAAACAGGCCTGGCTACCAACCAGGCCTGCCTAAATTTACCTACACTAACAACTCCCACTCTAGCACCTACACTACTAGAGGGTGCTACAATTTGCGTACAATATTGGACGTTGGCTTAAAGGGGTGTGGTTTAATACATCTGAGATGACTTACATAGTGCAGAATGTGGTAATGTTAAATAGAGAATGTACAGTGCAGAGTGGACAGCGGTGGGTAGTAAATGCAGGAGAGGGGTGTGGAGTATATGGATGTGGGTAGTATGTGAAGGAGAGGAGTTCAGAGCGTATGACGGTGGGTAGGATGTGCAAGGAAAGGAGTGCGGAGTGTATGGAGGTGGGTAGTATGTGCAGGAGAGGCGTGCAGAGTGTATGGAGGTGGGTAGTATGTGCAGGAAGAGGAGTGCGGAGTGTATGGAGGTGGGTAGTATGTGCAGGGAGAGGAGTGCGGAGTGTATGGAGGTGGGTAGTATGTGCAGGAGAGGAGTGCGGAGTGTATGGAGGTGGGTAGTATGTGCAGGAGAGGATTGCGTAGTGTATGGAGGTGGGTAGTATGGGCAGGAGAGGAATGCAGAGTGTACAGTGGTGGGTAGTATGTGCAGTTGAGGAGTGTATGGAGGTGGGTAGTATGTGCAGGAGAGGAGTATGGAGTGTATGTAGGTGGGTATAATGGGCAGGTGAGGAATGCAGAGTGTACAGTGGTGGGTATTATGTGCAGGATGGTGTCAGTAGGACAGTGGACAGTGTCAGTAGTTCTTTTTTTATTTTTTATTTTTTTACAATTACATTTTTTTTAATTATTTTTTTCAAAATGCTTTTTTGGGGACCAATGGATGGTGTCAATAGAGCAATGAAAAGTGTCAGATTTTTTTTATTTTTATTATTTTTTACAATTTTATTTTTACAATTTTTTTTTTACAATTTATTTTTGTATTTTTTTTTCACAAAGATTGGGGGTTGGGTTTTATTTTATAAATATATTTTTTCCAGTGCTTTTGGGGAAGGGGGTGGTGGTATGGGGCAGTGTACGGTGTCAGTGGGGCAGTGGTCGGTGTCGGTGAGGCAGTGGTCGGTGTCGGTGAGGCAGTGGTCGGTGTCAGTGGTCTGTGTCAGTAGGGCAGTGAACGGTGTTCAGTGGGCAGAGGACGGTGTCAGTGGGGCAGAGGACGGTGTCAGTAGGGCAGTGGATGGTGTCAGTAGGGCAGAGGACGGTGTCAGTAGGGCAGTGGATGGTGTCAGTGGGGCAGTGGATGGTGTCAGTGGACGGTGTCAGTGGGGCAGTGGATGGTGTCAGTGAGCCAGTGGACGATGTCAGTGGGGCAGTGGACGATGTCAGCAGGGCAGAGGATGGTGTCAGTGGGGCAGTGGATGGTGTCAGTGGGGCAGTGGATGGTATCAGTAGTTTTTTTTAATGGAATGTATTTTTTTTTTTAATATTTCAATTTGTTCTTAATTTTTTTTACAATCCTTTTTGGGGGACGGGAACAGGGGGTGGGGCTTTGGACTCTGGACCCCTGACATCTCCCCATTGAGACAGAGAAAGGGACAGGGGACACAGATTCCCCAGTCCTTTTCTCACCACTGAAGATGAAGCTCAGCGGCTCCTCTCCATTCATAAACTGAAGCAAAGTAACACACAGTTTATTCTGCTCAGTTATCACATGACATAGCGAGTGGTAACGAACGCTCTCTATGTCCCATTCAGAAAAGGAAGGGACCTTCCTTCGCTCTCCATCCTGACAGATTCCCCCCGCACAACCTGCGAGAGAGGAGAGGAGAGAAGCCGGTTGCAGGGGATGAGGGGGGTGGAGAAAAAGGATAAGGAGACACAGCGGGCGGATAAGAAGGACATGGAAGGGGTCAGAGATAAAGGGGGGGTGTTGGAGGAGAACACAGATGCTGGAGGAGGAGGAAGACAGGGAGACAGTCGGGGATGATTAGTGCAGTGGGGGACAGCTATGAGCACCGATCTCCCTGCATGGGTTTTCATCAGCTGCTTCTCCTTCTCTCCCTCCCGCGGCTGTCAGCTGAAAAACCTTGCAGGGAGATCGGTGCTTACACTGGATGTCACTGAACATCCATGTGTATGTGTGCAAGACTGGCAGGGCCGTAAGCACGCTCTGCTTTTGCCCAGAATATGCTCCGCCTCTCCTGTGCGCGCTCTAGCCAAGGGGAATGTAGAGGTGGGCGGGGAGTCTGCTGATGTCATGACTCCACCCACTGAGCACCGCACAACAGACCCGCCCCCTGATCCTGAAGTTTTTCGGGGCTCCAAATAGAGAAGGGGAGATATTTGAAAGGTAAGGATACATGCAGGAAGCATATATATCGTTATAGTTCAGCACTATGCCATTACTTTATAATTGATGAGAGTGGGTTTACATCTACTTTAAGAAGCGTATTGTCCCGAAAGATGCTGATCAAACTCATCTCGATCGGGTCTTGCAAGGGGCCCATCCCAACCATCCCATCGTTTTAAAACTATTACTGAAGAAAGCACAGGCAGTTCCAACTTACCCTGAATTGATTAGAGTAGTACGTGAGAGTTGAGTGCCGGTGGAGGAAAGAGAGAGAAAATGTCTGCTCATTTTGTCCAGGTTGAAGCTGGTTTCTCGGATAAAGACAGTGAAATAGAACCAGAACAAGAAGGAACTGTCAGTCCGGACAACAGGAAACCAGTTGGCAAATCAGGGCCAGTAGAATTGATGATCCAAGTTGCCCAGTCAAAGCCTTCCCAAACTAAGGGAAAGAGATGTTTTGGATGTGGGGAAGCTGGACATTTCAAGGCTAATTGTCCTAAAGCAGTAATCAGCCTGCAGTTGCCTACAGAAGTATTAAAAGCATTACAGAAGATACTCTTCTTGAAGCCAGGGGGAAACTTACGGGGACCTCAGTGAAGGAGCCAATTTAGCATCCCAGAGTAAAACAGAGCTCCAAGCCCAAGAGGGAGGCAAAGAAGAAGCAGAAACCAAAGTCCTACACTCATCCCTCTCCTCCTTTGCCCACTTCTAAAAGTGAGTCCCAATGGAAAGGAAGACAGACAAGGGAGATCAATGCACACCCTTCTAGTCGAACAGTTAAAGAGGTTCCTCAGTCTTTTGAGAAGCTGGTTAGGGCTCAGACTATAGAGTCACAAACAAGGAATCTGCCAAAGAACATAATGGGGCCTTCCCCAATAGTAGTGGAAGGAATCTACACTCATGTGCTACTAGATACTAAAGCTCAGGTGACACTTTTATATAGGGATTTTTATGACAAGCATATCCGCTTGTGCAAACTAGAGGAGATGGAGATTTGGGTAATAGGCACTCAAAAGTTCCCTTATGATGGATATATTCTTATCAAGATAACATTCGATCCTTCATTGGCCGAGAAGCCAGAAACAGAAATATTTGATACATTGTCCGTTGTTTGCCCTTGGCCACCTGGGGAAGGACGAAATAAATTCCTTGTTGATAAGAACTAATACAAACTTTATGAGAAGATTGCTCACCCCATTGCCACTGTGAAGAGCACCCCCAGCTGAGGCATGCTTTCCAACGTGTAGTGCAAGAACAGAAGGCACCCTCCGAAGGAGTGGGAAAACTGTGGTGACTGGATACTCAAGAGAGAGTATTGAAGCCTGGAGAAAGCACATGCATGAAGGCCACTGACAAACTGTACTGGGATAAGCCGGGTCCCTGGTATTGGAAGCTGACCCATTGGAAGAAGATATTGGGATAGAACTGGTCCCAGAGATCATATCCACCAGGGAGCTACTGAGAAGTGGGGGAAGAATCCCTGTCAGTATTCAAAATGTTAGAGGGGTAGAGAAGGAAGCGCCACCTGAGTGTAGTATTAACAAATGATGTTTAATGACACCAGGTAAAAACACACTTACAGGATAAAAACATATAAAAGGCTCATCTGTATAGGTATGTGGTCCTCGGTGTTCCCTCTGATCCTGTGGTGGTGACGCTGCAGGGATGCTGGGCTGCAGAAGGTGGATTACCAGCCGGGAGCTCCTTCTGTGGCCATCAGGAAGAGACTAGGGGCCGGCGTGGAGCGCACGTGATGCTTCTGCTTCCGGGTTCGGTATCCAGGGGAGGGATCGTCCAGGGAGGAGGGCTAGCAGAGAGGTTGAGAGAAGGCTACGCGCTCTGAGCCACTGCTCCTTCAATAGGCCTAATAGGGAGGTGTCTGCAATGTGCTTTTATATGGCAGTGCTGTGGGATAACAGGTCCCAGCGTCTATCACAAGAAAGCACAGTGCCACCTGTGGGCGGGGAACTACAAGGTAAGAGGGGGGGGAGAGGGGGAGGTGTAGTGAGGAGAAGTAGAAAATCGTTGTTCAGAACGCAATGCATCTGCGAATCAGATGCGTTCCCATAGGAGATAATAGGCTTGTAGTTCGCACCGCAATGCCCAAACGTTTTTTGTGCAATGCGCAGTGCGAATGCAACGCACATATGTGAACCAGATGCATTCATATGAATGTATTTTAAAATATCCTGCGAATTAGATGCGGCGTAAGCCGCATCCAATTCGCATAGGTGTGAACCCGGGCTAAAAGTATAAAAGTATAAGTATAAAAAAAAAATACATATACATATATATATATATATATATATATATATATATATATATATATATATATATATATATATATATATACATACATACACACATACATACATATATATATATACATATACATACACATACACATATACATAAATAAATAAATAAAAAATAATAAATAAATAAGTAGAGAAAGGCAAAAAAATTGTGAAAAAAATTATGGTATAAGAAGTGGACATGGATAGAGCATGCGTATTGGGAAAACACAAGAAACAGGGAAGCACGTATCTGTGCAGAGTTCTTAAAGATATATATATTGTAGCAAGGCTACATCTGTAGGGGTGGTCTCATGAGGAAACGGGGTGGCTTAAAGTAGTGTGTGCACCTCAATATCCTCGTTCAACCCCCCAGGTGCTAAAGTGCCCAAAGAGTAGATCCAGTAAGTTTCTTGCTGGCAAAGACGTTTATACCGCTCAGCGGCAGGGTATTTGGCCGGTATGGATTCAATGACCCACACACTGAGGCCAGCTGTAGATCGGCCGTGGTGAGTCAGGAAGTGTTTAGGGACGCTGTGGTGGTCATAGCCTTTTTCGATAAAGCGCTGGTGCTCCCCAATGCGGGCCCTTAGGGCTCTGATGGTTCTGCCGACATATATTAGGCCACAGGGGCAGGTGAGGCAGTATATAACGAAGTCAGTTGAACAGTTGTAGAATTCTTTTAGGGTATAGTTTTTTCCTTTGACAGTGAAGGTTTTCTGACCGTGTTGTATGAACTGGCAGGTTAAGCAGAGGGTTTTTTTGCATTGATACATCCCTCTGAGGGGTATCAGGGTGAGTGGTGATGAGGTGGGTTGGGTAGGCTTAATTCTACTGGGTGCAATTTTACTCTTAATGTTTCTGGATTTTCTATATGCCACTTTAGGTTTGGTATCGACTGTGGTTCTGAGATGAGGGTCTTCCAACAGAATAGGCCAGTGTGAAGCCAGGATCTTCTCCATTTTCTTGTATTTGTCATGAAATTGCGTGATGAAGCGGATAGGTTGTTTACCAGTGGTAGGAGGATGGTTGAGGCCTGGGGATAGACTACGGTAATGATGGAAGGCCGCGTCTATAAGTGGGGTGGGGTATCCTTTGTCTAGGAATTTTTTTGACAGAAGTTGTCCATGGGTGTCATAGTCTGAGTCTCTGGTACAATTCCTTCGAAGGTGGCAGAATTGGCTGCGGGGGATGTTGTTGACCCATCTCGGATGGTGGCAGCTATCATAGTGCATAAATGAATTACCAGCAGTAGGTTTGGTAAAGTTTCTTGCATATATAGTTTTGTTGTCGTGGCAAAGCTCGAGGTCTAGAAAGGCCAAAGTGTCAAGGTCAGCAACGTGGGTAAAGGATAGGCCCAAGCTTTTATGGTTGCAGTATTGTACAAAGGTCATGATGTCATCAAACGTGCCATCCCAGATGATCACTATATCGTCGATGTATCGACCGTAATATATCACGTGGGCGGCGTGAGGATGGTCAGCTGCAAGGTATATATGTTCCCAATATCCCATGGTGAGATTGGCATAGCTGGGGGCAAAGTTAGCCCCCATGGCTGTTCCATTGATCTGGAGGTAGTGTGTGCCTTCTGATTCGAAGTAGTTGTGTTTGAGACAAAAGGTTAAGGCCTCAAGAATGAAATTGGCTTGCCGGGGGTTGGTGAGGGGATCATTGGCCAGGAAGTGTTCAACAGCACGGACTCCCACATTGTGGGGGATGGAGGTGTATAATGATGAGACATCAAGAGAGAGCCACCAGTAGTTCTGTTCCCAAGTGTAAGGCTTCAGCATATCAAGTAGGTGGGGTCACTTAAGTATGTAGGAGGGGAGGTTCTGTGCCAGAGGTTGAAAGAATTGGTCAATGTAGATGGAGACGCCACTAGTGACGCTGTCCATAGCGGCTACTATTGGACGGCCAGGGGGATTGTTTAGATCTTTATGGATCTTGGGTAGGTGGTAGAAGTAGGGGACTTTATAGAAATTTTTTGTGATAAAAGGAGGCTTCGGATTTGGAAATGATTATTTCTGTCAGGGCTCGGTTGACCAGTGTAGCAACTTCAAGGGCGAACTGGAATGTGGGGTCACTGGAGAGGATGGAGTAAATATTGGTGTCGGAGAGCAGTCTACGTGATTCACGGACATAATCATCCTTTTCTTGGATCACAATACTACCCCCTTTGTCCGCGGGTTTGATGACAATGGACTGGTTGAGAGTGAGCTGTTCTAGAGCTTGGCGTTCTAAAGGAGAGAGATTGGATTTGATGTAGATGTGTTCACGGTTGGTGTTACACATTTTGATGAAGTCCGAGTATACTACCTGGTAAAAGGTTTGTAGGTAAGGGCCTTTATTGTTGGTGGGGTTAAAAATGGATTTGGGGCGTAGTGTGGTATGCCTGACTGGAGGAGAGGTGGGGCAGTGTTGGGTGAGCCATTCCAAGTCGGCGTTAAAGTTTTCGGCATATAGTTCCTCGAGTTGAGCAAGTGCAGGTTGATCAGTCTCATCAAGTATGTCATGGTCCGTTGGTTGAGGTGTCTGGTAAGTATTGTCAGACACCTGTTTGGAGGATTGGATGCTGAAATATCTCTGAACAGTCAGGTCTCTGATAAATTTGTTGAGATCCTTGAATAGCGTAAAGGTATTGGGTTGCATGGTGGGGGCAAAGGTGAGCCCCTTACCAAGGAGGGATATGTCATATGAGGTGAGTACAGTGCGTGACAGGTTGTAGATTTTTACAGTTTCCGCATTTTTCCTGACCTTCCTTCCTCGTCCCCCCCTCCGTCCTCTCTTTCGTGTTTTCTTTTGGTGAGGAACGGAGGGGGGGTACATACTAAAAAATCATTATCCAAGGTGGAGGCTAATGTATTACTAGTGGTTGCAGTCTTAGGGGATTTGGGCTTGTGCAACTGGGTAAGGGGTAGGTTATCCAACCAAGCTGGGGGTTGCTGCACTTGGATGTGGTTAGGGTGATTACTAAGTGAATCATGATCGGAATCCTGTTCTGGATTGGGCAACTGGGTGGACACAAGAACATCCGTGGAAACTACTCCTTGGGCGGGATAGGATGGTGATATAGAACTGTCATTGGGGCAAGGTGCTGTTGTCTGAGTGATGGGGGCTTTTTTTGTTCTGTTCCTGGACCATTTCGGCTTGGGGGAAAATAATTTGGGGATGGTAGGAGGCTGGGGAGTGTGCCATGACATTGACCAGGGTCTGGGTATGTTGTGGGGTGGGGGCCTGGGTTGGGGTTTCAAACTAGGTCCAGGGGTGTTCTCATGTAGGCGGATGGACATGAGTGGGCGGGGCCCAGGAAGTATGCCCTGATTGGGGTTTTTTGTGTGTTTCCAGCTGAATACTTGATTGGTGTTGTAATCAAACAGGTCCCTTCTAAATTTGCCAAGTTTGCTGGCAATGGTGTTATCTTCATTTCTAATTGTGTTTCTCTTAAGCATGCTGAACCATGTGAATGGTAAATGGGGAATGGTATCACAAATGGTTTTACAAAGTGTGGTGATTTTATCTTTGAGAATCATATATTTCCTGTCTCTCTGTTGGATGATGATGCCCATCCATTTGGCTGTACAAAATTCGGATACGTGAGCCCATTCGGTGTGGAGGTCTGGGTCGAGGAAGGCACATTGTTTCAGGACTCTAAGTCCTCTGGGGGAGATTTTATGTTGTATGTATGACTGTAAGAAGAACTTGTCCCACCACTGCTGATTGGCAGTGGAGATCAGGTCTTCTAGTTTTCTAAAATGGGTGCATAGTTTGGGCATGGGGATCTTGGAGCCCGTGATATGGCAGTCCTTTTTGAAAAAATGGGCGGGGAATAGGGCATAAAATTCTTCCAAGATAACATGTTTGTGTTCCTCAATGGCAGCTAGGAGATCCATAGGAACAGATCGTGGTACATAAATTACCAATGGACATATAAAACAATAAAAATAACAATATGAAATTAAATAATATTAGTAAAATAATGAATGGCGCTTGGTAATGCAGCTCAGTTAAAGCAGGGTAACAGACAAACAGAGTATTGGTAACTGTAAGCGCAAACACACAAGTCCATATATAACAGGAGATATAAAGGGCTGAGCAACTTAGTCCATAGGGGACAGGCTGGAAGTTCAAGGGTTAAGTGGTAACCGGTTTGCTGGTAGGCTAGGCGGCTGCTGTTTCCTCAGAGAGCTGGCTCTGTGATGGATGAGAGAGGGGTAGAGAAGGAAGCGCCACCTGAGTGTAGTATTAACAAATAATGTTTAATGACACCAGGTAAAAACACACTTACAGGATAAAAACATATAAAAAGCTCATCTGTATAGGTATGTGGTCCTCGGTGTTCCCTCTGATCCTGTGGTGGTGACGCTGCAGGGATGCTGGGCTGCAGAAGGTGGATTACCAGCCGGGAGCTCCTTCTGTGGCCATCAGGAAGAGACTAGGGGCCGGCGTGGAGCGCACATGAAGCGTGCATGACGTCACAGGTCGTCCGTCTGCTTCCGGGTTCGGTATCCAGGGGAGGGATCGTCCAGGGAGGAGGGCTAGCAGAGAGGTTGAGAGAAGGCTACGCGCTCGGAGCCACTGCTCCTTCAATAGGCCTAATAGGGAGGTGTCTGCAATGTGCTTTTATATGGCAGTGCTGTGGGATAACAGGTCCCAGCATCTATCACAAGAAAGCACAGTGCCACCTGTGGGCGGGAGGGGAACTACAAGGTAACAATATGCACAGAGAAAAAAACAGGAGGTTATATAATAGTCAGTGTCATGGAAACATAGATATGAAAAAGTGCATGGTAGTAAACATGGAGACAATAATATTAACAATAGTAAAAATGGGAGTAACAATGGGGGCAAAAGATGGAGGTAAGTATAAGCCCGGTTTCACACATGTGCGGTGCAAATTGAGGTTCAATTCAGGTTTCACTGGGGAGATAAAAGTCTCCTGTTCAAAGGAATCATTGCGTTTTAGCTCAGGATCAGTGAGCAGGTTTTCCCAATACGCATGCTCTATCCATGTCCACTTCTTATACCATAATTTTTTTCACAATTTTTTTGCCTTTCTCTATTTATTTATTTATTATTTTTTATTTATTTATTTATTTATGTGTATATATATGTATGTGTGTATGTATGTATATATCTATATATATGTATATGTATTTTTTTTTTTTATACTTATACTTTTATACTTTTAGCCTGGGTTCACACCTATGCGAATTGGATGCGGATTACACCGCGTCTAATTCGCAGGACATTTTAAAATACATTCATATGAATGCATCTGGTTCACATATGTGCGTTGCATTTGCACTGCGCATTGCACAAAAAAGTGTGCGTTTTTTGGGCATTGCGCTGCAAACTACAAGCCTATTATCTCCTATGGGAACGCATCTGATTCGCAGATGCATTGCGTTCTGAACAAGGATTTTCTACTTCTCCTCACTACACCTCCCCCTCTCCCCCCCCCTCTTCCTCCCCCTCTCCCTGCTCACTGATCCTGAGCTAAAACGCAATGATTCCTTTGAACAGGAGACTTGTATCTCCCCAGTGAAACCTGAGCTCAATTCGCACCGCACATGTGTGAAACCGGGCTTATACTTACCTCCATCTTTTGCCCCCATTGTTACTCCCATTTTTACTATTGTTAATATTATTGTCTCCATGTTTACTACCATGCACTTTTTCATATATATGTTTCCATGACACTGACTATTATATAACCTCCTGTTTTTTTCTCTGTGTATATTGTTACCTTGTAGTTCCCCTCCCGCCCACAGGTGGCACTGTGCTTTCTTGTGATAGACGCTGGGACCTGTTATCCCACAGCACTGCCATATAAAAGCACATTGCAGACACCTCCCTATTAGGCCTATTGAAGGAGCAGTGGCTCAGAGCGCGTAGCCTTCTCTCAACCTCTCTGCTAGCCCTCCTCCCTGGACGATCCCTCCCCTGGATACCAAACCCGGAAGCAGACGGACGACCTGTGACGTCATGCACGCTTCACGTGCGCTCCACGCCGGCCCCTAGTCTCTTCCTGATGGCCACAGAAGGAGCTCCCGGCTGGTAATCCACCTTCTGCAGCCCAGCATCCCTGCAGCGTCACCACCACAGGATCAGAGGGAACACCGAGGACCACATACCTATACAGATGAGCCTTTTATATATTTTTATCCTGTAAGTATGTTTTTACCTTGTGTTATTAAACATCATTTGTTAATACTACACTCAGGTGGCGCTTCCTTCTCTACCCCTCTCTCATCCATCACAGAGCCAGCTCTCTGAGGAAACAGCAGCCGCCTAGCCTACCAGCCAACTTTAACCATTACATTACCGGTTACCACTTAACCCTTGAACTTCCAGCCTGTCCCCTATGGACTAAGTTGCTCAGCTCTTTATATCTCCTGTTATATATGGACATGTGTGTTTGCGCTTACAGTTACCAATACTCAGTATTCAAAATGTTACCAGTCAGCTGGTGAGCCTGAAACCTCATATGGTGATTGGGAGAGTGGGTGTGGCCACCCCAGTGACGGCGGATGACCTGGTTACAAGGAACCCTGGGAGAGAGCCTTTTGTCCAGTGTCCTACTTTGTCTCCCCAATGGGAAATAGGGTTAGAGCTCAGCTAGCCAGGTGTAAAAAGATGTTCTCTAAGAATGATTTTGATGTGCCAAAAGTGCCCAACACCGAATTTGACTGAGTGAAGACAGGCCTTTTTGAGAGAGAGCTCAGTAAATCCCTTTGAATGATCTTGAAGATCTGTGCGAGCAGTTGGCTGAGTTGAAAAAGTCTGGAGTCATCAAAGAGTTTAGGAATCCTTATGCCTCCCCCCATTGTGGTAGCATGCAGAAAAAAGGGTCCATTCAGATGTGTATTGACTATAAAACTCTGAACCGACGAACAATTCCTGATCAGTATACCATCCCTCGTATAGAAGATACAGTGTCTGTCTGGAGCCAAGTAGTTCAGAGTGTTGGATCTGATGAGTGGATACTACCAGATACCTATGCATCCTGATGACTGAGAGAAAACGGCGTTCATCAGTCCTTTAGGGTTCTTTGAGTTTGATCGCATGCCACAGGGGATGACGGGGGCCCCAGACACCATTCAGACGTTGATGGAGAATACGGTGGGCCACATGAATTTGATAGAGGTACTCGTGTACTTGGATGACATCATTGTTTTTGACAAGACCTTAGAGGAGCACAAAGCGAGACTCAAGAAAGTCTTCCAGAGGCTCCATGCTGAGGGACTGAGGCTGTCATTGGAGAAGTGTCAATTTTACCAGACTTTAGTTACCTATTTGGGCCACGTGGTCTCAACTGAAGGAGTAGCCACGGGATCCACAAAAGCTGGAAGCTGTCACCTCTTGGCCTCGACCAAGTACTGTCACTGACCTAAGGTCATTTCTAGGATTCTGTTCCTATTACAGGAGGTTTGTGAAGAACTTTTCACAAATTGTGAAACCTCTCAATGAGTTGTTGCAGAGGCAGGCAAGTGAAGATTCGCTAAAGCCAAATTCAAGGGGGTCCAAACTGTTGGGACCCAGAAAGCCACGGGAGTCTGTTCGGGAACTTATATAAAATGTTAACAAGTCCAAATCATCTGACATATAAAAAGTCCTCCAATGAATGGGTAAATCTTGAAAAATCCTCCAGTGGAAGAATAGGTGAATAAAACAAACAACAAAATATGGTGACTTCATCCTGTGACTTTAGGATGGACAAAAGTGAATCCACCACCGCAGAGAGTGCACGCTTATCAGCTGCACAAGCTTTAAAGCTTGTGGCTAACACCCAACCAGGGCCTTCTCCTCCAGGGACCTCGGGTGACCAATCGAACCATATGGCGCTATGGACTGTTGATTGTGAAGGTGGTGAGGAGCCCAACATTCAAATCCACACTCGATGTTAATGGTCATACCAGCTCTAAAAAAAAGGTGTGTTAAGCTGCTGTTCATTGTTGTGAAGTAAAGGTCAGCAGTAAGAACCACTGAACTCAGCATAGGCTTGGGAGATCAACACTCTCAAAAGTTTGTTTTTCAGCATATTTCAGAGGAAGATTTCTCTTCAAGAGTGTGTTTCAAGCAACGGTTATGCTCTCTGCCTAAGTTTGTTTGCACCTATTATTAGGTCACATGTCATTTTGAGAGTGCAGATCCTTATGTTTATTTAAGCTCGTTAAAAAGGCCTTGTTGGCTAGAGACCCTCAAATGCTACTAAACAGTTCTATTGATGGTTACATAGTTACATAGTAGGTGAATTTGAAAAAATACACAAGTCCATCAAGTCCAACCTATGTGTGTGATTATATGTCAGTATTATATTGTATGTTGTGGTCATTCAGGTGCTTATCTAATAGTTTTTAGAATGAGTGGCCACATGTCTTATTAAATTCCCTTCCACAAAAAAGTTTTATCCCTATTGTGGGGTCACCAGTATGGTATTTGTAAATTGAAATCATATCCACTCTCAAGCATCTCTTCTCCAGAGAGAATAGGTTCTTGCAACCTTTCTTCATAACTACCTGTAATATCCTCCAGTCCCTTTATTAGCTTTTTTGCCCTACTCTGTACTCGCTCCATTTCCAGTACATCCTTCCTGAGGACTGGTGCCCAGAACTGGACAGCATACTCCAGGTGAGGCTGGACCAGAGTCTTGTAGAGTGGGAGAATTATCGCTTTATCTCTTGAGTTAATCCCCTTTTTAATGCATGCCAATATTCTGTTTGCTTTGTTAGCAGCAGCCATTGCTGAGCCTATCATCTACTAGGACCCCCAGGTCCTTTTCCATTTTTGATTCTCCCAGAGGTTCTCCCCCCAGTGAGTAGATTGCATTCATATTTTTGCCACCCAAATGCATTATTTTACATTTTTCCACATAAAACCTCATTTGCCATGTAGTTGCCCACCCCATTAATTTGTTTAGATCTTCTTGCAAGGTTTCCACATCCTGCAGAGAAGTGATAGCCCTGCTTAGCTTAGTATTGTCCGCAAATACAGAGATTGAACTGTTTACCCCATCCTCCAGGTCATTTATGAACAATTTAAATAGGATTGGTCCCAGCACAGAACCCTGGGGGACCCCACTTTCCACCCCTGACCATTCTGAGTACGCTCCATTTATTCACACCCTCTGAACTCAGGTTCAACAGTGGTTAATAAAGAATGGGAATGGATGCAGACGGAGTCACATAAAGGAAAGGCCCATCTGAGGAGCCTGAAGGTTTTCGCCAAATGTTTTTTCCTGAAAAGCACAGACTGGTAGTACTGACCGCTCTTCATGACGACCATGGACATTTGGGGCCAGACAGAACCCTTGAGCGAGTTAGGGATCGCTTTTATTGGCCATCTTTGAGGGCCGAAGTTGAAAGTTACTGCCGCTCCTGCATCAGGTGTATCCAAAGACTTTGCCTAGCAGGGCTGCCCCAATGGGCCATCTACAGAGTCAGGGGCCGATGGAGCTGGTGTGCATTTATTTCTTGTGTCTCGAACCTGACCTGAGTCCATTTACATTCAGATTCTGGATTTCAAGAGCAAGTTGATAAAAAGAGTGAGTTCTTGAGTATTCAAAAATCTAGAACCACACCTTATCATCCCCAAGGAGATCCACAACCAGAACGTTTCAACCATACTCTATTGAACATGTTAGGAACCCTGCCTTTGGAAAAGAAGCAACATTGGGGTGATTACATGCCGTAGTCCACGCTTACAATGGTATGGTGAATGACTCCACTGGGTACTCTCCTTATCGGTTGATGTTGGGGAGAGAAGCTCATTTACCTGTAGATCTAGCTTTTGGGACATCTTTGGATCACACTTCTCAAGCCTCTTATCGGGGATATGTTTATGGACTTCAGAAAAGTTTGAAGATTGCCTATGAGAAAGCCAAAGAAGCACCCACCGCTAGGGAGCAGAGAAAAAAAGGAACTTTGATCTCAAGGTGAGGGTCCAAGACTTGCAACCAGGAGATCGGGTGCTATTACACAACTTAGGGGGTGCCTGGTAAACATAAGCTTCCCGGGTTCCATCAAGTAAACACCCCTCTGCTGCTGTGTGAGAGGACTGCGGCCTACCATGCGGCAAAATGGCGATCCCAGCTCTGGCCAAAGAGCAACCAGCGTCGCTTGCTAGACAAGCGGTATCACCGCATCATCGCTGTAACCAGCCAGATCAGACGACTCACGGTCCCAGTAGCTGGTCTGGCATCCCTGCTCGTACTGCAGAAGGATGCACCTACTTGGATTGCTCTTCAGGAGGTTCCTATGCTGTTCTCCCTTTGGGGAGAGGGCATCCGCCTGCCAATACAATCTCTACTTTATCCTAGTTCACAGAACACTGTATATAGACACCTTACACCTTGAATTGCTGTACCTTATCTCACAGAACACTGTATACAGACATCTTACACCTGCAATTACCCTAAGGATTACAACTTGCCAGTCACAACTGCTTGCTTTGATTATACCTCACTGTGTCACATTCAGGATACTTGTTCTATGCGCTCCAACTTGCCGGTGAAGATCATTGAAAGGCCTTCCATCCTGGACACTGTTATCTTGTTGCTATTTAAAAGGGACATGCTCCTAATATCTATAATACCCAGTCTCTCATTAGGAATAAAGATATACAGTAGTAGGCCACCTAGGGGTCCTCTTTTGACAGTGATAATACATACGGCCATTAGTAGATTTCCCTTAGATATTCATTAATTTATTGTCTGTTTCTATGCACATTGCTATTTTATATCTGTGATTCCAAGCTGTTATTTAACTGCCTCAGGGGACCTTTTCAACTGAGTTTTGGCTCTTTACCCAGGATTTACAGTAGCTGACTAATACCCTGTTCCATGACTCTCCCTTTGAACAAGTAAAATTAGAGAGAGCTAATCAATCTGCATTGTGTCAGTGTATTAGTACATACAACATGTCTGAACCTAGAGTGTCAGGAGGACTGGAAAGTTTACAGGGTCAGAGTGGTGCAGATGAACATAAAATTCTAAGCAACCCCTAAGGGGGCAGTGCTACACCTGTATAACTGGTTTAGGATGGCAAAGAGATGCATGTACTGCAGAATAATACAATACAGATAGAAAAAGCTGCAAAAGCATGGACTCTTCACAGCAATGCCTATGTCGCTCAGTTAGGGTAACATGTGGAATGCATAGCATAGTCTCTATCATACCCTGTAACAACAGAGAGACAAGCTGAAAATCACTACTTAAGTAAAACATTCAGAACACAGCCAGCTACATGCTTTTATTCTCATAAGCAGCAAACCTTACAGTGAAGTCCAGAGTAGCTCTGATAACAAAGATGAGAAGCTTTAGGGGGCCAAATCCTGAGGATCTGCAGTACTCTGATAGCAATTAGGGAGGGATTTCACACAGTAGCTTGGTCTTCCAGAAAAGTCACAGTCTATTAGGCTCCTACCCAGCTTCCCGAACACTAGTTCTGACAGTAGAGGACCTCTTACTTGGCTGCAGATCACTTTCCCAGCTGCCTCTGCCTCATTAAGTGTGGCCTCTACGAGCTGAGGGAGGGAAGCTGAGGAATCTTTCCTGGGCATGTCCAGCAACCCTGGGAGTTGTGGAAAATGGAGTTAAAGGGGTCTGATCTGTGTGCATGTGTATTGAAGCCTAGATGGGTGCATGTCCTTGGGTAGGAGGACATGTAATACACCCACCGCTGAGAGTGGCTCCAAACAGGTTATTTAAAGTTCATTTCTGTTGAGGTACAGAGCCTCAAAGGTGAATGGTCTTTTAGCTTCTGTGGTCTGTGATCAGTGATTTTGAATTTGTTTCGTACCTATGTTACTGACACAGTATTTGACCTGCCCTTAGATTTCTCTTGTTTGCTCATGTTTGCTGATTATCTTCATTAACAACCTCAGCCTGGACTCCTGACCAATATTCTGCACCTTGCTGGCTGAATGTTGCTGACTTCTGACTTTGATTCTGCTAACTATTTGGATCTCCGCTACTCATTTGTTAACAATCCTGCAAACCAATACAAAATACTGCTAAGTGCATTAAACAAAGTAGATAAATAAAAAACAATAATTGTGCAAATATCAATCATATGCAATCATGTGCAGTATAAAATAAGTGCAACCACAATCCTTATATTGTGCAAATCCTGTGACAAAACACATAGGGAGGGGTCGATGCACAGTGATATCATCAGATGGGGTGGGGCTGGCACATACATCCTATAAGTGGTACACTTATGTACAATGTTGAGTCTTTTATCCTTAGTCCTGGGTGAAGCACTGCGTTTGCGAGTGATTTTACTTCATGTTTATTTTTTTCTATTCTAGCCTGTAGTAGAAGTAGATCAGTACCGGATTTAATAACAGTGCTTATATGACCAGCTTATTCAGTTAACTGGTCATCTCCATTTGGTGAGCCTGTTTCCACTGGAGTTATATCTTTGATGGTGGAACACATTTCTATCTGTTTTATATAAAGAAATGCCTTTGCATTCTGTACATTTAATCATACTGCTGAGAATCTGTGTTTTGACACTTATCCTAATTGGTGCACTCTAGGGAGTGAATCATTTGGAGACTAGATTGCATTATGAAAGGATCTGAATAATACAAGGTTTGTATTTGAACTTGATATATATATTTTCAAATATTTTAAGTTAAAATCTTGTACATAATATTTGCACAATTATTGTATTAAAAATAAAAAAGATGCACCAACTACCCCAAACAATAAATGAATAATTCATTAATTTATTGTTTGGGAGGGGTTAGAACATCTATTTTATTTTTAATTCCCTGAAGTGTTTGAGTATTCAGACGCATTATAATTTGTGGCTTTCTCCATATCAATCACTTTTACTAAGCTTAGATATTCTCCCTGCACAATTATTGTATTATTTTGTAATTGTTCTTTTAATTTAGTGCACTAAGTGCTGTTTTATATTGGTTTGTATAATAAATAATAATTTCAGAGCTTAAAAAATACATTTTTCGAGCATTAAATCATAAAGAACAAAATCAAGCAAAACAGTCCCACAGCATAAACGCATAAGACAGTGCAATAGCATTCCAATCTTCCAACTTCCAGTGGACACAACCTTCCTTTCATACAACTTCTGAGAATGCTCCTCACTAAACAACCTAAATGCTATTGCACAAATCACTCTCTTATGTGTTTATGCTGCATTTGAATAAGGCAGCCTCTACCTCTGGTGAGTTTGAAATTTACCTAATTTACAGAGGGAAGATTTAGAGTCTCCTGTGGACTTATTCCACTTTGGAGGACTTAGAATTCATCTAAGGACTCCAACTTGTTCAGTGGAACTGTGTTGCTTTGTTCTTTATGATATAATGTTTGGAGAAATTATTTTCAGTGCTGCAATTATTATTTATTGTTCATTTTAAGGGTTTGTATATTGACCTATATTGCAAGCAGCTCTTTTTATTTAGATTTTTTTTGTTGCAGTGCTGGCTTTTTAGTGTTTTTCTTAAATTGGTTTGTGTTTTTATATCACTTATGATATTTAAAAATCTGCAGGCTGGAATTTGTGCATGAGGCCACCTTCATCATTTCAGGCACCTCTACAGGGATTATTTTAATGAAAGCTTTAGAGAGTTGGAAAACAAGTTTTGAAATTACATTAACAACAAAGCCTTAATAAGACTTTAGTTATTGGGTGTACATATACTTTTATATAATAACATCTTAAGAAAAAAACATAGCCATTATAGAACAGCATGCCTCTGCATGGATAATTGTTTAAAAAATGTATACCTCTAAACATGCTAAAAATCCCTTTTTGCCGCATTATACTCGACGCGGCTTTTCCTCCACTGACATTAATTTTTCTTTCTTTCTTTGTTAGTTTTCTGCAAAATGAGCCAAAAGAACCAGGAGCCCTTTTAATTTTAAATTGTTGGTACAGTTAAGTTGGTATTGGTAATTAAGAAAGATGTAAATTTTTCTACCTATAAGATGATCGTACAGAATAGAATCAGACATCACCAGGTGGATGTGGAGTAAATAGTTTTAACATACAATGAAGTATACAGTTCTATAACAAATATTGATACAAAGGCTTGATTTGTGCAGAGCTGTAGCAAAGCGTGTTCAGAAGTGCAGCATTCTAATAATCCTCTCATGCAGTTAATGATATAAAAATGAGTCAACCACCACAAAACAGATGGAAGAATCCTGAAAACACTGCTAGAAAACTAGTTTCATTATCATTATTATTTTTGTAGATCCACTTACATAATTAAAAATTATCACAATCTCAGTTATGAAAGGAAGCCACTTCTTTTTAATGGCAGCACAGTGAGAACAATGGTAACCAGTAAATTGCAACTCATGAAAGATAAGTAAAAGATCAAAAAGGAGAAAAATATAAAAAATGTGAGTTTGAGGTCATTAGATCTTAATTAGATTTTTAAACACGACTAGATTAGTTATGTAGAATATTTTATTTCTATGACAAATTCTTTATATAACTTTTAAATAAATGGGCATAGCATTTGTTCTGATCACCAAATTGATGACAAACTGTAAAAAAAGGACATTAGCAAGAAATTAAAGGATTAATCAAACTCTATCACATAGACAGCCTGGGGTTAAGGGTCACTGGCAAAAAATGTTTTGTAAAAGTTTTCCAAAGATCTTAATTGCTTATACCAAGCTATAAAGCAGTTTGATTAGCATGGGGTGAGCTTAAATTCTATTCATTTGGACATATAATTAAAGAAAAAAAAAGAAAAAAAGTCTCAGCATTACTTCTAAATTCTGTATTAAAACATAGTTAAAAATTTGTTAAATGTGGTTATAAGTGCTTGCTTCTGTCCCTAAGGATAATGAGCCATTAAAAACAACAGCTGATAATATTTCCTGAAGCAACAGTTGGTTGGAGGTTCCAAGAATTCTTGGACTATTCGCTAAAGTATGCATTAAAACCATGTGGTTACTAAATAGGGTAGCAAACAAAACAGAATAATTAGTAATACCAACTACTGCAAATTTCAATTTGTTCATATCCATAATTGGAGTATTTTGATGCTTGGGTAATCCAGTCCAATCCTGTTCTCAGGAGACATGCTAAATTATATACTCTAATGTTTGGCATGTTGGCCCCGCCCTCACTCTTTGGGAGAAAAAGTTTGGTTAGTGCAATTCTAGGTTTGCTCTTATTCCATATGAAGGAGGTAATTGCTTTGTTTAAAGTTTGTATATCTTTATGCTTTAACAGTAGTGGTAAAGTTTGTAGAGGGTATAGCAGTCGAGCAAAACTAACCATTTTAAAAAGTGCACATCTCCCAAAAAGCGAGAGCGGGAGGTTGGACCATGCTTCCAGTTCACCTACAATCTTTGATATAAGAGGAGGATAGTTGAGATAGTAGAGAGAGGATGGTTCCTTTCCTATTTTAATGCCTAAGTACATGATGTGTTTCTCGTTGATGGAAAAAGGAGAAGAAGATGACCATTTCCGTGGGTTACTTGTACCTAGAGGGAGAATTTCAGTCTTGGTGAAGTTTATTTTCAGGCCAGAGCATTTGTGGAAGGATGTAAAGATCGATTGAATGGCGGGTATATCTGTTTGGGGGGACGAGGTGAGTATCAGGATATCGTCTGCAAAAAGGGCATCTCTCAAGTCATCTGTTCTGAGAGGTATGCCATGGATGCAAGCTGTGGAACTGAGATGACGTGAGAGAGGTTCGATAGCCAGATTGAATAACAGAGGGGAGAGGGGGCAGCCCTGTCTTGTTCCCTTATGTAACCGGAAAGGACTGGATTGGACACCAGTGGCTATTACTGTAGCTGAAGGTGCTGAGTAAAGGTTGTGGATAAAGTGATAGAAGGGGCCTGACATCCCAAATTTTTGCATCACTAAGGATAGCCATTGAAAGCTGACAATGTCAAATGCCTTTTCAGCATCTAGGGTAATAATCGCCACATCTTCTAGGGGATGTTGTTTCGCGTATTCTAGGGCAGCAAGGACTTTCCTCAGGTTGGATGAGGCTGACCTGCCTTTGGTGAATCCCGATTATGCATGATGGATAAGGGATGGCATGATAAGTTCACGACTGATTTATCCTGTATCGAGTCTCAAATTTCTAATTGTAATCTATTAATCTATCTAATTCTAATGTAGTATTAATTTTGTAATCTGAATTTCTTTGAATAAAATTTGAAGTTAAAAAAAAAAAAAAGGATGGCATGATGTGTGCTAAACGAGAGGCTATAATTTTAGAGAGTATTTTGGAATCTATGTTTAGCAACGAGATTGGGCGGTAAGATCCTGGCTGCTGTGGATCCTTTCCCTTTTTGGCGATTAGTTTTATATTTGCTTGGTGACCTGTCGGGAGGTATGGACCACCATCCCAAATTTTGTTATATACTAAAAACAGGGAGGAGGTGATATCTTCTTTTAATAATTTGAAAAATTCAGAAGTTTAGCCGTCAGGGTCTGGGGCTTTACCGCTTGCTAGACCTTTAATGGATGTCAGGATTTCTTCCTCTGTAATTGGGGAGTTTAAAGTTGTTAGTAATTCAGGTTGAATCTGTGGGAGATGTGAGGATTCAAGCCATTTTATCGCTTTGCAAGGCTCAATCGGTTCTTGGGCATAAAGGTTGGCGTAAATATAGTCTTGTTAATATCCTTGGGGGAAAAAGAGAGAGTGCCGTCAGAGTTGTGTAGGGCGGTAATGTGTGTGGGAAGGTATGAGCCTTTTGAGAGTCTGGCAAGTAATTTTCCTGTCTTATTGCCAAATTTGTGGAAATGTAATTGGGTATGGGACATTTTCAAACGTTCTAGGTTATGTGCCCAGATGTCAAAGCAGTCTTTGGCTACCTGCCAAGCCTTTCTGTTCTCTGGAGTATTATGATTTGTGAGTTGTTTCTGGGCAATACGTAGACTATGACTGGTCTCTAGGTATGTTTTGTGTGTAGTCTTCTTGTAGGCTGATACGAAGGATATTATCCTTCCTCGAAGGAATGCTTTGCCTGCTTCCCATAGCAAATTAGGATTGTCAACGTGAGAGCTAGGGATGAGCCGAACACCCCCCGGTTCGGTTCGCACCAGAATCCGCGAACGGACCGCAAGTTCGCACGAACGTTAGAACCCCATTGACGTCTATGGGACTCGAACGTTCGAAATCAAAAGTGCTCATTTTAAAGGCTAATTTGCATGGTATTGTCCTAAAAAGGGTGTGGGGACCCGGGTCCTACCCCAGGGGACATGTATCAATGCAAAAAAAACTTTTAAAAACGGCCGTTTTTTCGGGAGCAGTGATTTCAATGATGCTTAAAGTAAAAAAAAAAAAGTGAAATATTCCTTTAAATATCGTACCTGGGGGGTGTCTATAGTATGCCTGTAAAGTGACGCGTGTTTCCCATGTTTAGAACAGTCCCTGCACCAAATGTCATTTTTAAAGGAAAAAATCTCATTTAAAACTGCTTGCGGGTTTAATGTCATGTCGGGTCCTGGCAATATGGATGAAAATCAGTGAGACAAACGGCATGGGTACCCCCCAGTCCATTACCAGGCCCTTTGGGTCTTGTATGGATATTAAGGGGAACCCCGCACCCAAATTAAAATAAGGAAAGGTCCCTATATACTCTGAACAGCAGTATACAGGCGGTGCAAACAAGACAGGGACTGTAGGTTTGTTGTTAAGTAGAATCTGTTTGTAATTTTGAACATTTTTAACGTGTTTAGCTCCAGCCAAAAAATCTTTTCTAAGCTTTTTGGAAAACATAGGGAAGGGTTATCACCCCTGTGACATTTGTTTTGCGTCTTTCCTCCTCTTCAGAAGATTTCACCTCACTTTTTTGTCCCAATGAAAAATGTTTTTTGAAAATTTGGGTTTTTTTGTGGAACAAGGATTGGAAAGCATCAGTGGAAAGGAGAAATTGTTTTCCCATATTAACTCTTACAGGAGAGAATTTCCCTTCCTAGGGGTAGATTTCATCTCACTTCCTGTTGTCTCCTTCCGTTTGCAAGTAGGAGTCGTTTGTAAGTTAGATGTTTGAAAGTAGGGTCCTGCCCTATATACTCAGCAGAAATTTGGGCCTTAGGTGTTGCTGTGGCCAAAACACTGTAAGCCCTCACAGGGCCCTGCTGTGAAATATTAGATCAAGAATTGTAATTACATGCCCCTGTTGAACAGGAGCTGAAAAATTAGGCCTTAGGCACTGGTGCTGGTGCCACAACACTGCAACCCCTCACAGACACTCTAGTTGGAACGCAGGAACGAGCCCTGCTGCAAAGTATTGCATCAAAAATTGTAATTACACGCCCCTGTTAGACAGGGGCAGAAAAATTGGGCCTTAGGCACTGGTGCTGGTGCCACAACACTGCAACCCCTCACAGACACTCTAGTTGGAACGCAGGAACGAGCCCTGCTGCAAAGTATTGCATCAAAAATTGTAATTACACGCCCCTGTTAGACAGGGGCAGAAAAATTGGGCCTTAGGCACTGGTGCTGGTGCCACAACACTGCAACCCCTCACAGACACTCTAGTTGGAACGCAGGAACGAGCCCTGCTGCAAAGTATTGCATCAAAAATTGTAATTACACGCCCCTGTTAGACAGGGGCAGAAAAATTGGGCCTTAGGCACTGGTGCTGGTGCCACAACACTGCAACCCCTCACAGACACTCTAGTTGGAATGCAGGAACGAGCCCTGCTGCAAAGTATTACATCAAAAATTGTAATTACACGCCCCTGTTATACAGGGGCTGAAAAATTGTGCCTTAGGCACTGGTGGTGGCGCCCAGAACCAAAAATGTTCTTACAAGCTATCAGCGTGATGATTGAGGAGGAAGAGGATAATTACTCAGGGATAGTCACTCAGCATCAGCATAGGCAGTCTTTGAAGGGATCTGAAAAAAATTATTCAGTTACATCAGCATCAGGTGCTTGGTAGCTGGTGGTGATCCAAGACTGATTCATTTTTATGAAGGTCAGCCGATCGACCGAGTCAGTGGACAGACGCACCCTGTGATCGGTTACCACGCCTCCAGCAGCACTGAATGTGCGTTCCGAAAGAACGCTGGATGCAGGACAGGCCAGTAGCTCAATTGCATACTGTGCAAGCTCTGGCCAGTGATCCATCCTCAAGACCCAGTAACCCAGAGGATTTTCGGTGGGAAAGGTGTCCAAGTCTGATCTTGCCCCTAGGTATTCCTGCACCATGTAAAACAGACGCTGGCGATGGTTGCTGGAACCGATCATACCTTGGGGCTGCGGACCAAAAAATTGTCTGAACGCATCGGTCAGACGGCCACCTTCTCCACCACTCCTTCTTTGACTGACCGAAGCCTCAGCAACATGTTGTCCAGAAACAGGAGTTTGTAACCTCCCAGTCTCTGGGAACGCGTTGCACAGACCTTTCTGCAAGGCCTCCCGAAGATGTTTCATCCTCTGCTCCCTCTGCGATGGCAAGATAAGGTCCGCAACCTTACCCTTGTAACGTGGATCAAGGAGGGTTGCCAGCCAGTATTGGTCCTTCTCCTTGATACCACGAATACGAGGATCCTTACGCAGGCTTTGCAGGATCAGGGAGGCCATGCAGCGTAGGTTTGCTGAGGCATTCGGTCCGGAGTCCTCTGGGTCACTAAGGACAACAACGTCCGCAGCCACCTCCTCCCAGCCACGTACAAGTCCATGTGTTCCTTGGGACTGATCCCTTAAAGACTGCTGATGCTGAGTGCCAGGCTCCACCTCCATACTGACACAATCTTCCTCCTCCTCCTCCTCCTCCTCCTCCTCGTCCTCTTCCTGTGTGATCGGCGGGCACGCAGGAACACTGTCTGGATAAAGGGGGCCTTGAGAGCTAAGGAAGTCCTCCTCTTCCTGCCTCTGTTCTGCCTCAAGTGCCCTGTCCATTATTCCACGCAGCGTGTGCTCCAACAGGTGGACAAGGGGGACAGTGTCACTGATGCATGCACTGTCAGTGCTCACCATCCTCGTGGCCTCCTCGAATGGTGACAGGACAGTGCATGCATCCCTGATCATGGCCCACTGGCGTGGGGAAAAAAAACCAAGGTCCCCTGACCCTGTCCTGGTGCCATAGTCGCACAGGTACTCATTGATGGCCCTCTGCTGCGTGTGCAGCCGCTGCAGCATGGCCAATGTCGAGTTCCACCTGGTGGGCATGTCACAGATTAGGCGGTTCTTGGGCAGGTTAAACTCCTTTTGGAGGTCCGTCAGCCGAGCACTGGCATTATATGACCGGCGGAAATGCACACAGACTTTCCTGGCCTGCCTCAGGACATCCTGTAAGCCCGGGTACCTGCCCAAGAACCGCTGCACCACCAAGTTAAGGACGTGAGCCAAACAGGGCACATGGGTCAGTTGTCCCTGTCGGAGGGCAGAGAGGAGGTTGGTGCCATTGTCGCAAACCACCATTCCTGCCTTAAGTTGGCGTGGCGTCAACCACCTCTGAACCTGCCCCTGCAGAGCTGACAGAACCTCTGCCCCAGTGTGGCTCCTGTCCCCCAAGCACACCAGCTCAAGCACCGCATGGCATCTTTTGGCCTGCGTACTTGCGTAGCCCCTTGAACGCCTACGGAGCACCGCTGGTTCCGAGGAAGAGGCCATGGAGGAAGAAGAAGAGGAGGGGGTGGAGGAGAGAGGTGTGTCACAATCAGCATTTTGGAGGCATGGTGGCGGAACAACCTCCAACACTACTGCATCTTGTCCTGCATCCTTCCCAGCTGCCAGCAGAGTCACCCAATGCGCCGTGAAACTTAAGTAACGTCCCTGTCCATGCCTGCTGGACCATGAGTCAGCGGTAATATGCACCTTACCGCTGACCGCCCTGTCCAGCGAGGCATGGACATTGCCTTCCACATGCCGGTAGAGAGCTGGAATCGCCTTCCGTGAGAAAAAGTGGCGTTTGGGTACCTGCCACTGAGGAACCGCACATTCCACAAACTCACGGAAGGGGGCAGAGTCTACCAACTGAAAAGGCAGCAGTTGAAGTGCTAGCAATTTTGCCAAGCTAGCATTCAACCACTGGGCATGTGGATGGCTGGGAGCAAACTTCTTTCGGCGGTGCAGCAGCTGGGGCAGGGAAATTTGCCTGGTACAATCTGGCGTCGGTGTACCAAAAGCAGATTGCCCACAAGTACTTGGCTGTGACACACCTAATTCTACACCTTCATTCCTCTCACTGCAGGTCTCAGAGAGGACTGAAGGTCTAGTGGGGTTGGAAATCTCAGCTGATGAGGAGCAAGGAGAGATCCTCTTTGTTCTTTGGTGTGGGTCTTTTAGATATGCTTGCCAACGAACTGCATGGCAGGTCAACATATGTCTGGTCAAGCATGTGGTACCCAAGCGGGAGATGTTTTGGCCACGCGAGATACGCTTGAGACATATGTTGCAAATAGCAGCGGTGCGATCTGATGCACTCGTCTCAAAAAAGGCCCACACCAAAGAACTTTTTGAATAACGCGCAGAGACTGCAGAGCCCTGCACATGTGGAGCTTTGGGGTGTGATGCAGTCAATGTGCTGCCCTTAGGCTGGCCCCTGGAGGGCATCCTGCCTCGTTGGTGATGTGCCGCCTCCTCCTCCTCCTCCTCCTCCTCTCTCCTATCAGGCACCCACGTTGAGTCAGTGACCTCATCATCCCCTCCCTCCTCATCACTGGAGCAAACCTGGCAGTATGCTGCAGCAGGGGGAGCATGACTGCCAGATTGCTGTCCTTCTTGGGCACCCCCTCTGTCCGTGCTCATGTTACTGCCTTCATCGAGCTCAGTATCATCATCAGAGCCTTCCAAACGCTGGGCATCCTCCTGGAGCATGTACCCAACACTGTGGTCAAACAGTTCGAGGGAATCCTCATGAGGACATGGTGGAGCTAGGGAAGGAGTCACTGATGACATTGAGCTGAGGGAAGAGGCCGCTGCTTTGCCAGACAAAGCACCCTGGGCATGGGTGAGAGAGGATGAGGAGGATGAGGACGGCTTGGTCATCCACTCGACCAAGTTTTCTGCATGTTGCGGCTCAACGCGGCCAGCTGCCGAAAAAAAGGCCAAGCGTGTCCCATGGCCACGGGCTGATGAGGATGCACCGTCTCCACGACCAGCACTAGACACAGAGCCTGCTTGCCCTCTCTTATTGGCTTGTGACTGTCTGCCTCTCCTTCTTGGCCTTCCAGACATACTAATGGCCTGTAGCTGCACTAAGCTGGGATAGAACACCTGTAATTTTCTTCAGGTAGCTTTATATACTGTAACCAGACAAGCCTGCCTGTCAGTAGGAAGATAACAGGAACGGATCTAGCTGAACACTGTGAGCAGGACGCACTGCACTAAATGTAAATAGCAGGAACGGATCTAGCTGAACACTGTGAGCAGGACGCACTGACTGCACTAAATGTAAATAGCAGGAACGGATCTAGCTGAACACTGTGAGCAGGACGCACTGACTGCACTAAATGTAAATAGCAGGAACGGATCTAGCTGAACACTGTGAGCAGGACGCACTGCACTAAATGTAAATAGCAGGAACAGATCTAGCTGAACACTGTGAGCAGGACGCACTGCACTAAATGTAAATAGCAGGAACGGATCTAGCTGAACACTGTGAGCAGGATGCACTGACTGCACTAAATGTAAATAGCAGGAACAGATCTAGCTGAACACTGTGAGCAGGACGCACTGCACTAAATGTAAATAGCAGGAACAGATCTAGCTGAACACTGTGAGCAGGACGCACTGCACTAAATGTAAATAGCAGGAACGGATCTAGCTGAACACTGTGAGCAGGACGCACTGCACTAAATGTAAATAGCAGGAACGGATCTAGCTGAACACTGTGAGCAGGACGCACTGCACTAAATGTAAATAGCAGGAACGGATCTAGCTGAACACTGTGAGCAGGACGCACTGCACTAAATGTAAATAGCAGGAACAGATCTAGCTGAACACTGTGAGCAGGACGCACTGACTGCACTAAATGTAAATAGCAGGAACAGATCTAGCTGAACACTGTGAGCAGGACGCACTGACTGCACTAAATGTAAAGAGCAGGAACGGATCTAGCTGAACACTGTGAGCAGGACGCACTGACTGCACTAAATGTAAATAGCAGGAACGGATCTAGCTGAACACTGTGAGCAGGACGCACTGCACTAAATGTAAATAGCAGGAACAGATCTAGCTGAACACTGTGAGCAGGACGCACTGCACTAAATGTAAATAGCAGGAACGGATCTAGCTGAACACTGTGAGCAGGACGCACTGACTGCACTAAATGTAAATAGCAGGAACAGATCTAGCTGAACACTGTGAGCAGGACGCACTGACTGCACTAAATGTAAATAGCAGGAACGGATCTAGCTGAACACTGTGAGCAGGACGCACTGACTGCACTAAATGTAAATAGCAGGAACGGATCTAGCTGAACACTGTGAGCAGGACGCACTGCACTAAATGTAAATAGCAGGAACAGATCTAGCTGAACACTGTGAGCAGGACGCACTGCACTAAATGTAAATAGCAGGAACGGATCTAGCTGAACACTGTGAGCAGGACGCACTGACTGCACTAAATGTAAATAGCAGGAACGGATCTAGCTGAACACTGTGAGCAGGACGCACTGCACTAAATGTAAATAGCAGGAACGGATCTAGCTGAACACTGTGAGCAGGACGCACTGACTGCACTAAATGTAAATAGCAGGAACGGATCTAGCTGAACACTGTGAGCAGGACGCACTGACTGCACTAAATGTAAATAGCAGGAACGGATCTAGCTGAACACTGTGAGCAGGACGCACTGCACTAAATGTAAATAGCAGGAACAGATCTAGCTGAACACTGTGAGCAGGACGCACTGCACTAAATGTAAATAGCAGGAACGGATCTAGCTGAACACTGTGAGCAGGACGCACTGCACTAAATGTAAATAGCAGGAACGGATCTAGCTGAACACTGTGAGCAGGACGCACTGCACTAAATGTAAATAGCAGGAACGGATCTAGCTGAACACTGTGAGCAGGACGCACTGCACTAAATGTAAATAGCAGGAACAGATCTAGCTGAACACTGTGAGCAGGACGCACTGACTGCACTAAATGTAAATAGCAGGAACAGATCTAGCTGAACACTGTGAGCAGGACGCACTGACTGCACTAAATGTAAATAGCAGGAACGGATCTAGCTGAACACTGTGAGCAGGACGCACTGCACTAAATGTAAATAGCAGGAACGGATCTAGCTGAACACTGTGAGCAGGACGCACTGCACTAAATGTACATAGCAGGAACAGATCTAGCCTAATCTAGCTAACTCAAATCAAATGACACTGTCTGTCTCTCTCTCTATCAGCACACCGGAACACACTACACAGGGCCGCCGTGCAGGCGGCCTTATATAGTGTGGGGCGTGTACTAAATCCCCTGAGCCATAATTGGCCAAAGCCACCCTGGCTTTGGCCAATTACAGCTCTCTCTACTGACGGCGCTGTGATTGGCCAAGCATGCGGGTCATAGTGCATGCTTGGCCAATCATCAGCCAGCAATGCACTGCGATGCCGCAGTGAATTATGGGCCGTGACGCGCCACACGAATTTGGCGCGAACGGCCCATAACGTTCGCAATTCGACGGACGGTCGAACAGCCGATGTTCGAGTCGAACATGGGTTCGACTCGAACACGAAGCTCATCCCTAGTGAGAGCTATTGTTATGCGTGTATTCCTTCCAGGCCTCCTTCAGCATGGACTGAAAGCCTTCATTTTGGTTTAGGTGTGATGGGAAGCGCCATTGTCTAAATTCTGGGTGGGTTTGGAGGTTATCCAACAGAACCTCGATAGGGGAGTGGTCAGAAATGGCCATGTCATGGATGTGGGAGTCCCTGACCATGTGGAGCAAGGAGGGAGTGCATAGAAAATAGTCTAGCCTGGCAAATGAGTTATGGACTGGAGAGAAAAACGTGAAATCCTTATCTAGGGGGTGTTGAATTCTCCACATGTCAATTAAGTGGAGGGCATTCACCATGTGGTAAAAATTGGTGAATAGGTCTCGTGTTAACGGTCTTAATTGGTCACGTAAGCTTCATCTGTCTTCAGAATTGTTGATAACTCAATTAAAATCGCCTCCTATAAGATGGGGGGTGGACTCAGTCGCTAATTGAGTTGTGAGGTTGGTGAAGTAGGATTTGTCTGGGGAGTTAGGTGCATAGATGTTGGTTATCCTGATTTCTTTGGATGGGAATTTAAGGTGGATTGATACTGACCTTCCATCCTCGTCGCAGTCAACTGATAATATGTCGCATGTTAATTTTTTATGAAGAAGTATGATCGTACCTGCTTTGCGGCCTTTAGATGCAGACCCTATCACCCTGCCTACCCATAACTTTTGCATTCGGAAAAAATCACTTTCCGCTAGGTGCATCTCCTGGAGCAATGCTATGTCAGATTTTAATCTACTTAGGTGTCTAAGGACCTTCATTCTTTTAGTAGGGGAGCGTAGCCCCTTAACATTCCAGAATGTTATTCGTATACTGGCCATGGATTAGGTTGAATGGAGATAGTGCATAGGGTAGAGTGTTTATATTACCTGTGTGGTACAATCTGCCCAGGGAGGCTGGCAAGATGTTGTAATTTTCCAGATGCTTAATCGGGGGAACCATCCTTTCTTGAGAAAGTGAGGCAGGAAGAAATAGAAAAGGAAAGAAAAGCAAAATAGAGAAAACTCGAGATATAAACATTTTTGAGACTTCACTTTTTTCTGTATGCTCATTACACCGCCTTGCAGACCAGCAAGCCAGAGAGATGTGCTATAAGTATAAGGTATCCCTCCCCAGAGAGTAGGGTACCTCCCGGAGAGGAGCTCCACAATCCCGTGGCTTGCAGAGTTTCCCTATTGGGTGAGCCAAGAGGCCAAAGAGCATAGTGGCCTCGCCAGAGAGAAAACCTGTAGTGGGTTCTGGCGGCGAGGAACATAGCAATGAGTATAGCAAAAACATTGGGAAGAGTACATATGAACTAACTGGATCTTGGAACGTAGGAACAGACAATCAATAAATCAATGAGAGAAAACTCAACCGGGGAGTAACATGTGGCATTTCTAGGCTGAGAGTATAAACCTAGATGCCGTTGGGTCCTAGCGGATCAGGGCTCCAACAAGAAGGATACGACCGTAACTAACACTGGTGATGGGCTTTCTTTTAGCTGATATCAGCGATGAGTGAGTTGATCCAGTGAGGAGGTGTGTTTTAGGCGTTTCGGCGGATCTTTCCTGGGACTTCTTTGCTCTCTGGGTCCACTTTTCACCTTTTCTGCGTATGTGTCAGAGAATAGGTGCTTGGCTGGTGATGAAAGTGTGTGCAGAAAAGCAGTTGCCTTTTCAGGAGATTGAAATGTGAGCTGCTCCCCATCCGGGGCTTGTAAACGAAGAACTGCAGGGTAGGCTAACGTGAAACGAACGTTACGTTTGAATAACTCTGCACACACAGGTTGGAACTCCTTGCGTTTGCGGGATACCTCAGCAGAATAAACTGCAAAATTGAGGAGCTTGTGACCCTCTATCAGCACGGATCGCGACTTCCGGAAGGTCTGCATAATTCAAATATTTCGCAATAATTGGCCTAGAGCGATTTTGTTCGTTCGATGGGGCTCCGATCCGATGAGCCCTTTCCACAGTGCATCGGCGGTGTATACCGAGAGCTTCTGGGAGGGCAGAGGTGCAGATATCAAGGAGTGAGCCATGCTTAAAAGACTCAGGGAGTCCTATTATCCGGAGGTTGTTCCTTCTGGAACAATTTTCCAGATCTTCCATTCGTTCGTGCAAATGCTGCTGAGCTTGAGTGAATTTTTCTAAAGTCGCATCCATGGTATATTGGTCGTCTTCCAGTGAAGATATACATTGCTCAGCCTCCATTATCCTTTGAGAATGCTCACCTAGCTCTTTGCGGAGCTGCAGGATGCCTGCAGATACCGCTCTGTCCACTGTGGCTGTGATTGTGGGGGAAAGCAAGGCTGCCACTGCTTGGGCTATTCTGTCATAGGAGGCTCGGGATTCCTGGTTTCCTGTCCCACTGGCATCCATGTGTGTACTGTGCTCATCATCATTCCCCTCACTAGGATTGTCTGTGAGCTGTGGCTGCTGAACGGATTGTGTGAGGGGAGAAGCAGACGCTGCAGCGGCCATTTTAGATCTCCCTGTAGCTCCTGAGGGGGAGGGAGAAGCGTCTCTCGAGCGGGATCCGGAGCGGGATCGCGGCTGTCAGATACCGCTCCATCCACGGTAACACAGGGGATCTGTGGAGGCTGTCTGGCAGGGGGGGAGGGATGTCCAAAGGCTTAATAAGCTGATATCTTTCTGCTGGCTAAGCGGAGCTGCTGGTCTCTCTGCCTCCTACATATGGCGCCGGAACCGGCTTTATTGTTTTTTATTGAGTTTTCTCTTAAAATACCCCATACCAGTCCTTTATGTAAGCATGCATCCAGGTATGCCAGAAAAGGAGAGTTAAGTTTCTCCCATGAACCATAACAGACCCCTTGCCTTTACCAAGGGAGGTCTTTAGGGGAATTCATACCATTTTTTTTTTCGTGGGAACCCCTTAAAATACATTTTAGACCTGTAGGGCCTGATATAAATTTTGGGGGAACCCATGCCATTTTTTACACAATACCTGCCTTTTTGTTTACATTCACCTGTCAGCTGAGCATTCCCTTAATGGGCTGGGATGGAAAGGGTCACTGGTTGTCAGACTCCCTAACAACCAGTAGCTGTGGACAGGAAGATCTCACACTTTTTAGCAGTGCTAGTGATATCATTGCTAAAGCATCTGCTGCTTGCAGACCCTCTGAACAGCACAAGAATCAAACTGGCAGCTTATCCCTAGTAACTAAACAATCTAGGAAAACTTTAGAAAGGCTGAAGAAAGTACTTATGCATATTCTTAGGTCCGTGGTTGAATGTATTAAACAAGAGGGTTGAGCGGCGTGGCTTGGCGCCGGAAGAGAATGGCCGCCTAATCCTCTGGCTCCTGCTCGATGAGGACAAATATTAGCCTAAAAGAGGATCATAACCCGACCAAGATGGGTAAGGGAGACCGGAGCTCACCCGCCACGAGATCCTGATACCCTCGGGAAGGAGAAACTCATCTGAGTGGCAGCATACCTGCGCTATTTAGGACACTGCAGCGGGACCCACAGTCCTCCTTTCTCCCGCTCCACTCGGTCTGCCAGCTGCAGCCCAGATCGTGTTAATCACAGCCAAGCAAACATAGCATCTCCCACAGTCAGCAGAACACAGCCTCTATGTCTGCATGATTTACAAACATTGCATCATACATTAAAAGTAGGGATGAGCCGAACACTGCCCGGTTCGGTTCGCACCAGAACCTGCGAACGGACCGAAAGTTCGCACGAACGTTAGAACCCCATTGACATCTATGGGACTCGAACGTTCGAAATCAAAAGTGCTCATTTTAAAGGCTAATTTGCATGGTATTGTCCTAAAAAGGGTTTGGGGACCTGGGTCCTACCCCAGGGGACATGTATCAATGCAAAAAAAACTTTTAAAAACGGCAGTTTTTTTCGGGAGCAGTGATTTTAATGATGCTTAAAGTAAAAAAAAAAAAAGTGAAATATTCCTTTAAATATCGTACCTGGGGGGTGTCTATAGTATGCCTGTAAAGTGACGCATGTTTCCCGTGTTTAGAACAGTCCCTGCACCAAATGTCATTTTTAAAGGAAAAAATCCCATTTAAAACTGCTTGCGGGTTTAATGTAATGTCAGGTAATGGCAATATGGATGAAAATCAGTGAGACAAACGGCATGGGTACCCCCCAGTCCATTACCAGGCCCTTTGGGTCTTGTATGGATATTAAGGGGAACCCCGCACCCAAATTAAAATAAGGAAAGGTGTGGGGCCACCAGGCCCTATATACTCTGAACAGCAGTATACAGGCGGTGCAAACAAGACAGGGACTGTAGGTTTGTTGTTAAGTAGAATCTGTTTGTAATTTTGAACGGGTAAATTTATTAACGTGTTTAGCTCCAGCCAAAAAATCTTTTTTAAGCTTTTTGGAAAACATAGGGAAGGGTTATCACCCCCGTGACATTTGTTTTGCTGTCTTTCCTCCTCTTCAGAAGATTTTACCTCACTTTTTGTCCCAATGAAAAATGTTTTTTGAAAATTTGGGTTTTTTTGTGGAACAAGGATTGGAAAGCATCAGTGGAAAGGAGAAATGTTTTTCCCATATTAACTCTTACAGGAGAGAATTTCCCTTCCTAGGGGTAGATTTCATCTCACTTCCTGTTGTCTCCTTCCGTTTGCAAGTAGGAGTCGTTTGTAAGTTAGATGTTTGAAAGTAGGGTCCTGCCCTATATACTCAGCAGAAATTTGGGCCTTAGGTGTTGTTGGGGCCACAACACTGTAAGCCCTCACAGGGAAATATTAGATCAAGAATTGTAATTACATGCCCCTGTTTAACAGGAGCTGAAAAATTAGGCCTTAGGCACTGGTGCTGGTGCCACAACACTGCAACCCCTCACAGACACTCTAGTTGGAACGCAGGAACGAGCCCTGCTGCAAAGTATTGCATCAAAAATTGTAATTACACGCCCCTGTTAAACAAGGGCTGAAAAATTGGGCCTTAGGCACTGGTGCTGGTGCCACAACACTGCAACCCCTAACAGACACTCTAGTTGGAACGCAGGAACGAGCCCTGCTGCAAAGTATTGCATCAAAAATTGTAATTACACGCCCCTGTTAAACAGGGGCAGAAAAAATGGGCCTTAGGCACTGGTGCTGGTGCCACAACACTGCAACCCCTCACAGACACTCTAGTTGGAACGCAGGAACGAGCCCTGCTGCAAAGTATTGCATCAAAAATTGTAATTACACTCCCCTGTTAAACAGGGGCTGAAAAATTGTGCCTTAGGCACTGGTGGTGGCGCCCAGAACCACAAATGTTCTTACAAGCTATCAGCGTGATCATTGAGGAGGAAGAGGATAATTACGCAGGGATAGTCACTCAGCATCAGCATAGGCAGTCTTTGAAGGGATCTGAGATTTCAAAAAAAATTATTCGGTTACATCAACATCAGGTGCTTGGTAGCTGGTGGTGATCCAAGACTGATTCATTTTTATGAAGGTCAGTCGATCGACCGAGTCGGTGGACAGACGAACCCTGTGAGGGGTTACCACGCCTCCAGCAGCACTGAATGTGCGTTCCGAAAGAACGCTGGATGCAGGACAGGCCAGTAGCTCAATTGCATACTGTGCAAGCTCTGGCCAGTGATCCATCCTCAAGACCCAGTAACCCAGAGGATTTTCGGTGTCCAAGTCTGATCTTGCCCCTAGCTGTAAAACAGATGCTGGAGATGGTTGCTGGAACCGATCATACCTTGGGGCTGCGGACCAAAAAATTGTCTGAAGGCATCGGTCAGACGGCCACCTTCTCCACCGCTCCTTCTTTGACTGACCGAAGCCTCAGCAACACGTTGTCCAGAAACAGGAGTTTGTAACCTCCCAGTCTCTGGGAACGCGTTACACAGACCTTTCTGCAAGGCCTCCCGAAGATGTTTCATCCTCTGCTCCCTCTGCGATAGCAAGATAAGGTCCGCAACCTTACCCTTGTAACGTGGATCAAGGAGGGTTGCCAGCCAGTATTGGTCCTTCTCCTTGATACCACGAATACGAGGATCCTTACGCAGGCTTTGCAGGATCAGGGAGGCCATGCAGCGTAGGTTTGCTGAGGCATTCGGTCCGGAGTCCTCTGGGTCACTAAGGACGACATGGTCCGCAGCCACCTCCTCCCAGCCACGTACAAGACCATGTGTTTCTGGGGACTGATCCCTTAAAGACTGCTGCTGATGCTGAGTACCAGGCTCCACCTCCATACTGACACAATCTTCCTCCTCCTCCTCCTCCTCCTCTTCCTGTGTGATCGGCGGGCACGCAGGAACACTGTCTGGATAAAGGGGGCCTTGAGAGCTAAGGAAGTCCTCCTCTTCCTGCCTCTGTTCTGCCTCAAGTGCCCTGTCCATTATTCCACGCAGCGTGTGCTCCAACAGGTGGACAAGGGGGACAGTGTCACTGATGCATGCACTGTCACTGCTCACCATCCTCGTGGCCTCCTCAAATGGTGACAGGACAGTGCATGCATCCCTGATCATGGCCCACTGGCGTGGGGAAAAAAAAACAAGCTCCCCTGACCCTGTCCTGGTGCCATAGTCGCACAGGTACTCATTGATGGCCCTTTGCTGCGTGTGCAGCCGCTGCAGCATGGCCAACATTGAGTTCCACCTGGTGGGCATGTCACAGATTAGGCAGTTCTTGGGCCGGTTAAACTCCTTTTGGAGGTCCGTCAGCCGAGCACTGGCATTATATGACCGGCGGAAATGCACACAGACTTTCCTGGCCTGCCTCAGGACATCCTGTAAGCCCGGGTACCTGCCCAAGAACCAAGAATGGCGTCAACCACCTCTGAACCTGCCCCTGCAGAGCTGACAGAACCTCTGCCCCAGTGTGGCTCCTGTCCCCCAAGCACACCAGCTCAAGCACCGCATGGTATCTTTTGGCCTGCGTACTTGCGTAGCCCCTTGAATGGCTACGGAGCACCGCTGGTTCCGAGGACAAAGCACAGGAAGAGGCCATGGAGGAAGAAGAAGAGGAGGGGGTGGAGGAGAGAGGTGTGTCACAATCATTAGCATTTTGGAGGCATGGTGGCAGAACAACCTCCAACACTACTGCACCTTGTCCTGCATCCTTCCCAGCTGCCAGCAGAGTCACCCAATGCGCCGTGAAACTTAGGTAACGTCCCTGTCCATGCCTGCTGGACCATGAGTCAGCGGTAATATGCACCTTACCGCTGACCGCCCTGTCCAGCGAGGCATGGACATTGCCTTCCACATGCCGGTAGAGAGCCGGAATCGCCTTCCGTGAGAAAAAATGGCGTTTGGGTACCTGCCACTGAGGAACCGCACATTCCACAAACTCACGGAAGGGGGCAGAGTCTACCAACTGAAAAGGCAGCAGTTGAAGTGCTAGCAATTTTGCCAAGCTAGCATTCAACCGCTGGGCATGTGGATGGCTGGGAGCAAACTTCTTTCGGCGGTGCAGCAGCTGGGGCAGGGAAATTTGCCTGGTAAAATCTGACGTCGGTGTACCAAAAGCAGATTGCCCACAAGTACTTGGCTGTGACACACCTAATTCTACACCTTCATTCCTCTCAGTGCAGGTCTCAGAGAGGACTGAAGGTCTAGTGGGGTTGGAATTCTCAGCTGATGAGGAGCAAGGAGAGGTCCTCTTTGTTCTTTGGTGTGGGTCTTTTAGATACACTTGCCAACGAACTGCATGGCAGGTCAACATATGTCTGGTCAAGCATGTGGTACCCAAGCGGGAGATGTTTTGGCCACGCGAGATACGCTTGAGACATATGTTGCAAATAGCAGCGGTGCGATCTGATGCACTCGTCTCAAAAAAGGCCCACACCAAAGAACTTTTTGAATAGCGCGCAGAGACTGCAGCGCCCTGCACATGTGGAGCTTTGGGGTGTGATGCAGTCAATGTGCTGCCCTTAGGCTGGCCCCTGGAGGGCATCCTGCCTCGTTGGTGATGTGCCGCCTCCTCCTCCTCCTCCTCTCTCCTATCAGGCACCCACGTTGAGTCAGTGACCTCATCATCCCCTCCCTCCTCATCACTGGAGCAAACCTGGCAGTATGCTGCAGCAGGGGGAGCATGACTGCTAGATTTCTGTCCTTCTTGGGCACCCCCTCTGTCCGTGCTCATGTTACTGCCTTCATCGAGCTCAGTATCATCATCAGAGCCTTCCAAACGCTGGGCATCCTCCTGGAGCATGTACCCAACACTGTGGTCAAACAGTTCCAGGGACTCCTCAGGAGGACATGGTGGGGCTAGGGAAGGAGTCACTGATGACATTGAGCCGAGGGAAGAGGCCGCTGCTTTGCCAGACAAAGTACCCTGGGCATGGGTGAGAGGGTATGAGGAGGATGAGGACGGCTTGGTCATCCACTCGACCAAGTCTTCTGCATGTTGCGGCTCAACGCGGCCAGCTGCCGAAAAAAAGGCCAAGCGTGTCCCATGGCCACGTGCTGATGAGGATGGGATGCACCGTCTCCACGACCAGCACTAGACACAGAGCCTGCTTGCCCTCTCTTATTGGCTTGTGACTGTCTGCCTCTCCTTCTTGGCCTTCCAGACATACTAATGGCCTGTAGCTGCACTAAGCTGGGATATATATATATATATATATATATATATATATATATATATATATATGTACTGATACTGCAGCTAGCAAAATCAACTGCCTGCCTGTAGTATGAGAACACCACCAACCTTCTACAGGTAGCTTTAGCTGAACACTGTGAGGTGGATGCACCCCACTAACTTGTAGGTTTAGCTGAACACTGTGAGCAGGACGCACTGCACTACCTGTAAATAGTCTAGCTGCCTGACTGTGGTACTAATAGGATCAAAAGAACACCAGCAATTTTCTTCAGGTAGCTGTATTTACTGTAACAAGACAAGCCTGCCTGTCAGTAGGAAGATAACAGGAACGGATCTAGCTGAACACTGTGAGCAGGACGCACTGCACTAACTGTAAATAGTCTAGCTGCCTGACTGTGGTACTAATAGGATCAAAAGAACAACAGCAATTTTCTTCAGGTAACTTTATATACTGTAACAAGACAAGCCTGCCTGTCAGTAAGAAGATAACAGGAACGGATCTAGCTGAACACTGTGAGCAGGACGCACTGCACTAACTGTAAATAGTCTAGCTGCCTGACTGTGGTACTAATAGGATCAAAAGAACACCAGTAATTTTCTTCAGGTAGCTGTAAATACTGTAACAAGACAAGCCTGCCTGTCAGTAGGAAGATAACAGGAACGGATCTAGCTGAACACTGTGAGCAGGACGCACTGCACTAACTGTAAATAGTCTAGCTGCCTGACTGTTGTACTAATAGGATCAAAAGAACACCAGTAGGGGGCGGAGCTAGCCGGAGACCAAGATGGACGCGCACTAGCGGAGCTCCGGTATCAGCGGGACATCAGCGGCTACTATCTACCCACCAGACCCAGCTTACCTTCTCCATACAAGGCGAATCCGATCCCGTTCGACCGGGGAACGATTCCCAACAATGCCGCGGAGAAAGAAAGAGGATAACAGGCTGAAACGAATGACGGAGTTCTATCCCCTCGAGCCCCGGAAAAATGGCGCCGGCTCTTCATCCACGCCAGCAGCAGCAGCCCAAAATAACAGGCCACAACAGAGCAAAACACAAAAAAGAGGCAGCCCACCTAAAGGATCGCAATCTCCCCCATCTACACCGTCCTCAGGAAGCCCTGAAAAGACGAGATTCAAGGCGGATGCAGCGGATGCAAACCATGAGGTGAGCTACCTTTCAGAATCAGGGGATGACACTAGGGAACTTCCAGACTCCATAGATGCGTTCCCCACTAACGGCCAGCCAGTTCTAGATACAATGCTAAAGGAGATGCTAGTATCATTAAGGGGGTCACTCCACGCTGATATGATTTCATGTATGCACAAGTTTAGCACTGAAATACGATCGGTCTCAGACAAGGTAACACACGTGGAACAAAAAATGGCGGAGTTCGCCACTACAATCAACGATTTGGTAGATGCCAATGAGGATAGAGAGGATGATATAGAATGCCTGCAAGCCAAAATGGCGGACATAGAGGATAGATCAAGGAGGAACAACGTGAAGATAAGGGGGATCCCTGAATCGGTTAAACAACACGATCTGAAGGACTACATGTCCCAGCTCTTATCCGAAATACTACTGGACATGTCAGCACTAGATTTTACAGTGGACAGGATTCATAGACTGCCCAAACCTTCCTTTCTATCAGAAAACGTGCCACGCAATGTCATCATGAGACTTCACTTCTTTCACACGAAAGATAGACTTATGACTGCAGCAAGACAAAAAGAACAAATTCCCGTATCCTATGCTAATCTCCAATTCTACGCCGATTTATCCCAGTACACATTGCAGAAACGCAGAAATCTAAATACCATAACAAAAACCCTCAGGAACAATAAACTGGGGTACAAATGGGGGTTCCCAACTAAACTGATTGTTTCAAGAGAGGATAAAGAATACGTAATTGACTCAGTAGCAAAGGGCATGGCTTTGCTAAACACATGGGGGATAATCCCAGATCCTCAACCATTCCAGCACCAGAAAAATTCCTCCGCAAGACCTGAACCGGAATGGCGCACAGTTGATCGTAAAAACGCACGATCGCACAACTGACCCTAAGGTGGGTGTACAAATGATCACTTTTCCCGCTGAGGAGAGTTACATCTCCGGTCCGTAAAAGTCTAAGGACTACATAACCCCAAGTTACAACATGAGTGACTACCAGTCACACCTATCTTCTTTTCATGTTAAATGGCACCAAGCCAAAGTTTCATTGACTTTATGTTTCTGCACAATTTTTTTTTGCTTTGTTATTTTCACAGTCAGCACAAATACCCCATCTCCACAGAAAATGGAAAAGAAATATGCCTCACTACCAACACCTCTGCAATCTCAGGAAGGATCCCAACTACAAAGCCTACGGACAACGACCTCATCTAGTGTAAGTGTCTTTAACTTCACACAAAGTCATATGCACTCACCTTTTTTCCTTAACACATGGCGCTAAAACTTTTGACCATTAACGCAAAAGGTCTCAACCACCCAGCCAAGCGCAGGTCTCTGTGGAGGGAGGCACTACAGAGGAACTGCGACATATTATGCACCCAAGAGACCCACTTTCAATCCACAGCTCCACCAAAATGTTCTCACCCAAAATTCCCGTTTATTTACTTAGCGAATGCAGAAAATAAATCAAAAGGGGTGATGATTGCCATCAGGGACACGGTGACCTTCCAACTACACAAAAGCGTCATTGATCCTCAAGGATGATTCATCATCCTAGTGTGTGAAATCAACAACCACACAACTACACTAGTTAACCTATACGCTCCCAATGCCAGGCAATCCAAATTTTTCATAACAAACAAGATAAAGTGCAGCGCAAAAACTTGAGAGAAAATGAACACAGAGAGTCCCATAAAAAACATATATGTGTGTAAGTATCCTCCTCTGTCTTATATCTTCTTGCTAGGAGACACCCAAAATCTTCAGCATAACTGAGCAAATAAACTGCTTACCAGAAGGAAGATCAGAAAGGGCATAATTCACACCGATGCTGGGAGAGTCCGGAACAGCTGGTCTGACGATTTCAGACGGTATCCAGCAGCTAATCTTCCAATACAGCAAGTGATAAAGAGACACCGATGCTGGAGAAGTCTGGAACAGCTGATCTGGTGATTTGAGAAGCTATCCGGCAACTGATCTTCCAGTGCAGCAGGTAGTAAAGCAACTCCAAAGTGCGGTGAGGCAAAAAGAAAAAGAAGGGACATCTAAGAGCGTTCCGTTTAGCTCAGTATAAGTTTATTTAAACCGTGATACAGTCCATAAAAGAGCGCATAGGGAAGCGCCAATAAAACAGCTTCAAATGAGGATAAAAAGACTGTTCGCGTCCGAACAGCTGTGACAAGATGACAGCGGGTGACGTGAGTCTCACGTCACCCGCTGTCATCTTGTCACAGCTGTTCGGACGCGAACAGTCTTTTTATCCTCATTTGAAGCTGTTTTATTGGCGCTTCCCTATGCGCTCTTTTATGGACTGTATCACGGTTTAAATAAACTTATACTGAGCTAAACGGAACGCTCTTAGATGTCCCTTCTTTTTCTTTTTGCCTCACCGCACTTTGGAGTTGCTTTACTACCTGCTGCACTGGAAGATCAGTTGCCGGATATCTTCTCAAATCACCAGATCAGCTGTTCCAGACTTCTCCAGCATCGGTGTCTCTTTATCACTTGCTGTATTGGAAGATTAGCTGCTGGATACCGTCTGAAATCGTCAGACCAGCTGTTCCGGACTCTCCCAGCATCGGTGTGAATTATGCCCTTTCTGATCTTCCTTCTGGTAAGCAGTTTATTTGCTCAGTTATGCTGAAGATTTTGGGTGTCTCCTAGCAAGAAGATATAAGACAGAGGAGGATACTTACACACATATATGTTTTTTATGGGACTCTCTGTGTTCATTTTCTCTCAAGTTTTTGCGCTGCACTTTATCTTGTTTGTTATGTCGTTTGGGCTTGGTGTATACCCTTAAGTGTTCAGCCTGCAATTAGATTAATTTGTTTAAGGTTTTGCGCTGATTGTACACATCTTTGGCTAATCCAAATTTTTCCATAAATTAATGAAGAAGATCCAAACTATCCAAAAGGGCTCATTGCTAATCTGTGGTGACTTTAACATTACCCCTGATCCATCCAGTGACTCTACAGCAAAATCCAAGAGACCTCCACCATCCCTGTTACCAATATTACGGAAATATGATCTTTTCGACGCTTGGAGATGCTTAAATGCGAACGAAAGGGACTATTCCTTTTTTTCTCACTGTCACAAAACTTATAGTAGGATAGATCTCTTTTTGGTAGATAAGCAAATGTTGTTCAAATGTAAGTCAGCTAAAATTCATAGTATTACATGGTCGGACCACGCTCCAGTGGAGTTGGTTATTGGAGGACTTACTAGTCATAAGAACACTTTTGTGTGGAGGGTTAATTCTCGCCTTCTCCAGCATGGTCCGACTAGGTCATATGTTGAACGGCAGCTTAAAGAATTCTTTGTATTAAACCAGCCCTCGGTATCAAACCCATTTTCCTTATGGAACACCCATAAGGCTTTTGCCAGGGGTGTTTTGATACAACAGGGGACAAGGGCTAAAAGGATGAGACAGCAGCGCACCGAGAAAATTGTTAACCAAATTGAGATATTAGAAAAACAAAATATGACTCACACCTCCAAGGTACTAATTGATCAAATCACCCAATTAAGATTAGAATTAAGACTACTTTTACTGGAAGACTTTGAAAAAGCTTCCAGGAAACTAAAACTGTCATACTATACTTGTGGCAATCGAGCAGGTAAATTACTAGCCCAACAACTCAGAGGTTACAGATACAAAACAAACATTCAGCATATAATACATCCTAAGACACAAACAAAACATCAACACCCTCAAGAAATTGCTGATGCTTTCAGCCACTACTACAGCTCACTGTACAATCTCAAGGATGACACAACAATCTCACAACCAACACCTGACATCATAGAACCTTTTCTAAAAACAGTTAATCTGCCAAAACTAACAAAAGACCAACTTTCCTCATTAAACTCACCCATAACTGATATAGAGGTTTAACAAATAATAAATTCCATGCCACTAAACAAATCTCCAGGGCCTGATGGGTTTACCGGAGAATATTATAAAACATTTAGCGAAATTTTATCACCTTATTTGGTGGGCATGTTTGGTGCTGCTGCTGCCTCCTCTTCCTTTCCCCAAGAAATGCTAAAAGCAACTATAATAGCATTACCCAAACCAGGAAAAACCCCAACAACTCCACAAAATTTTAGACCTATCTCTTTATTGAACAACGATGTAAAGATGTACGCAAAACTACTAGCTAATAGATTGATTAACATCCTACCTACACTAATTGACTTAGATCAATCTGGCTTTACTAAGGGGAGACAGATGTCGGATGCTACCCGACGTCTGGTAAATGTAATACATATAGCTAATAAACAAAAAACGCCTTCTCTGCTCCTAGCGCTGGATGCAGAGAAGGCGTTTGATAGAATACATTGGCAGTTTCTGGCACAGGTTCTCCAAAAATTTGGGTTTGAGGGCTCCATCTATCTAGCCATAATGGCCCTTTACTCCCAACCCTCAGCCCAGGTGCTCATCTCAGGTGCAATATCTACCCCATTCACAATAAGCAACGGGACTAGGCAGGGGTGCTGTAAGAGAACTGTCAGGATGCGCCCGGCACGCACACGTGCGCATGCACGCATTCACGGGCATCAGCAGATTTCCTTGCGCAGGAACACACATCTGACCACAATTGGCACCTGACAGCCTATTTAAGGGTTGCTCTGATTTCTGTCAGGTGCTGCTTGATCTTCAGCTGTGTCCTGAGATTCTGAAACCCTGTTTGTCTTGACTTCCTGTTGCTGAAACCCTGGCCTTCCTGACCCTGTTTCTGGACTCTGATTACTGGTTCATGATCCTGGCTTCCTGTTTGACCTTGCTCCTGTTTATACCTTGGTACCTCGCTGCCCGCCCGTTACTGAACCCGGCTTACCTGTTGACCTCGCTTCTGTCTCCTGTTTGGCTCCACGCTGTTTCCGAGTACCTGTGCTGGCCGTCCATCCTCTCAGCTGTGCTGGTTCCAGCTCTTCACCAGAAACCCTGCCTGCACTTCCCAGTCTGCAACACTTCTGGCAAGTCCTGCACACAGCATTCACAGGCACTCGTGTTCCTCCTGATCCTTGCCACCATCTGTTCCATCTCCAGTGGGGCTTGGATTGGAGATACAAGAGAGGCTGACCTCGTCATTTCAGACTCCTACCAGGTACGTGACAGTATCAAGCAGCCACAAATGGAGTCTGAAAGGGAGGCCTCTCCACCAGAGAACATTTACAGATCTATTTCTGTGCTATCCAATATTGTGCAGAAGTTACAAGAAAATCTGAGTCGCATGGAAGAGCGATTTCTCCACAATGAGAATGTCGCATTGGCCTGTGCTCCGCTTTTGGTCTCTGATTCATATACCCAAACAGAGCCCGGCTTGTTCCATGAGGTTGCTTCTGCTCCTGAACCCAGGGTGCCTATGCCTGAGCGATTCTCCGGAAATCGCAAGAAGTTTCGCACATTCCGGAATTCCTGTGAACTATATTTCTCCCTGTTACCCCGGACCTTCACATCTGAAAACATCAAGGTGGGGTTTATTATTACATTACTATTGGATGAACCACTTTCCTGGGCTCATCATCTCCGGGAACAACATGACCCTGTCCTGACAACCACGGATTCTTTCTTCTCAGCCATGGCTCAGCTTTATGCAGACCCCTTCTACCAGCAGACTGCCGAATTCATGCTTGGCAAATTACAGCAAGGTCCAAGGCCTGCTGAGGAATATGTAACTGATTTCCGTGTATGGAGTGCAGATACCCAATGGAATCATTCCGCACTTCGCCACCAGTTTCGACTAGGACTGTCTGACACCTTAAAGGATGAGCTTGCCAGAGTGGGAGTTCCAGCATCCCTGGAAGACCTGATCGATCTAACCATTCAGATCGATCGGCGATTACGTGAAAGGCAATTCGAAAGGTCCAAAGGAACCCTTTCTGTGGCTTCAAGGTCTGACATTCCTGCATCCTCATGCGTTGCATCCCCCAGAAGGAGGGAACTGCATAAGACTCCTCATAGAAGTTTTCGAAGACCACCCCTTTCTCCTGATGAACGCCTTCATCGATTACAGGACAATCTGTGTCTCTATTGCGGGGAGGCAGGTCACTTTATACAGACTTGCCCCGCAAAGACCCGCAGGTCTTTCTCCCGTCAGCCTCACATGATGCATCTCTCAGGGAGGTACCAGTCTCATGTCTCTCTTTCCATTGTGCTCCAGTTTTCTGAAAAGACTGTTCCTGTACTTGCAATCATAGACTCTGGGGCCTGTAGTTGTTTTATGGACTCTGCATTTGCTTCTCTCCACCAGCTGCCTGTATGTGCCAAGAAGCAGGAATTCCATGTTCATCTGGCTGACGGTTCCGGCATTAAATCAGGCCCAGTTACCCAAGAGACTTTACCTATTTCCTGCCGTACTTCTTCCGGCCACCATGAATTCCTCCGTTTGGATATCATAGCTTCGCCCATGTTCCCGGTCATCCTTGGCATTCCATGGTTGAAGGCACATAATCCTCACATTAACTGGCTTACCGGAGACATCTCCTTTTCCTCTGACTACTGCCAAATTCACTGCCTACCTGAAAAGATTTTCAATACCACACCCCTCCTGGGTATCCTCCCTGACCATGAAACCTCTAATCTGGTCCCTGCTGCCTACCACGAGTATCTGGATGTATTTAACAAGAAAGGAGCAGACACTCTTCCTCCCCATAGAACATATGATTGTCCTATTGAACTTTTACCAGGGGCCGAGATCCCATTTGGGCGAATTTATCCTCTCTCTGAGCCTGAACTAGAAGCCCTGCGGATTTATATAGATGAAAGCCTTGAAAAACAGTTCATCCGGCCCTCCACTTCACCAGCAGGAGCCGGTATTTTCTTTGTGGAAAAGAAAGACCATACCCTTAGGCCCTGTGTGGACTATCGTGACCTTAACAGGGTCACTGTTAAAAACCGGTACCCTCTGCCTCTGATCCCTGAACTTTTTCAAAGGCTGCGTGGGGCACGAGTGTTCTCCAAATTGGATCTGAGAGGTGCTTATAATCTTGTCAGAATCAGGGAGGGAGATGAATGGAAGACGGCCTTCCGAACACGCTTCGGGCATTTTGAATATCAAGTCATGCCATTCGGACTCTGCAACGCCCCTGCCACATTCCAACATCTGGTTAATGACGTTTTTCGGGACTTCCTTGATTTATTCGTCATCGTGTATCTGGATGACATCCTTATATTCTCTGAAACTTTAGAATCCCATAGGACTCATGTAAAAAAAGTACTGGGTCGGCTGAGGGAACACCGCCTTTACGCAAAGGCTGAGAAATGTGACTTTGAAAGACCAACCATACATTTCCTGGGACTTGTCATCTCTGCTGACGGTATCTCCATGGACCCACAGAAAGTCACTTCCGTCCTGGAATGGCCTGCCCCTGTTGACAGGAAAGCTGTTCAGAGATTTGTGGGATTCGCCAACTTTTACAGAAAATTTATCAAGAACTTTTCTGGTATCATCACTCCCATCACTCAGTTAACAAAGCAGCATGTTCCTTTCCGATGGACCCCTGAAGCTCAAACAGCTTTTGAACAGTTAAAAACTTTATTCACGTCAGCTCCTATCTTGAAACATCCTGATCCATCCTTAGCCTACGTTTTGGAGGTGGATGCCTCTGAGAGTGCACTAGGCGCTATTTTGTCTCAACGCCAAGGTCCCAAATCTTTGCTCCATCCTGTGGCCTTTTTCTCTAAGAAATTAAATCCTTCTGAAAGGAACTATGATGTTGGAGACCGAGAATTGCTGGCTATCAAGGCTGCGCTTGAAGAATGGCGCTACCTCCTGGAAGGAGCAGCTCACCCCATCCTCATATTCACGGACCATAAAAATCTCGAATACTTGAGGACGGCTAGACGACTAAGACCCCGGCAGGCAAGGTGGGCACTTTTCTTCTCTCGTTTTATGTTCCATATAACTTATCGTCCTGGCTCAAAGAATGGTAAACCGGATGCCTTGTCCCGCATGTTCAGCGACCCAGTGGTATCCTCAGAACCTGATACTATTCTACCAGCCAAAAATTTTTTGCTTCTTCAGGCGGATTTGATGTCTCAGATAAAAGCAGATGTGATAAACCAACCACCTTCCAAAGATCTGGCTCTTCAATTGAGGGATGGTCTGTACTTTCATAAGAAGCAAATCTTTATCCCTGAGCAATTCAGAGTTTCTGTCCTGAGGCGATGTCATGACCACCCATTAGCAGGCCACTTTGGAATTCGCAAAACGGCCGATCTGATCTCTCGTACATTCTGGTGGCCAGACTTGATGCAAGACTGCAAAAGATATGTTAATTCGTGTGTGACATGCCTTCGGAATAAGACGGACAGAGCCAAAACTTGGGGCCTACTTGAGCCACTCCCTGTACCTGAGAAACCATGGAGCATGATCTCCATGGATTTCATTGTGGAACTCCCCCCATCTGAAAACTTCACCACCGTGTTTGTTGTGGTGGATCGCCTGACCAAGATGGCCCATTTTGTACCCTTACAAGGAACTCCTTCGGCCACAGAGACCGCCTCAGCTTTCATCAAGGAGATTGTAAAATTACATGGTGTCCCTGATAGCATCATCTCTGATCGTGGGGTGCAGTTTACGTCTAGATTTTGGAGGGCATTATGCCAAGCACTGAACATTGAACTCCGCCTCTCCACAGCCTACCATCCACAAACTAATGGACAAACTGAAAGAACCAATCAAACCCTTGAGCAGTACTTACGGTGTTTTTCCTCTTTTGCACAAGATGACTGGCTATCACTTCTCCCACTGGCAGAATTTTCATACAATAATTCCATCCACTCTGCAACCAAGCAATCACCCTTTTTTGCCAATTATGGGTACCACCCCTCTTTCTTACCTGAGCTGGCCATTGAATCATCTGTACCTGCTGTACAAAACAGATTAAACTTCCTCAGTACTAATAACCAATTACTGCAAGATACAATCTCCAAGACTCAAGCAAGCAATAAAAAGTTCTTCGACAAGAAGAAGAGAGGTAATCTGAACCTTAAACCTGGAGACAAGGTCTGGCTTTCCACAACAAACTTGAAACTGAGCTGTCCTTCAAGAAAACTTGGCCCAAAATTTTTGGGACCCTTCCCAGTCAAGAGGAAAATTAATGCAGTGGCATTCGAGTTGGTGTTACCCAAGAATCTAAAGATCCACCCTGTATTCCATGTCTCTTTGTTGAAACCAGCTGTACCAAATCCATTTCCAGATCGGGTTTCTGAAATTCCTCCTCCACTGCTCATCGAAGGGAATGAGGAATTTGAGGTGGAAGCCGTGTTGGACTGTAGAAGAAGGCATAACCAAACACAGTTCCTCATTAAATGGAAAGGCTATGGGTCGGAAGAAAATTCCTGGGAACCAGCTTCAGATGTGCATGCTCCCAAACTAGTGCAAGCCTTTTTTCAACGCCACCCAGAGAAAAGACACTTGAAGGGCATCCGGAGGCTGCCCTTAAGGGGGGGGCAATGTAAGAGAACTGTCAGGATGCGCCCGGCACGCACACGTGCGCATGCACGCATTCACGGGCATCAGCAGATTTCCTTGCGCAGGAACACACATCTGACCACAATTGGCACCTGACAGCCTATTTAAGGGTTGCTCTGATTTCTGTCAGGTGCTGCTTGATCTTCAGCTGTGTCCTGAGATTCTGAAACCCTGTTTGTCTTGACTTCCTGTTGCTGAAACCCTGGCCTTCCTGACCCTGTTTCTGGACTCTGATTACTGGTTCATGATCCTGGCTTCCTGTTTGACCTTGCTCCTGTTTATACCTTGGTACCTCGCTGCCCGCCCGTTACTGAACCCGGCTTACCTGTTGACCTCGCTTCTGTCTCCTGTTTGGCTCCACGCTGTTTCCGAGTACCTGTGCTGGCCGTCCATCCTCTCAGCTGTGCTGGTTCCAGCTCTTCACCAGAAACCCTGCCTGCACTTCCCAGTCTGCAACACTTCTGGCAAGTCCTGCACACAGCATTCACAGGCACTCGTGTTCCTCCTGATCCTTGCCACCATCTGTTCCATCTCCAGTGGGGCTTGGATTGGAGATACAAGAGAGGCTGACCTCGTCATTTCAGACTCCTACCAGGTACGTGACAGGTGCCCCTTATCCCCTTTGATATTCAATCTTTTAATGGAACCATTAGCCTCACACTTACGCTCAAACCAACTGATAAAAGGTATACAAATAGGATCAAGACAACATATCATTAGTCTGTTTGCAGACAACATCATATTGATGCTTTCGGAAGCAGACACCTCATTGAAGGAGGTTCACAAGGCGCTAAACACCTTCAATAGGGTATCATATTACAAAGTGAATGAGTCCAAATCATATATACTTAACTTAGGAATCCCAGAAAAAACTAAACAAAGATTAGAACAACAATTCCCTTACATCTGGAAATCTGATGGTATTAAATATCTGGGTATCACGTTAACCCCTAAAACAGAAGGCCTATTAGGTGCGAACTACACTCCCTTTGTGAAATCTCTAGAAAATAAACTCAAAGCCATAAACAGAAACAAACTTTCTTGGCTAGGCAGACTAGCAGCTTTTAAAATGCAAATACTACCACAACTATTATACCTCTACAGAACCCTCCCAATACCAATACCAAATTCATATTTTAACACACTTCAACCTATATTAAACAGGTTTATATGGCAAGGTAAAAAGGTAAAAAGGCCAGATATATATATATATACCCACTGTATTCAGTTTAGCTAGATCCGTTCCTGTTATCTTCCTACTGACAGGCAGGCTTGTCTTGTTACAGTATTTACAGCTACCTGAAGAAAATTACTGGTGTTCTTTTGATCCTATTAGTACCACAGTCAGGCAGCTAGACTATTTACAGTTAGTGCAGTGCGTCCTGCTCACAGTGTTCAGCTAGATCCGTTCCTGTTATCTTCTTATTAACAGGCAGGCTTGTCTTGTTACAGTATTTACAGCTACCTGAAGAAAATTGCTGGTGTTCTTTTGATCCTATTAGTACCACAGTCAGGCAGCTAGACTATTTACAGTTAGTGCAGTGCGTCCTCCTCACAGTGTTCAGCTAAAACTACAAGTTAGTGTAGTTTGACCTCTGCACAGTGTTCATCTAAAGCTACAAGTTAGTGCAGTGCGTCCTGCTCACAGTGTTCAGCTAAAACTACAAATTAGTGTGGTGCGTCCTCCTCACAGTGTTCAGCTAAAACTACAAGTTAGTGTAGTGCGTCCTGCTCACAGTGTTCAGCTAAAACTACAAGTTAGTGTAGTGATACCTCTGCACAGTGTTCATCTAAAGCTACACGTTTGTGCAGTGCGTCCTGCTCACAGTGTTCAGCTAAAACTACAAGTTAGTGTAGTGAGACCTCTGCACAGTGTTCATCTAAAGCTACAAGTTAGTGCAGTGCGTCCTGCTCACAGTGTTCAGTTAAAACTACAAGTTAGTGTAGTGAGACCTCTGCACAGTGTTCATCTAAAGCTACAAGTTAGTGCAGTGCGTCCTACTCACAGTGTTCAGCTAAAACTACAAGTTAGTGTAGTGAGACCTCTGCACAGTGTTCATCTAAAGCTACAAGTTAGTGCAGTGCGTCCTGCTCACAGTGTTCAGCTAAAACTACAAGTTAGTGTAGTGAGACCTCTGCACAGTGTTCATCTAAAGCTACAAGTTAGTGCAGTGCGTCCTGCTCACAGTGTTCAGCTAAAACTACAAGTTAGTGTAGTGAGACCTCTGCACAGTGTTCATCTAAAGCTACAAGTTAGTGCAGTGCGTCCTGCTCACAGTGTTCAACTAAAACTACAAGTTAGTGTAGTAAGACATCTGCACAGTGTTCATCTAAAGCTACAAGTTAGTGCAGTGCGTCCTGCTCACAGTGTTCAGCTAAAACTACAAGTAAGTGTAGTGAGACCTCTGCACAGTGTTCATCTAAAGCTACAAGTTAGTGCAGTGCGTCCTGCTCACAGTGTTCAGCTAAAACTACAAGTTAGTGTAGTGAGACCTCTGCACAGTGTTCATCTAAAGCTACAAGTTAGTGCAGTGCGTCCTGCTCACAGTGTTCAACTAAAACTACAAGTTAGTGTAGTGAGACCTCTGCACAGTGTTCATCTAAAGCTACAAGTTAGTGCAGTGCGTCCTACTCACAGTGTTCAGCTAAAACTACAAGTTAGTGTAGTGAGACCTCTGCACAGTGTTCATCTAAAGCTACAAGTTAGTGCAGTGCGTCCTGCTCACAGTGTTCAGCTAAAACTACAAGTTAGTGTAGTGAGACCTCTGCACAGTGTTCATCTAAAGCTACAAGTTAGTGCAGTGCATCCTGCTCACAGTGTTCAGCTAAAACTACAAGTTAGTGTAGTGAGACCTCTGCACAGTGTTCATCTAAAGCTACAAGTTAGTGCAGTGCGTCCTGCTCACAGTGTTCAGCTAAAACTACAAGTTAGTGTAGTAAGACATCTGCACAGTGTTCATCTAAAGCTACAAGTTAGTGCAGTGCGTCCTGCTCACAGTGTTCAGCTAAAACTACAAGTAAGTGTAGTGAGACCTCTGCACAGTGTTCATCTAAAGCTACAAGTTAGTGCAGTGCGTCCTGCTCACAGTGTTCAGCTAAAACTACAAGTTAGTGTAGTGAGACCTCTGCACAGTGTTCATCTAAAGCTACAAGTTAGTGCAGTGCGTCCTGCTCACAGTGTTCAACTAAAACTACAAGTTAGTGTAGTGAGACCTCTGCACAGTGTTCATCTAAAGCTACAAGTTAGTGCAGTGTGTCCTGCTCACAGTGTTCAGCTAAAACTACAAGTTAGTGTGGTGCGTCCTGCTCACAGTGTTCAGCTAAAACTACAAGTTAGTGTAGTGCGTCCTGCTCACAGTGTTCAGCTAAAACTACAAGTTAGTGTAGGCTGACGTGATGTGCGTCTGACGTCAGCACAGGGGAGGGGCCTAGCGCCGGCTCCACGGGAGGTGGGAGACGAGGCGCTTACGAGCTCGGAGATGCCTTGCGGGGTGAGAGACCGCGAGTGGCCGGCATACGATTGAGCGTCCGGCTCTTCTCCTACACCGCTTCCCCTTCCCGCTAAGACCACTGAAGCTATGGCGGTAGTACCCATCCGCCACGGATAACAGGCAGGGCCGGCCGGGTGTGCCCTCTCCCTCCCACAGTTCGGCGCCGCGAGCAGCTGACAGTCCCAGTGATCTACGAGCCTCCCACAGAAGGGACACAGAACGGAGCTACTGCTGATTGTTCAAACCGAGCGCGGGACGCTGCAACAGAGAGCAAGACCACGATCTAAAGGACTCAGTGCAGCGCTCAGCTGTACAAGAAGAAGCAAGGTAGGAGAAGCTTCTTTGATATAACTGAATCACTACTGACAAATGTTGGAACGAACTGTGCGGGTCTAATTGGGAAAACTTGATGTGAGTCTGGGAGACCAGGAAAACGTGATCAACTGGGGTGCAGTGTTTTTCTGTTATTAGCCCTGTTTAAAAAGGACTGGATCACTGGGGGCCCTCTGGTTTCTCCCCCCTCGCCAAATAAACCAGAGGGGACACTTGAGCCGAGGGGCTGAGATGCTGTAGAGAGTGCCCTATCCTCCCCCTCTCACTTCTCCCCCTCTTTGTTTTTTCCCTTTTTTGTGGGGGGCTCCCATCAATTTTTTCAAGTACGGTCCCAGATCGGGGAGTGGGCCCACAAAGAGAAGCAGTCATAAGATAACCACCCAAGGTATCGTGCGGCCTGGAAGGAGGAAGAAAACGGCATAGTTACCGCAGAGACCCTATACAGTACATAGACTCCAGAGGTACAGCGGACCCTCTCCCATATGGCCCGAGGAGGGAGGGGGACCCCAAAAGAGTAAAGCGTCTAGCGGGGCGACGGTGATACTTCTTAGCACCCAGTCACTACTAGGGGTGAACCGGGATTGGGATCGGAAGCATGAGAGGTCGGTCATCAAGAACAACTGAACCTCACAGTACGAGAGAGAGCTTAAATACTAGCTCCATACAAAAATATTTAAAAGAAGCAAATATAAAGAGCCCAGGAATGGAGGCGAAACACACAGGTACAAAGAAGAAGGAGCAACAGAAACAAAAGGGGGGACAGGGTGACAGAACTCACGAAGAGCCGATCCTGGAGGGGGCATCCGCAAGCAGTACGGCCGAGGAGCAGAGAATGATGGCCCTAGCTCCGAGCAAGTTAGACATGAGCGAAATGCTCACTAAACTGGAAAATAAACTAGAAAGTGTGATAAAAGCAGAGATTTCAAATGTCCATTCCGACATGGGTCATCTCCTCCGCTGGTTGGAGGAAGCTGAAGAGGCCTCAGGTCTCCAAGCCAAGGATATTTCAGATTTAAAAGAACAAGTCAGGAAGGTACAAAACGAAAGTCGCCTGCTGACGTTCAGACTGGAAGAACAGGAGAACCAGAGCCGACGACAAAATCTACGTATCAGATCAATCCCGGAACAGCAAAACGAAGATTTGGGAGAGAAGATGAGGAAGATCTTCAACCCTCTGCTGGGCAGGCGAGAAGATGAAGTATTAAGGATCGACAGGGTCCACAGAATAAGGAAGCCCCCCCATATAAAGCAAGACACCCCCAGGGACATCATAGTAAAATTTCATCAATATGAGGACAAAGAAATAATCTGGAAAAAATTAAAGGGGGCCCCTCCAATAAACTTCGAAAACAGAGAGCTGCAGATATTCACGGATCTTTTGGCTGGCACCCTGGAGAGGAGAAGACGGATGAGACCAATTCTTGATCAACTTAGGAGGGCAAATCTAAAATATAGTTGGGGGTTTCCAACACCCCTGATAGTCACTAAAGACGGAAGATCCTACAGAATGAGATACATGGAAGAAATGCAGGACTTCTGTAACAATCTGGGCATTCCCGTCCCTGACTTGTTATAGTTATCGAAGGTTGAACGAGGGGGGGGGGCGCGGGAGGAGAGAGGAGAGTGAGCGGGGGGGGGTAGTGGGGAGGGGGTTTTCCTTTTTTTTGTTTCTGTTTCGTTCCCGCCCCCTCTCTCTCTCCTCCTCCGCCTCCCTCCTCCACCATTAAGGGGACGCTTATTTTTCAGAGGCACGAGACTAACGTACTTTGGGACTTTAGCTGACACTGAATAATGGGAGGGGTTTGGGAGGGGCTGGACAGCCCTGATTAAACAGAATAAAATAATATGTGCGGGGTCCGAGCGGGAGGGGAGTTGTGGGGGTTGGGGTACATCTACGAGGGGGGGCGCCTCGTGTTTCCATCTCCTATGCCTCCCCCTCTTTGGGGGGGGTGGGTGATGGATGCCGGTGCTGGAGCTCACCCCTGAGAGAGAAGCCCTGTAGTGTGGAATGGGAAAATTTCCATATGGGCGGGCTTTTGGCGAAATGAGCGCCATGGGGTGGTGGGGGGGTGATGGGGTGGAGGGGGAGGCGGGCGGGGTAGAGGGGGGGAAAGGGGAGGAGGGAATCAGGGGAGGGGGAAGGGAAGGGGAGTTAGGGGGTGGAGGGGTATAGGTGGGGGGAGGGATCAGAAGTGGGCGGGGAAGTCTGCAGGATGTGTTCGAGAGGAGCAGAAGATAGAGGCGAATGTTCACCCTATTAGTTATGCCTGAGATCAAATTTATATCCTGTAATGTAAAAGGGTTAAACTCACCAAGGAAAAGACACAAAATATTGGGGGAACTGAGTCTCCTGCGTGGGGACATAGTCTTCTTACAGGAGACCCACCTGACTCACGATACAAGGGTCAGGTTGTTCTCCTCTAGGATCCCTCAATGGTTATATGGGGACTCCCCTACCAAGGGGTCAAGGGGAGTCGCCATAGGGCTGTCCAAGGCATCGAATTTCTCTGTGAGGGATAGACTGGTAGACCCTGATGGTCGTTATATTTTTTTAAAAGGTTCAATTGGACCAAGATTGTTTACATTGGCTAATGTCTACTGCCCTAACAGAAGCCCAACTATCTTCCTGGGACAAGTTCTGGAGAAGTTGCTAGCATTCGGGGAAGGGGAGGTGGTCTTAGCAGGGGATTTAAATTTCTGCTTGGACCCCGTCCTAGATAGTACGTCCCGTGCCCAGGGGATAAAGAAGGTGTCATTAGGGGCAATTAGGTGAAAATTATTCCACAGCCAGTTAATGGATGTGTGGAGAGTGCAACATGCTAAAGAAAGGGATTTCACCTTCTTCTCCCCTGTGCACGGGACATACTCTAGACTGGACTACATTTTTGTGGATCATAATTTATTGGAGGGGGTCTTAGAAACCAAAATAGAGATAACGTCCCTCTCAGACCACTCCCCAGTTACGATGAGGCTGAAGTTACCAGAAGTGGTGACAAGTCCTTTCTCGTGGAAGCTGAACGAGGATTTGTTCAGGGATCCCGAAGTGGTAGAGCAGATCCAGAACGAGGTGAATTTTTTCTTCAAGACAAATGATACGGGAGAGGTATCACCTGCTATTCTATGGGAGGCGCACAAAGCCTATATCCGAGGGACTCTTATAGCCATAGGTGCAGGCCGGAAAAAGAAAAGGAAAGAAGAAAGGGCAAAACTGATTGAGGCCTTATTCGGTTTGGAACAAGCACATAAAAAGACCAAGGGGCAGAATCAGGACTGTTACCGTTTATTGGTTGCCGGGAGAGAGGAGTTGAGGGACATGATGGAGCAGGACGCCAGGAGAACCTTCAATTTAATAGCAAGGGATAAATATCTCTGGGCAAATAAATCAAGCAAACATTTAGCCAGATTAATAAGGAAAAAAAGAGGGCGGAATTTTATCGATAAAATAAATAGCTCAGGAGGGAAAGAGATAGCGACCAGCGGAGGCATGGCAGAGGAGTTTAGAAAATTTTACGCAGATCTCTATTCTCTAGGGCAAAAGAGGGGGGAAGTTAGGGCCCTGGCAGCCAGGAGCAGGGAATTCCTAAAAGAAGCAGGTTTAAAGGTGCAGCCCACTGAGGACAGGGACTTCCTGGAAAAACCAATCGAGGAAGAGGAAATCATATCAGCCCTAAGAGATTCCCTGAAGGGTAAGAGCCCTGGCCCTGATGGTTTCTCCACCATCTACTTAGAGAAAATGAAACACATACTAGTCCCCAGGCTGTGTCAATACTGGAATGAACTGGGCACCAGGTGTGAGATGGAAGGCGAGGCATTGTCCGCTACGATAACCCTGATATTGAAAGAAGGGAAGGATGCCAGGCTATGCTCCAGCTACCGGCCCATCTCCCTGTTAAACGCAGATGTTAAATTATACGCCAAGGTCATGGCCAATAGACTGAAGAGATGCATGGCGGATCTGGTGCACCCGGACCAGTCCGGCTTTGTCCCCGGAAGACAGTGCAGGGACAATGGGGTGCGGGCAGTGCTGCTCTCGGAGTTCTGTAGACGCAGGGGACCCCCAGCTCTATTCCTGTCGATAGACGCCGAAAAGGCATTCGACAGGGTAGACTGGGGGTTCTTGATGAATACTCTGGAAGCCATGGGGTTCGGGCCTAGGTTTATTTCCTGGGTCAAGGCCCTATATAGTAGCCCAACAGCAGTTGTAAGGGTGAACGGAGCCATTTCTAAACCTTTTGGGATGGTAAACGGTACAAGGCAGGGCTGCCCGCTCTCCCCCCTCCTGTTCATCCTGTCCCTCGAACCTCTCCTGGCCTCCATTCGGAACAGTCCTGACTGTAGCGGGGTGAGGGTGGGAATGGAGGAGCATAAGTTGTCGGCATTCGCCGACGACGTTCTATTCTTTATCTCAAACCCCAGGATAACACTCCCCAATGTGCTCCATATCCTTAGAACATATGGAGAAGTCTCCAATTTTAAAATAAACCCCGGTAAGTCCGAAATCTTAAACATCAGCCTACCTAAGCAGGAAGAAGCCCATTTAGCTGCAGTGTTTCCCTTTCCCTGGAAGAGAGAGATTAGGTATCTGGGAATTATGCTAGCCAATACCATTAAAGAGTTATTCCAAAAAAATTATATACCATTGTTAGACGATATCAGGCAAGAGGTTAGAAGAATGCGGTCTAGGCCGCTCTCATGGTTTGGACGAGCAAATACGGTTAAAATGATGATTACTCCGAAAATCCTGTATAAATTCCAACTGCTGCCGATCCCTTTACCAAGGTATTATTTGAAGGCTTTAAGGAAATTAATCAGTGAAGCTGTCTGGGGTGGCAAAAAAACACGTATCGCCTTTTCAACACTGAGCAGAGGGAAAAAAAAAGGGGGAATAGCAGTACCAGACTTAAATAGGTATTATATTGCAGTGAAAAGGGTAGAAAATACCGCGCCAATCAGAAACGTGAAATAGCAGCCAACACTCCAATAAGACCAAATTGTGCAAAATACATAAACATAAATAGTGTAGCGCTAAAATATAAACCTCTATATCGTGCAGACCATCTGGGCAGGATCCTGGCCCCCCATTTGGAGGAAGAGGTTTACCAGCACATGACCTGCTCCCATACTGTCCTCCATCCTAAGACAGTGCAAGCCTTTTTGACTCACCGCCAACGGCCTGTGAGTCCACCAAAGTTGGTAAGAGTACCTTATCCTTTATGTTGATTCAGATCATTACGGAGGAGATATTTATGGATCATTTGCATTGTATGGAATCCGCCTTATTCGCATGATATATCGTTGGGACTAGATTACTTCCAGACCCATTTGGTGGCCACACCTCTTAATTTGGACATTTTTACTAATATTACTATCACCTAAGTTTTTTATTTATATTCCTTTGGAATGTGGACACTTTAAGTTATCACGTTATTTTTTATTATTGTATCTCTCCATTTTTTTTTTTTATTTCTCTTATCTTCACTGATAAATGAGTGTTTTCATATGCTGTTACACTACACATTTGATATTTATTTTTCAAAAATATGTAATCTAGAGACGAGATAAGATTACTCTTCACTTCACTGTGGAATAATTTTTTCTCCTTTTGGAAATTAATTTTTTTATATAGAGGTTTATATTTTAGCGCTACACTATTTATGTTTATGTTTATTTATATTGCAGTGGTGCTTTCACGGGTCACGGAATGGAGTAAGAAAGGGACGGATAAACGGTGGGTGGACATCGAGTTTTCCTTAAGTAATAATAATCTAGCACAGTCACTATGGAACCCTCCAAAATATAGAGCACTTAGCACCAACACTTCTTTATTAACGCAAAACACTTTTAAATATTGGGATAAAATACATACACAGCACAAATGGACATACAACTCACCGTTGATACACATGAAAAACAATTTATTTTTTGAACCAGGGAGGAGGGAGGTGGGGGGGAATTGGTTAAAGGAGGATTCCATTCAACTGAAAAACTTCACTGATAAGGGTAAAATACGCACTTTCACGGAATTGAGTAGAGAGTCAGAACTCTGGGTGATCGATAGATGGAGGTACCTCCAGCTCTCCCATTTTATTGGCAACTTACCGAAGCCACTTAGAAGTATGGAAGAGCTTAGACCGCTGGAGCAACTCTGTACGAAAGAGCACGCAGGGGGTGTTATTGCCCAAATATATAGAATATTGGGAGCAGAACAGGAGGGGGTAGTGCCTCCATATGTTAAAAGGTGGGAGCAGGAACTGGGGACACAGTGTAATAGGAACATGGTAGAAAAAATTTTGAGATTGGCCCACTACACTTCATTAGACAATAGGAGAACGGAAATTCATTACAAAGTTCTAGCAAGATGGTATGCCACCCCAGACAGAGTAAGTAAAATGAACGGAACAAAGGCTAACACCTGCTGGAGGGGGTGCTCAACTGTGGGCACAATGGCCCACATCTGGTGGGAATGCCCCATCATAAAGGCCTTCTGGAAAAAAATCCTGTCATTGACAAAGGACCTTACGGGGAGGGAAATTGAGGAAGATCCATGGGCTTGCCTCTTCCATGGGACTCAGGAATCAGTTAAGAGTTATAGATCCTCGCTGGTCCCTATAATATTAGATGAGGCCAAGAGGCAGATTGCCTTAAACTGGCTGAAACCATCGAGTCCCAACACGCGAGATTGGCTCTTTCGCCTCAATGAAATATTTAATGTTGAGTGTCTAGACCGGCGGTGAATGGAACCCGACGAGGATTCGGAGCACACAGGGAAGTGGTCAGGCTGGATCAAATTTAAAAGATCATGGTCTTACTTAAAGGAGATTATATAAATTGATATAACAAGAAAGGGATTTACAGCCCGATAGGAGCGACTTAGATGTGACTCGTATCTAAACGAGCTATGTCCTGCGGGGTGGGGGGGGGGCGGGCGGGGAGGGTAGAGGAGGGGGGGTTCCAGGGGTTAAGTTTGTGTAATTTCTGAATTTATAAATTGTTTTGCACCTTGAATTGCCCCTGGCGGGAAAAGATTTGTTATGAAAAACGAGAAATAAAGATTTAAAAAACAAAACAAAAACAAGTTAGTGTAGTGAGACCTCTGCACAGTGTTCATCTAAAGCTATAGGTTAGTGCAGTGCGTCCTGCTCACAGTGTTCAGCTAAAACTACAAGTTAGTGTAGTGAGACCTCTGCACAGTGTTCATCTAAAGCTACAAGTTAGTGCAGTGTGTCCTGCTCACAGTGTTCAGCTAAAACTACAAGTTAGTGTAGTGAGACCTCTGCACAGTGTTCATCTAAATCTACAAGTTAGTGCAGTGCGTCCTGCTCACAGTGTTCAGCTAAAACTACAAGCTAGTGTGGTGCGTCCTCCTCACAGTGTTCAGCTAAACCTGCAAGTTAGTGTAGTGAGACCTCTGCACAGTGTTCATCTAAAGCTACAAGTTAGTGCAGTGCGTTCTGCTCACAGTGTTCAGCTAAAACTACAAGTTAGTGTGGTGCGTCCTCCTCACAGTGTTCAGCTAAAACTACAAGTTAGTGTAGTGCGCCCTGCTCACAGTGTTCAGCTAAAACTACAAGTTAGTGTAGTGAGACCTCTGCACAGTGTTCATCTAAAGCTGCAAGTTAGTGCAGTGCGTCCTGCTCACAGTGTTCAGCTAAAACTACAAGTTAGTGTAGTGAGGCCTCTGCACAGTGTTCATCTAAAGCTACAAGTTAGTGCAGTGCGTCCTGCTCACAGTGTTCAGCTAAAACTACAAGTTAGTGTAGTGAGACCTCTGCACAGTGTTCATCTAAAGCTACAAGTTAGTGCAGTGCGTCCTGCTCACAGTGTTCAGCTAAAACTACAAGTTAGTGTGGTGCGTCCTCCTCACAGTGTTCAGCTAAAACTACAAGTTAGTGTAGTGTGTTCTGCTCACAATGTTCAGCTAAAACTACAAGTTAGTGTAGTGAGACAAAGCAAAAAAGAGAGGCGCCTCTGGGTGCAGACTAAAAACAAAGGTTTATTTCATAAAAAAGTAATGATCATCAAACTCACATTTGGAAGGTCGTCAGTAGGCATAAAGTAGTGATCAATACTGAGAGGGACATCATCCATCAAAGGTACAAGACAGTCAAAATCAACTCCTAGCAGGGGGCTCTGCCTGTGTGTGAGGAGAGGTACCGCTGAGATGTGAGGCCGGCCGCAGCGGTGACAGGTCACAGTACTAGGCCGAGAGCATGGAAGACTGTAAACATCCGACGAGGAGTGATGACGTCATGTGTCGAGCGACACTTTTTGGATATATACCTTAGACGCCCTATCGCCAGGAGGAATTAATGAAAGTATAGAGATTTCCACCATCCTTTAAAATCCTTTATACACATATTTTAGTTTTCTGCTTTTTTACCAGATCATTAGCTGTCTAGGTTTGTGTGAATAAATTTGAAGTCTTGTTCCGTATCTGTGTGCGCTGTGTGCATGCGCATTTTCGCGTACGCAGACATGCGCACACATGTGCTACAATAATTTTAAATAAGAACCTTTAGCAAATTATCACTAATTTAGTGATAACTAGAATTGTTTGCCTCTTTTTTAATCAATTATTTATTAACTGTGTGTGTTTTTTTTACATAAGGTCTGATTTGTGTGTGATGGAGAGATACATGCCCATTCTTTTTTCTCTCCGCCTTTCCCTCTCCTTCCCCTCCCCCCCCCCCCTTTTTTTTTCCCCCCAACCCCCCCCCCCCTTTACCCGTCCTTCCAGTTCCATTAGATTTTTTCCTTATTATAATCATAATCATATGTGCCTGTATATATTCTTTTCCCCTCCCCCTCCCCTCCCCCCTTTCCCTCCAGTTCTATTTTTCATATGGGACTGTATATGTTTATGTATACGTATATGTATAGATATATGTATATGCTTATCCCCCCCCCCTCCCCCCCCCCCCCAGATTGATATTCATGTATATATCAACAGACATCTATATATATTTTTTACATACAATTATCATTTTTTATTTATTTATTATTTAATTATTTTTCTATTAATTATTTATTATAATATTTTTTTATATTTTATTTTTTATTATTTATTTTTAAAATAATTTTTTTCATTCATAAATTCTTTACATATTCTTACCATTATTACCATTTTCATCTTATCTCCTCCATCCCAATTCTTTTTTACATCATTTTTCTTTTCTTCTCTTCACATAACTGCTTCCCCATCATTGTCATGCTTTTTACACTTAACTGCTGACACTTACACTTTATACTCCACTGCTGACACTTCTTGATCGTTCCTCTAGGTCACTTCCTGTTTTTTCCCGGTCCCGCCCCTCCCCTTCCTCACCCACACCAATCACCACAATCTCTGGTTGTCTTAAACCGCCCTATCCCATCCATCCTCAGCCTGATGAAGGGGCGCGGCTGTCACGTCATCACAGCCCGTACGCCCTGCAACGCGTCGCTCGACACATGACGTCATCACTCCTCGTCGGACGCGCCACCCACACCAATCACCACAATCTCTGGTTGTCTTAAACCGCCCTATCCCATCCATCCTCAGCCTGATGAAGGGGCGCGGCTGTCACGTCATCACAGCCCGTACGCCCTGCAACGCGTCGCTCGACACATGACGTCATCACTCCTCGTCGGATGTTTACAGTCTTCCATGCTCTCGGCCTAGTACTGTGACCTGTCACCGCTGCGGCCGGCCTCACATCTCAGCGGTACCTCTCCTCACACACAGGCAGAGCCCCCTGCTAGGAGTTGATTTTGACTGTCTTGTACCTTTGATGGATGATGTCCCTCTCAGTATTGATCACTACTTTATGCCTACTGACGACCTTCCAAATGTGAGTTTGATGATCATTACTTTTTTATGAAATAAACCTTTGTTTTTAGTCTGCACCCAGAGGCGCCTCTCTTTTTTGCTTTTCCTCAGGACTGGAATGTGGTTTCACTTCTTGATGAAGGCAGCCCTGCTCGTGGACCTATCATGATAAACTGGACCCTTGAAATCCTTATATTCACATGACAGTGAGACCTTACCCTATATATGTTAATGAGATATTCAATTTCTCCACTTTGGACATATACATGTGGACATTATCTATCCATTTAATGTAATGTGAGACTGGAAAGATTTCAGTTTGTTCCCCATCCCTCTGTTCTTACTATTGTTGTTATTGTTGTCATCACCAGTTTTTTGCGCCTTCACTTGCATAGTGTAGTGAGACCTCTGCACAGTGTTCATCTAAAGCTACAAGTTAGTGCAGTGAGTCCTGCTCACAGTGTTCAGCTAAAACTACAAGTTACTGTAGTGAGACCTCTGCACAGTGTTCATCTAAAGCTACAAGTTAGTGCAGTGTGTCCTGCTCACAGTGTTCAGCTAAAACTACAAGTTAGTGTAGTGCGTCCTGCTCACAGTGTTCAGCTAAAACTACAAGTTAGTGTAGTGAGACCTCTGCACAGTGTTCATCTAAAGCTACAAGTTAGCGTAGTGTGTCCTGCTCACAGTGTTAAGCTAAACTACAAGTTAGTGTGGTGCGTCCTCCTCACAGTGTTCAGCTAAACCTACAAGTTATTTTTATGGGAGCTCTGCATAGTGTGCAGCTAAAGCTACCTGTAGAAGGTTGGTGGTGTTCTCATACTACATTCAGGCAGTTGATTTTGCTAGCTGCAGTATCAGTATATATATATATATATATATATATATATATATATATATATATTTATCCCAGCTTAGTGCAGCTACAGGCCATTAGTATGTCTGGAAGGCCAAGAAGGAAGGAGAGGCAGACAGTCACAAGCCAATAAGAGAGGGCAAGCAGGCTCTGTGTCTAGTGCTGGTCGTGGAGACAGTGCATCCTCATGAGCACATGGCCGTGGGACACGCTTGACACGCTTTTTTTCGGCAGCTGGCCGTGTTGAGCCGCAACATGCGGAAGACTTGGTCGAGTGGATGACCAAGCCGTCCTCATCCTCCTCATCCTCTCTCACCCATGCTCAGGGTACTTTGTCTGGCAAAGCAGCGGCCTCTTCCCTCGGCTCAATGTCATCAGTGACTCCTTCCCTATCCCCACCATGTCCTCCTGAGGAGTCCCTCGAACTGTTTGACCACAGTGTTGGGTACAAGCTCCAGGAGGATGCCCAGCGTTTGGAAGACTCTGATGATGATACTGAGCTTGATGAAGGCAGTAACATGAGCACGGACAGAGGGGGTGCCCAAGAAGGACAGCAATCTGGCAGTCATGCTCCCCCTGCTGCAGCATACTGCCAGGTTTGCTCCAGTGATGGGGAGGGAGGGGATGATGAGGTCACTGACTCAACGTGGGTGCCTGATAGGAAAGAGGAGGAGGAGGCGGCACATCACCAACGAGGCAGGATGCCCTCCAGGGGCCAGCCTAAGGGCAGCACATTGACTGCATCACACCCCACAGCTCCACATGTGCAGGGCACTGCAGTCTCTGCGCGTTATTCAAAAAGTTCTTTGGTGTGGGCCTTTTTTGAGACGAGTGCATCAGATCGCACCGCTGCTATTTGCAACATATGTCTCAAGCGTATCTCGCGTGGCTAAAACATCTCCCGCTTGGGTACCACATGCTTGACCAGACATATGTTGACCTGCCATGCAGTTCGTTGGCAAGCGTATCTAAAAGACCCACACCAAAGAACAAAGAGGACCTCTCCTTGCTCCTCATCAGCTGAGATCTCCAACCCCACTATACCTTCAGTCCTCTCTGAGACCTGCACTGAGAGGAATGAAGGTGTAGAATTAGGTGTGTCACAGCTAGGGATGAGCTTCGAGTTCGAGTCGAACTCATGTTCTACTCGAACATTGGCTGTTCGCAAGTTCGCCGAACAGCGAACAATTTGGGGTGTTCGCGGCAAATTCGAATGCCGCGGAACACCCTTTAAAAGTCTATGGGAGAAATCAAAAGTGCTAATTTTAAAGGCTTATATGCAAGTTATTGTCATAAAAAGTGTTTGGGGACCTGGGTCCTGCCCCAGGGGACATGGATCAATGCAAAAAAAAGTTTTAAAAACGGACGTTTTTTCAGGAGCAGTGATTTTATTAATGCTTAAAGTCAAACAATAAAAGTGTAATATCCCTTTAAATTTCGTACCTGGGGGGTGTCTATAGTATGCCTGTAAAGGGGCGCATGTTTCCTGTGTTTAGAACAGTCTGACAGCAAAATGACATTTGGAAGGAAAAAACTCATTTAAAACTACCCGCGGCTATTGCATTGCCGACAATACACATAGAAGTTCATTGATAAAAACGGCATGGGAATTCCCCACAGGGCAACCCCGAACCAAAATAATAAAAAAAAAATGATGTGGGGGTCCCCCTAAATTCCATACAAGGCCCTTCAGGTCTGGTATGGATATTAAGGGGAACCCCAGCCAAAATTTTAAAAAAAAATTGACGTGGGGTTCCCCCTAAATTCCATACCAGACCCTTCAGGTCTGGTATGGATTTTAAGGGGAACCCCGCGCCAAAAAAAAAAAAAAAAAAACGGCGTGGGGTCCCCCTAAAAATCCATACCAGACCCTTATCCGAGCACGCAACCTGGCAGGCCGCAGGAAAAGAGGGGGGGACGAGAGTGCGGCCCCCCCCCCCTCCTGAACCGTACCAGGCCACATGCCCTCAACATTGGGAGGGTGCTTTGGGGTAGCCCCCCAAAACACCTTGTCCCCATGTTGATGAAGACAAGGGCCTCATCCCCACAACCGTGGCCGGTGGTTGTGGGGGTCTGCGGGCGGGGGGCTTATCGGAATCTGGAAGCCCCCTTTAACAAGGGGACCCCCAGATCCCGGCCCCCCCCCTGTGTGAAATGGTAAGGGGGTACTTACCCCTACCATTTCACAAAAAAACTGTCAAAAATGTTAAAAATGACAAGAGACAGTTTTTGACAATTCCTTTATTTAAATGCTTCTTCTTTCTTCCTTCATCTTCTTCTTCTTCTGGTTCTTCTGGCTCTTCTGGTTCTTCCTCCGGCGTTCTCGTCCAGCATCTCCTCCGCGGCGTCTTCTATCTTCTTCTCCTCGGGCCGCTCCGCACCCATGGCATGAGGGGGGAGGCTCCCGCTCTTCTCTTCATCTTCTTCTTCATCTTCATCTTCTTCTTCATCTTCTTCTTCTCTTCTTCATCTCTTCTTCCTTCTTCATTTCTTCTGCGGGCCGCTCCGCATCCATGCATGGAGGGAGGCTCCCGCTGTGTGACGGCGTCTCTTCGTCTGACGGTTCTTAAATAACGGGGGGCGGGGCCATCCGGTGACCCCGCCCCCCTCTGACGCACGGTGAATTGACGGGACTTCCCTGTGACGTCACGGGGAATGCCACAGGGAAGTCCCGTCATGTCCCGTGCGTCAGAGGGGGCGGGGTCACCGGGTGGCCCCGCCCCCCGTTATTTAAGAACCGTCAGACGAAGAGACGCCGTCACACAGCGGGAGCCTCCCTCCATGCATGGATGCGGAGCGGCCCGCAGAAGAAATGAAGAAGGAAGAAGAGATGAAGAAGAGAAGAAGAAGAAGAAGAAGATGAAGAAGAAGATGAAGATGAAGAAGAAGATGAAGAGAAGAGCGGGAGCCTCCCCCCTCATGCCATGGGTGCGGAGCGGCCCGAGGAGAAGAAGATAGAAGACGCCGCGGAGGAGATGCTGGACGAGAACGCCGGAGGAAGAACCAGAAGAGCCAGAAGAACCAGAAGAAGAAGAAGATGAAGGAAGAAAGAAGAAGCATTTAAATAAAGGAATTGTCAAAAACTGTCTCTTGTCATTTTTAACATTTTTGACAGTTTTTTAGTGAAATGGTAGGGGTAAGTACCCCCTTACCATTTTACACAGGGGGGGGGCCGGGATCTGGGGGTCCCCTTGTTAAAGGGGGCTTCCAGATTCCGATAAGACCCCCGCCCGCAGACCCCCACAACCACCGGCCACGGTTGTGGGGATGAGGCCCTTGTCTTCATCAACATGGGGACAAGGTGCTTTGGGGGGCTACCCCAAAGCACCCTCCCAATGTTGAGGGCATGTGGCCTGGTGTGGTTCAGGAGGGGGGGGGGCCGCACTCTCGTCCCCCCTCTTTTCCTGCGGCCTGCCAGGTTGCGTGCTCGGATAAGGGTCTGGTATGGATTTTTAGGGGGACCCCACGCCGTTTTTTTTTTTTTTTTGGGCGCGGGGTTCCCCTTAAAATCCATACCAGACCTGAAGGGTCTGGTATGGAATTTAGGGGGAACCCCACGTCAATTTTTTTTTAAAATTTTGGCTGGGGTTCCCCTTAATATCCATACCAGACCTGAAGGGCCTTGTATGGAATTTAGGGGGACTCCCACATCATTTTTTTTTTTTAATTTTGGTTCGGGGTTGCCCTGTGGGGAATTCCCATGCCGTTTTTATCAATGAACTTCTATGTGTATTGTCGGCAATGCAATAGCCGCGGTAGTTTTAAATGAGTTTTTTCCTTCAAAATGTCATTTTGCTGTCAGACTGTTCTAAACACGGGAAACATGCGCCCCTTTACAGGCATACTATAGACACCCCCCAGGTATGAAATTTAAAGGGATATTACACTTTTATTGTTTGACTTTAAGCATTATTAAAATCACTGCTCCTGAAAAAACGGCCGTTTTTAAAACTTTTTTTTGCATTGATCCATGTCCCCTGGGGCAGGACCCAGGTCCCCAAACACTTTTATTGACAATAACTTGCATATTAGCCTTTAAAATTAGCACTTTTGATTATTCATGTTCGTGTCCCATAGACTTTAACGGTGTTCGCGTGTTCGAACGAATTTTTTTCCTGTTCGCATGTTCTGGTGCGAACCGAACAGGGGGGTGTTCGGCTCATCCCTAGTCACAGCCAAGTACTTGTGGGCAATCTGCTTTTGGCACACCGACGTCAGATTGTACCAGGCAAATTTCCTTGCCCCAGCTGCTGCACCGCCAAAAGAAGTTTGCTCCCAGCCATCCACATGCCCAGCAATTGAATGCTAGCTTGGCAAAATTGCTAGCACTTCAACTGAGGCCTTTTCAGTTGGTAGACTCTGCCCCTTCCGTGAGTTTGTGGAATGTGCGGTTCCTCAGTGGCAGGTACCCAAACGCCACTTTTTCTCGCGGAAGGCGATTCCGGCTTTCTACCGGCATGTGGAAGGCAATGTCCATGCCTCGCTGGACAGGGCGGTCAGCGGTAAGGTGCATATTACCGCTGACTCATGGTCCAGCAGGCGTGGACAGGGACGTTACCTAAGTTTCACAGCGCATTGGGTGACTCTTCTGGCAGCTGGGAAGGATGCAGGACAAGGTGCAGTAGTGTTGGAGGTTGTTCCGCCACCACTCCTCCAAAATGCCACTACTAATGATTGTGACACACCTCTCTCCTCCACCCCCTCCTCTTCTTCCTCCATGGCCTCTTCCTGTGCTTTTTCCTCGGAACCAGCGGTGCTCGGTAGCCAATCAAGGGGCTACGCAAGTATGCACGCCAAAAGATGCCATGCGGTGCTTGAGCTGGTGTGCTTGGGGGACAGGAGCCACACTGGGGCAGAGGTTCTGTCAGCTCTGCAGGGGCAGGTTCAGAGGTGGTTGACGCCACGCCAACTTAAGGCAGGAATGGTGGTTTGCGACAATGGCACCAACCTCCTCTCTGCCCTCCGACAGGGACAACTGACCCATGTGCCCTGTTTGGCTCACGTCCTTAACTTGGTGGTGCAGCGGTTCTTGGGCAGGTACCCGGGCTTACAGGATGTCCTGAGGCAGGCCAGGAAAGTCTGTGTGCATTTCCGCCGGTCATATAATGCCAGTGCTCGGCTGGCGGACCTCCAAAAGGAGTTTAACCTGCCAAGAACCGCCTAATCTGTGACATGCCCACCAGGTGGAACTCAACGTTGGCCATGCTGCAGCAGCTGCACACGCAGCAGAGGACCATCAATGAGTAACTGTGCGACTATGGCACCAGGACAGGGTCAGGGGAGCTTGGTTTTTTCCCCCCGCCAGTGGGCCATAATCAGGGATGCATGCACTGTCCTGTCACCATTTGAGGAGGCCACAAGGATGGTGAGCAGTGACAGTGCATGCATCAGTGACACTGTCCCCCTTGTCCACCTGTTGGAGCACACGCTGCGTGGACTAATGGACAGGGCACTTGAGGCAGAACAGAGGCAGGAAGAGGAGGACTTCCTTAGCTCTCAAGGCCCCCTTTATCCAGACAGTGTTCCTGTGTGCCCGCCGATCACACAGGAAGAGGACGAGGAGGAGGAGGAGGAGGAGGAGGAAGATTGTGTCAGTATGGAGGTGGAGCCTGGCACTCAGCATCAGCAGCAGTCTTTAAGGGATCAGTCCCAAGAAACACATGAACTTGTACATGGCTGGGAGGAGGTGGCTGCGGACCATGTCGTCCTTAGTGACCCAGAGGACTCCGGACCGAATGCCTCAGCAAACCTATGCTGCATGGCCTCCCTGATCCTGCAAAGCCTGCGTAAGGATCCTCGTATTTGTGGTATCAAGGAGAAGGACCAATACTGGCTGGTAACCCTCCTTGATCCACGTTACAAGGGTAAGGTTGCGGACCTTATCTTGCCATCGCAGAGGGAGCAGAGGATGAAACATCTTCGGAAGGCCTTGCAGAAAGGTCTGTGCAATGCGTTCCCAGAGACTGGGAGGTTACAAACTCCTGTTTTTGGACAACGTGTTGGTGAGGCTTCAGTCAGTCAAAGAAGGAGCGGTGGAGAAGGTGGCCGTCTGACCGATGCGTGCAGACAATTTTTTGGTCCGCAGCCCCAAGGTATGATCGGTTCCAGAAACCATCGCCAGCGTCTGTTTTACATGGTGCAGGAATACCTAGGGGCAAGATCTGACTTGGACACCTTTCCCACCGAAAATCCTCTGGGTTACTGGGTCTTGAGGATGGATCACTGGCTAGAGCTTGCACAGTATGCAATTGAGCTACTGGCCTGTCCTGCATCCAGCGTTCTTTCGGAACGCACATTCAGTGCTGCTGGAGGCTTTGTAACCCATCACAGGGTGCATCTGTCCACCGACTCGGTCGATCGACTGACCTTCATAAAAATGAATCAGTCTTGGATCACCACCAGCTACCAAGCACCTGATGCTGATGTAACCGAATAATTTTTTTTGAAATCTCAGATCCCTTCAAAGACTGCCTATGCTGATGCTGAGTGACTATCCCTGAGTAATTATCCTCTTCCTCCTCAATGATCACGCTGATAGCTTGTAAGAACATTTTTGGTTCTGGGCGCCACCACCAGTGCCTAAGGCCCAATTTTTCAGCCCCTGTTTAACAGGGGTGTGTAATTACAATTTTTGATGTAATACTTTGCAGCAGGGCTCGTTTCTGCGTTCCAACTAGAGTATCTGTGAGGGGTTGCAGTGTTGTGGCACCAGCACCATTGCCTAAGGCCCAATTTTTCAGCCCCTGTTTAACAGGGGCATGTAATTACAATTTTTGATGCAATACTTTGCAGCAGGGCTCGTTTCTGCGTTCCAACTAGAGTATCTGTGAGGGGTTGCAGTGTGGTGGCACCAGCACCAGTGCCTAAGGCCCAATTTTTCAGCCCCTGTTTAACAGGGGCATGTAATTACAATTTTTGATGCAGTACTTTGCAGCAGGGCTCGTTTCTGCGTTCCAACTAGAGTGTCTGTGAGGACTTACAGTGTTGTGGCACCAGCACCACCACCACCACCACCAAAGGCCCAATTTTTTTGCCCTTGTTCAACAGGGGCATGTAATTACAATTCTTGATCTAATATTTCACAGCAGGGCCCATTTCTGCACCCACCAAGAGCGAGTGAGGACTTAGTGTTGTGGCACCAGCACCACCACCACCAAAGGCCCAATTATTCTGCCCTTGTTCAACAGGGGCATGTAATTACAATTCTTGATCTAATATTTCACAGCAGGGCCCATTTCTGTGCCCACCAAGAACGAGTGAGGACTTACAGTGTTGTGGCATCAGCACCACCACCAGCACCAAAGGCCCATTTTTTCAGCCCCTGTTCAACAGGGGCATGTAATTACAATTCTTGATCTAATATTTCACAGCAGGGCCCTGTGAAGGCTTATAGTGTTGTGGCCACAACAACACCTAAGGCTCAAATTTCTGCTGAGTATATAGGGCAGGCCCCTACTTTCAAACATCTAACTTACAAACGACTCCTACTTGCAAACGGAAGGAGAGAACAGGAAGTGAGATGAAATCTACCCCTAGGAAGGGAAATTCTCTCCTGTAAGAGTTAATATGGGAAAAACATTTCTCCTTTCGACTGATGCTTTCCAATCCTTGTTCCACAAAAAAAAACAAATTTTCAAAAAACATTTGTCATTGGGACAAAAAGTGAGGTGAAATCTTCTGAAGAGGAGGACAGACAGCAAAACAAATGTCACAGGGGTGATAACCCTTCCCCATGTTTTCCAAAAAGCTTAAAAAAGATTTTTTGGCTGGAGCTAAACACGTTAAAAATGTACCCGTTCAAAATTACTAACAGATTCTACTTAACAACAAACCTACAGTCCCTGTCTTATTTGCACCGCCTGTATACTGCTGTTCAGAGTATATAGGGCCTGGTGGCCCTACACCTTTCCTTATTTTAATTTGGGTGCGGGGTTCCCCTTAATATCCATACAAGACCCAAAGGGCCTGGTAATGGACTGGGGGTACCCATGCCGTTTGTCTCACTGATTTTCATCCATATTGCCAGGACCTGACATTACATTAAACCCGCAAGCAGTTTTAAATGAGATTTTTTCCTTTAAAAATGACATTTTGTGCAGGGACTGTTCTAAACACGGAAACACACGCCACTTTACAGGCATACTATAGACACCCCCCAGGTAAGATATTTAAAGGAATATTTCACTTTTTTTTTTACTTTAAGCATCATTAAAATCACTGCTCCCGAAAAAACAGACGTTTTTAAAAGTTTCTTTTGCATTGATACATGTCCCTGGGGCAGGACCCGGGTCCCCAAACCCTTTTTAGGACAATACCATGCAAATTAGTCTTTAAAATGAGCACTTTTGATTTCGAACGTTCGAGTCCCATAGATGTCAATGGGGTTCTAACGTTCGCGCGAATTTTCGGTCCGTTCGCAGGTTCTGGTGCGAACAGAACCGGGGGGTGTTCGGCTCATCCCTACTCTGGAGAATAACACCGTCACTGATCACCAAGTCAGACTAACGGACCTGCAACAGCGGTCCCTCATCCTGCCAACCAACACACCCTACGGAAACCCACAAAACCACATGATGGTGCGATCTACATCTATGACAGACAATCATATCACCCTCTCATAATAACCTAAACTGCCGCTAGCCCATATTCCTATCTGCACTAACCTCGTATCTATAACAATGACTGCACCTATACCACAGGAAACATAGAAACACCAGAGACCCTCATCCTAACGTGGTTATTACCTGAAGTGATAATCCCACCTAGCCTAAGGATGAAGAAGACAGAAAAAGCAGGCAGGTCACTATCACTGTTACTGATCCTACTGATCTCAAGGAAAACATTGCATCCAATTTAAGCTTGAAGCTTTAATATGAACACTACCATACCAATTTCACACAAATGCTTACACTTATGTTTCTGATGATTTTCTATTATCAACCACACAGGATAAGAGGGAAGAAATTGATAAAGAATCTCAAATTCCATATCGTGCGCCTCAAAGGGGGGGGGGGATGCTTATATAGATATAGGTATATTATGTACATATTTATACATACTGTGGGATAGTCTGAATCACGAAATAATGCCTCACCACTATACTGACTATCATAATCACCAAAGTACGATTATACTTGACCTCACTAGCCTCCCTCTTATCATGGAATAACATACTGTTGTAGGAGCTGCTGCTGTATTCTACACATCCACCCATAACTCTTCAGGAACCTTCACAACAACACTCCCAACCTATCTACTCTCACTTTACTATAACAAAACACTAAGCTAAAACCCCAGGTATCTAATCTCTGCACACAGGGTTTGTTACATGTCTCAACATCAACACATTAACTCATTAACGTTCCTCCAACACCATGTGATACAGAATGGTACTTTATATGATGCCACACAAATTAACTGTTAAAGCACTACTATGGTTTGTTCCTTGTTTTCTCTTAATAAGTAACGTTTTATCTTGGTTTATATCCTGTTGTCCCTCACTAAATGACAAACCTAGTAATGGCTTTCAATTATATACATTGAGCTGCCATACTGCAATACCAACATTAACACCATTCTCCTCATATATGTCTATATCTTCACTCCTCTCCACAATGCATAACACCTATCCTCTGACTTATGACCCTTAGTCCTCCAATACGGGACTAGATAAGTCTGGACTGAACCTTCCAGCTCCCCACACAGCAGATTCTTAGAATTTCTGCTGCCTGCATCCAGAAATCTCTTGTGGACCCAGGAAGAGTAGCTGGCCTATTTCATCCTCCGGTATTGTCTCCCCTCATATTCCTCTCTTCAATACACTTGCGCTATCACCCGCAACACCACCTTATTTCCCACTTACTCACTTAATCACCACATCTACCCCCCTCTCTCACCCCATCCCCCTTCCCCCCTTTCCAACTTCCCTCCTTGTAGAACTTATACTCAATACGCTATATCCCTCTTCACCCCAATAGGCAACATCTTGCTACAGACTCCACACTAAATAATGCCTGCAAAAACTTTGACAACCCCCTTAAGGTGAAACTCCTTTCCCTAAAGACCAAAGGTCTAAGCATCCCTGAAAAGCGCTCACAAGTGCTCTCATAGATGAAAAACCACAAAGCAGATATTATTTATCTGCAAGAAACCCACTTCAGAACTAACTGTATACCAAAACTTGACAACATTCACTATCTTAAAGCCTTCCATGCATCAAACCCTTTGGCCAAGTCAAAGGGAGTTTCTATCTTAATTGCGAAACATTGTCCTATTAGGATAACAGACTCTCTGGCAGACCCGGAAGGTCGTTATTTCTTTATCAAACGTTTCCCATGGAATAGACCAATCACCCTGGCCAACATCTAAGCTCCAAATGTGAAGCAAGTTCCCTTTTTTCATAAAATCGCCTCCCTTCTATCCTCATTTCAATCAGGAATAGTGATATTAGGGGGCGACTTTAATGTCCCCCTCAACCCTATTCTAGACTCATCCACAGGCGTCTCATCTCATCCATCCCCAGATCCATTCTCAAATTCACGACTTACTCCTGCATAACACATGGCACACACTAAACCCAAAAGAAAAAGGACTACTCTTTTTTCTCCGCCCCCCATGACAGATATTCCAGAATTGACTACTTTTTCATAACTCAATAGGACTTACACTTTTTAACTAAAGCCTCTACTGAACCCATGTTTCTCTCAGACCACCACCCCATCTCCATCTCACTCACCTTCCCTGAAACTATTGAAAGATCGAAAATCTGACATCTAGATGCCACACTACTTTCAGATCAAGCTAACTTAGATCATCTACACTCATGCACCAAATCTTTCTTCCAAAAAAAATAACTCACCTGACACGCACCCCTTTTCCCAATGGGAAGCACACGAATGCACAATTAGAGGGGAAATCCTAGAACTCAACGCCAAACACAAACAACAGAGACAAGACTATATTCAAAGGTTGGTATAAAATGTTGAAATTAAAAACCTCAATAGAGATCAGAAATAAAAACATTAAAGCAGCGCTTCTATCAGGCAGAAAAATTGTATGTGATAGATGGATTTGTATACAGATACTAGACTATAAATAAATGATAAAGAGTCTCTGATAAGTGTAAGTGGTATATCAGGCTATATATTCATAAGTGCACCGTTCACCAGACTCTTCACCTCCGTGTGCTCCACACCCCCGCAAGGGGTTTGTACTCACCATAACCTAGAGAAAAATAGGCACGAACACACATCTCATGGACTAGCTGACTGGATATCCCAATGGAGGAGTGCAGTCTTATCTCCAGAATCCTCATATATATAAAAGAGACTCCACATAGTCTAGTTCCGTTTTGTAGATTTATTTACACACACAGTAAAAAAGTCCAATAGCACATCGAAGTGGCAATCCAGCTATGGTAATGTAGCTCAAGATCTTAAAAGCAAAGAACCACAATCATCCACTGGCCCTGTGTTAATCCCGGATGGAGAGAAGTGTACAACAGTGGGGACAGTGAAGCTCTACATCCACTACTTCTTACTTCCTCCTTTCTGGTTGTAATCCTAGGGCTTTGGAGCGCACAACTTTGTGATGTAATTTCCGGTTGCCGTAAGGTCACGCCCTGGCGCTGCATTTCGTCATTATGACTTTCTCGAAGGGCGTGGCCTTACAGCTCAGCGTCCCGGTATTTAACTGAGGGACAGGCAATCAGTCTAAACTGAAGCTCCGCCCACAGCAAGCGAACAGGCTGGGATATTAACCCCGCTTGTAATGGTTAGTTAGAGGTGAGAGATCGGGCCGTTCTATCTTGCCAATAATAAGATTAGTGGACTAAAGATATTGAGCTACGGACCAATACAGACATAACACCCTAACTAAAAGTCAATATCACAATACAAAAGACTTTTAATCACACTAATTAAATTGGAAATAAAGATTAAAAATAAGAATAAAAGGTCACACTAATATCCTTATCCGGGATATGTACTCGCAAATTTGCATCAATCATATCCCCGCAATGTATGTTAAAAACTGTTTCAACATCATAATCTAAAATCAGTAAAAACGTATTACTTATTACTTACTACTTATTAGATAGTAACCCAGAATTGGTATAGGACCAGAAAAAATAAAAAATACAAAAATTTAAGAATTATAGATAAAAGGGAATGCTTAGTTGCATGAAAATTGTGTGTAGACACCCCAAGCGAAATTTAAACCAAAACATCTTAGAAAAAGGTGTAAAATTGAATTACAAGCCCAAACTAATGAGACTGAAGTCCTATCAAAAAATGAAATAAAAGTGAACCACCTAGTCAAAATGAATATCTTGAGTGAGGCATACTGCTTGGTGAGGCAAACATCAGGCAGTGACTGAAGAGAGCAGTGCACTCCCAAATCCTCCTGTTATCTACCTTGGGAACCGCAGCCCATACAAGCTATTCCTCCTACCCACAACTACCTGATGTGATATACATTTGGGAGGCCCCTGCTCTTGTTTGCTGCCTACCTGACCCATCTCAGATATATCTTTACTCTTGATAATTTTAAGCGATCTACTGATTAATTTCACTATCGTGAGCATCTTTTCTCATCATATCATTTAAACCTCTAGCTCCTGAAGAAGCGTTCCCTGTCAACGTGAAACATGTAGAGCATTTAGAGATTATACCACTTTGGAATACCAGACCTGCAGTGCTCTTTCAATCCCAACTCTACATTCCTCCCTCATCCTAAATCAGGGGAAGTGTACACTTTTTTTACCTGGAATTAATCTCTAAATTGTCTATATACGGTTACGGAGGATTATACAGGAGACTGCAGGATAGGATCCACTATGGTGTATTTAACTGAGTTGTATGCCTATATCAGATGTGTTTTTAAATTCTCATGTTTATTTTTTGTGTTTTTTGTACGATATTAATAAAATTCTAAAAATTCAATTTTTTATATATTTTTTGTAGTTTATTATAGTTGTGCCCTTAAAGTCCCAATATTTAGCCCCTTGATGCCTTTAACAAAACGAATATCTTAACAGATCACCCCATGTAAACCAGCATCATACTGTAATATTGGTTTAATAATTTCTAATGAAGCAATTAATATCTAATTCTATATTTAACCCTTTCGGGCTAAGGGTGTCTGTAAGAAAAATCCACTGAGTTTCCTTTTTGGAGAGCTCACGTACTGTGTTCCCCCTTTCCAAGATGGCTTGATATGATCAATACCCCAAAAAACAAGCCCTGAAGGATCCTGGTCATGGTATTGCTTAAAGTGAAGGGATACATTATGATCCTTAAAACCGATAGAAATGCTCTGTATATGTTCTGCAATTCTGATTCTAAGCAAACGTTTTGTTCTCCCTATGTACATTAGCCCACATGGGCACCTAAGGGCATAAACTACATGTGATGTGTTGCACGTAATAAATTGTTTGATAGAAAATTCTCTATTATTTGAGGTGGAAGAGAACTTCTCAACTCCCCTCAAAGGTCTGGAGACCCTCCTGCAAGCTTTACACTTTCTACATGCAAAGAATCCATTTTGGTCCCAAAATGTTGGATTTCGGCTAGGCGGGTCGATTACTCTTTTGACAATCAAATCCCCAAAGCTCCGTGCTTTGCGATAAATGAACTTCGGTTTCATGGGCAGAACAGTAGCTAGTGTTCTGTCTAAATGGAGTATGTGCCAGTGGCTATGGAATATATTCTCCACCTCTTTATATTGAGAGTGGAAAGAGGATATAAAGCCCCATTCATGGTCCACATTCGGATCAATTATGTTTCTATCCCTCAGGCACTGGTCACGTGGTATAGCTCTTACCTCTTCTATAATCAAATCAAGCTATTGTGGTGTGTAGGGATGAGCCGAACACCCCCCGGTTCGGTTCGCACCAGAACCCGCGAACGGACCGAAAGTTCGCACGAACGTTAAAACCCCATTGACGTCTATGGGACTCGAACGTTCGAAATCAAAAGTGCTCATTTTAAAGGCTAATTTGCATGGTATTGTCCTAAAAAGGGTTTGGGGAATCGGGTCCTACCCCAGGGGACATGTATCAATGCAAAAAAAACTTTTAAAAACGGCCGTTTTTTCGGGAGCAGTGATTTTAATGATGCTTAAAGTAAAAAAAAAAAGTGAAATATTCCTTTAAATATCGTACCTGGGGGGTGTCTATAGTATGCCTGTAAAGTGACGCGTGTTTCCCATGTTTAGAACAGTCCCTGCACCAAATGTCATTTTTAAAGGAAAAAATCTCATTTAAAACTGCTTGCGGGTTTAATGTCATGTCGGGTCATGGCAATATGGATGAAAATCAGTGAGACAAACGGCATGGGTACCCCCCAGTCCATTACCAGGCCCTTTGGGTCTTGTATGGATATTAAGGGGAACCCCGCACCCAAATTAAAATAAGGAAAGGTGTGGGGCCACCAGGCCCTATATACTCTGAACAGCAGTATACAGGCGGTGCAAACAAGACAGGGACTGTAGGTTTGTTGTTAAGTAGAATCTGTTTGTAATTTTGAACATTTTTAACGTGTTTAGCTCCAGCCAAAAAATCTTTTCTAAGCTTTTTGGAAAACATAGGGAAGGGTTATCACCCCTGTGACATTTGTTTTGCTGTCTTTCCTCCTCTTCAGAAGATTTCACCTCACTTTTTTGTCCCAATGAAAAATGTTTTTTGAAAATTTGGGTTTTTTTGTGGAACAAGGATTGGAAAGCATCAGTGGAAAGGAGAAATTGTTTTCCCATATTAACTCTTACAGGAGAGAATTTCCCTTCCTAGGGGTAGATTTCATCTCACTTCCTGTTGTCTCCTTCCGTTTGCAAGTAGGAGTTGTTTGTAAGTTAGATGTTTGAAAGTAGGGTCCTGCCCTATATACTCAGCAGAAATTTGGGCCTTAGGTGTTGCTGTGGCCACAACACTGTAAGCCCTCACAGGGCCCTGCTGTGAAATATTAGATCAAGAATTGTAATTACATGCCCCTGTTGAACAGGAGCTGAAAAATTAGGCCTTAGGCACTGGTGCTGGTGCCACAACACTGCAACCCCTCACAGACACTCTAGTTGGAACGCAGGAACGAGCCCTGCTGCAAAGTATTGCATCAAAAATTGTAATTACACGCCCCTGTTAGACAGGGGCAGAAAAATTGGGCCTTAGGCACTGGTGCTGGTGCCACAACACTGCAACCCCTCACAGACACTCTAGTTGGAACGCAGGAACGAGCCCTGCTGCAAAGTATTGCATCAAAAATTGTAATTACACGCCCCTGTTAAACAGGGGCAGAAAAATTGGGCCTTAGGCACTGGTGCTGGTGCCACAACACTGCAACCCCTCACAGACACTCTAGTTGGAATGCAGGAACGAGCCCTGCTGCAAAGTATTACATCAAAAATTTTAATTACACGCCCCTGTTAAACAGGGGCTGAAAAATTGTGCCTTAGGCACTGGCGGTGGCGCCCAGAACCAAAAATGTTCTTACAAGCTATCAGCGTGATGATTGAGGAGGAAGAGGATAATTACTCAGGGATAGTCACTCAGCATCAGCATAGGCAGTCTTTGAAGGGATCTGAGATTTCAAAAAAAATTATTCGGTTACATCAGCATCAGGTGCTTGGTAGCTGGTGGTGATCCAAGACTGATTCATTTTTATGAAGGTCAGCCGATCGACCGAGTCGGTGGACAGACGCACCCTGTGATCGGTTACCACGCCTCCAGCAGCACTGAATGTGCGTTCCGAAAGAACGCTGGATGCAGGACAGGCCAGTAGCTCAATTGCATACTGTGCAAGCTCTGGCCAGTGATCCATCCTCAAGACCCAGTAACCCAGAGGATTTTCGGTGGGAAAGGTGTCCAAGTCTGATCTTGCCCCTAGGTATTCCTGCACCATGTAAAACAGACGCTGGCGATGGTTGCTGGAACCGATTATACCTTGGGGCTGCGGACCAAAAAATTGTCTGAACGCATCGGTCAGACGGCCACCTTCTCCACCGCTCCTTCTTTGACTGACCGAAGCCTCAGCAACACGTTGTCCAGAAACAGGAGTTTGTAACCTCCCAGTCTCTGGGAACGCGTTGCACAGACCTTTCTGCAAGGCCTCCCGAAGATGTTTCATCCTCTGCTCCCTCTGCAAAGGCAAGATAAGGTCCGCAACCTTACCCTTGTAACGTGGATCAAGGAGGGTTGCCAGCCAGTATTGGTCCTTCTCCTTGATACCACGAATACGAGGATCCTTACGCAGGCTTTGCAGGATCAGGGAGGCCATGCAGCGTAGGTTTGCTGAGGCATTCGGTCCGGAGTCCTCTGGGTCACTAAGGACAACAACATCCGCAGCCACCTCCTCCCAGCCACGTACAAGTCCATGTGTTCCTTGGGACTGATCCCTTAAAGACTGCTGCTGATGCTGAGTGCCAGGCTCCACCTCCATACTGACACAATCTTCCTCCTCCTCCTCCTCCTCGTCCTCTTCCTGTGTGATCGGCGGGCATGCAGGAACACTGTCTGGATAAAGGGGGCCTTGAGAGCTAAGGAAGTCCTCCTCTTCCTGCCTCTGTTCTGCCTCAAGTGCCCTGTCCATTATTCCACGCAGCGTGTGCTCCAACAGGTGGACAAGGGGGACAGTGTCACTGATGCATGCACTGTCAGTGCTCACCATCCTCGTGGCCTCCTCGAATGGTGACAGGACAGTGCATGCATCCCTGATCATGGCCCACTGGCGTGGGGAAAAAAAACCAAGCTCCCCTGACCCTGTCCTGGTGCCATAGTCGCACAGGTACTCATTGATGGCCCTCTGCTGCGTGTGCAGCCGCTGCAGCATGGCCAACGTTGAGTTCCACCTGGTGGGCATGTCACAGATTAGGCGGTTCTTGGGCAGGTTAAACTCCATTTGGAGGTCCGCCAGCCGAGCACTGGCATTATATGACCGGCGGAAATGCACACAGACTTTCCTGGCCTGCCTCAGGACATCCTGTAAGCCCGGGTACCTGCCCAAGAACCGCTGCACCACCAAGTTAAGGACGTGAGCCAAACAGGGCACATG